>MU277236.1:69886-157938 GCA_022160305.1 Artomyces pyxidatus | reverse complement strand
CTCTCCGTGACGATAGTCCGGAAAAGTTGTTTACAGTGACTTCACCTCTGTGAGTCACTGGCATTCACGGAAAGCCTTGTAGGTTTCCACTGGGCTTGAGACCAGAGTTCAAGATCGTCCATGATCATGAACAAAAGTTGACGAACACGGGATGACCGGGCCGTTCTCTTGCGGGCAGTGACCAAGTCATGACTTGTCGGCCCGGCCTCCGATGACCTCGTCAACATGTACTTGGACGTAAATCGAACCGTTTCACTAGCTGGGCCGCTGTCACTCTTGGAGAGATTGCAGATGCACACTGGTACTGCAACCATCAAACCTGTGCGCTGTGGTATTGCGAAGATGTGAGCCTCCTTCATATGCATATGTCTTGTCTTACCCCAGTATATAGCTCTGTAGTAGTTTCCGACATCGGACAGACCAGGCAATGTTGATATACCCTTGCTGAATCGAACGTTCAACAAGAAGCTGTGTTCGCCTGGTGTCGTCACTTGCTCCCTTCACCGTGTTCGTCGTCCTAATGGCAGACGGAAGTTGTCGCAGCTGAGACTTGGAGATACAGTAGTGCTGCGGCTCAGCAGGTACGATCGCTACGGATCCTGTGCGATATTTTGATGGGCTGACCTCCCACCCACAGTTTTGCGAAAAGGCTCAAAACCCAGGTGGGCATCACATCAAATGATGTCCAAGGTTTCAGAAGTGCTGTGTAGCCTGCTGCAGTCGTCTCGAAGTCTTTATATCCCGTCCGCAACGCATCACGAGCTAGTCACCCCGCGGTTACGCTGTAAGACTTGGACCGTACTGTGGACAGTGGCAACAGTTGTTGCCCAAGAGCAGGCCAGGTCTCCATCATACTGCTGATCACCTTTTCGATGACAGATTGTGCAGGTCGTCGTCTCCACTGAGATGACTTACTGGCTATGAGAGTGCCTGGCTAGGCAAATGCGACACGAAGCAGCACCGCTTGACCTTCAGCCTCCTTCAGCGCTTCAGAATCGATTCTCAAGCTCAACGCGTTAGGAGTACGTATCACAAGTCTGCTTCGAATCCAGGGAAGTTTGCCGTGTTTGCTCCAAGCTCGCTCCACAGGTATCGCTCGCGTACTCGCGTGTCCACCTTCTACCATTAGAGAGGATTCGCCCGGATAATTACTACAGTTTTATCTCATTAAGCGGAGCTGTGGTTTGCACTAAGGTGAGTAGCCGCCGAGGCCCCACCCTGCCCCATCCTGTCCCATACAAGAATTATATCCCCGGCGGCGATGCGCGTAGGCTGGTGAGAAGCCCGAACAGGTCACACCGCCACCTCCGCCGCGGCCGACATACCTCAATTAGAGCAATTTGGAGCAAACCTCCATCATCACCTCAGTGGTATCTCACCCAGTTCTCAAGGACTTTTATTATAGAAGAGCTAGGAATTACTACGACGTCGTGGTAATTATCCGGGCGAATCCTCTCTATTGTCTCAACATCATATGTGATCTCCGTAATTGCAGGATTCTGGGACACAAATCCGAATCGCGATCGAGAATGATCGTGCGCGCATTGTGCTTCTTTGTGCAGATCAAGGGCCAAGCGTTTTGTATACCAATTACCATCCTATACAGATCCCGCTTCTCCGGGACCGGAGTCGCGACGTCGACGACTCTCATCTCATCATCCCGAGGACGCGTTGACTAGTGTACTTACTTACTCTAGTTACGCTTGAGTCTCGTGATCCGCGGGCGGCCGCCGCATCGATGTCGACGACTTCACGACGTCGCATCGGCCTCGTGGACACTGCGGTGTCTGGGTTTTGCTGGGCGAATGCAACGTCCATTACGTCGGGCCTCGGGATTCTGTTGGCAGCGTGCTCCGGGGAGTGTCAGGGGAACTGCGCGAGCTCACCGCCCCTTCACACATGGTACACGGGCGGGACATGGGCAGGGCTCCGGCGTGCATCCTGCCACCTAGTATAGTGGCGTTCGACACAACTTGGCTGGCTGCCAAGGCTTCCATGTTTGCGACTTCCTCCAGTCGTGAGTCGTTTATCATATCACGGGTGGCACTTGGGTACGTTGTCGAAGCCTTGTGCGGACCGTCTTATCGCTAACTCCGGTTACTCGCCGGATGACAGGGACCGTCTATGGCAACGTCTTTGATGATCTTGGCTTGTTTGTCGGTCTTACGACTCGAGATGCAGCGTGGTCCCGCGCGGTCTCGCGTCGAGGGAACAGCCGCCGACCCAATCAAGATCGCGTGCAGCGTCGCGAAGCATGTGCATCGGCATCACTCTAGCGAGACGCGACCATCTGCTCACCCGACCCCAACGTATTATAAGTAAGTCTGCCAGCGCAACATGGTGTCCTCAGGCTCCACCGCTACCTCGTTAGCCCCCACATTCCTTCGGCGATCATGCCAACCCCGTCTCTCTTTTTCTCCGGCCTCCTCGCCCTCAGCGCAGGTTTGCCTTCGTTGGCTGCTCCCAGCTACGGATCTACCGACCCCTGCGCGAAGATCGGTGGGCAGACTTTTGTCGCCCCCGCAGATGCGATTGCCTGCCAAAAGTCCTTCCCTCTTAATGAGACCATCAAGGCAAACGTCCTTAACAACATCGCCCGCGTGTTCGACTTCTTCACGTTTGAGGACTACTATTTGCACTCGCCATACCCGTTCCAGGAGTCTACGACCAACATCCGCCGCGACATCGCTCGGATCAACGCGACAAAGTATGCTGTGAGTATTGTATCTACATATCCTTGTCGGCAACAGGGTTGAATCGACATTCGCCTCCCAGACGGACTACGATCTCAACAAGGACATCTATGACTTCACTACCGAGCTCAACGATGGCCACACTCGTACGTGATCTCTTTGACACATCAAAGGCACCACTTGCGAGCACACCGAACAGGTTGGTTCCCGGACTGCTACAACTCCTACCAGAACCTGTTGCCCACACCCGTGGTCATCCTCGGTAACGAGGTTGTGGTCGCTCCCGATGCCGTCGAGTTCCTGTCCTTGATGCCTCCCGAGTTCGCCCAGTACTACGCCAACATTGGCTTCAACTGGCAGCGCCTTGCTGGCGCCAGAATCTTGCGGATCGACGGCTTGCCCGCGTTCTCCTACGTTGACAAAATCGCCAGCACCGTCTCCGGGAACTACCTCGACCACGGTGTCCGGGTCAACTCCGTCGTCAGCAGCTACCGTATCTCTGGCACCAGCTTCTCGCAGCGTTTCGGCGATCTTGCTGGCCCGTCCTTCCTCACGCAGACCCACTTGACCTTCGAGTTGATCCCCGTCAACTCGACCAGGCCCGAGACTGTCAATGTTCCCTACCTCGCGAACTTCGTCGGCAACCCCTTCACTGACGGGCCTTCTTAGTGAGTTGTCTGCCATTATGTCTCGGATATGTATTGATATGATTCGGATAGCTGGGCTAACAACTGCGCCGCCAAGAATACCACCAACGGTGTGGATCACAGGTCCGCCTCCCACACCAAGCGTGATGGCAAGCCCCTCCGTCCCATGGCCAAGATCATCGATCTTGCTCCCAAGACGGCTGTCGGCCTTCCCGGTCCCTTCCTGCCTACCCTGTCCCCGGTGAACGGAAGCGAGGGTGTCATCAAGTCTTTCATCCTCCCTGACAACAAGACCGGAGTGGTGAGTTGCTTAAGCGCAGCCAGAAAGACTCGCTTACCCAAACCTTCGCATCCAGATGTTCGTTGGCTCTTTCGAGCCCGATGACTATGTCGGATTCCAGACCGACACGGTTGCGGCCATCTCTCAATTCCAGGCGGCTAACGTCACCCACCTGATTATCGACTTGACCAACAACGGAGGTGTGTATTCTCGTTGTTTTTGCTCTTGCGCGTCCTCACGAGCTACCTCAGGTGGATACGTTTGCTTGGGTCTCTTCCTTCACCAGTACCTTGCTGGTATGGGCATCGGCTACGCGTAAGTTACATCGATCGATGACTTGATGAAAAGCATACTAATCCCTACCAAAAGAGGCTTCCAGAGCACCAACCGTGCCAACCCCTTGGCAAAGAAAATCCTGGCGTCTGACATCGCCCAAGGCCTTAATGATCAGGTTTCTTACTACACTGCTGATGACTGTGAGTTCGGCCTTTTCTTCACCCGCCGCTTGTATTGACAAGCCGAATTCAGTTGCTTTCCTCAACAACACTGAGATGCCGGCAAGCTACAACTACTTCGAGCCCTCGTCCTCTGAATTCGTCAATGGCAAGTCCGACCCCACCTCCCAGCGCTTCTATGTACGTCCTCGCTTCTTGTCATATCATTTCAATCGTTGACCGTTTTGTCCAGGACGTCTGCACGCCTTACAACGTACCCGTCCCCGATGGTCCTGCTTTCGACCTGAAGTAAGTCCGATCAACGTGTAACGTGTATGTCCTTACTGACGATCATGAATTTAGGAACGTCGCGATTGGTACGAATCCTCGATATCTTCCAACCCGATATCGTCGTCATACTAATTTCAATGTTCCATAGTTGGCAACGGAAACTGCGCCTCTACTTGCGCGCTTTTCAGCACCCTTATGTACGAGCGCCACGGCACGAAGATGGCCATGTTTGGTGGCAAGCCTGGCGAACACGTCGAGTTCAAGGGCATGGCCGGTAACCAGGTGCTCGAGTGGGCTGACCTCGACTCCGAGATCAAGACCGCTGGCCTGAAGGACGACCCCCTTGCTCCCCCAGACCTGTGAGTATAATGAGTTATCCCGTCTTCAACCAGGTCACTGAATGCGCTCAAATAGCCTTGTCTCCTCCAACATGCGTGTCAACTGGCGTACCGGTAAGTGATTTTGTGAAACTTCTTGCGCCTACAGGAGACTCAGTCAATGTCACCGCTAGCGTGGAGCTGGCTCGATGAGACCAAGCCCATCGGTGAGTAAAGTACTGCATCATGTCGCGACTCCCGTAACTCATGACTTCTGTCCATCCAGCCTTCAAGTCCGAGCTGCCGCAGTGTACGTTGCATTGGTACTTCGCGTTGAGGACGCATGAGCTCACCAATCCTGTAATACAGACCACTTCCCCTACACCATCGACACCTACAACAACCCGCAGAACCTGTGGACCTTCGCGTAAGTCTAGCTTTACATTCATGCTTTCTGCGGTGCTTATGTGTTGGTACAGTGCCAAGGAGCTGTTCGGCGCCGGACATGGCTATGGCTACTAGATGTGGGTGCATTGCACACGCGGACGATCTGTTTTTGGTCTGTAGCTTGCTGTAATTATTGTACGGGGCATACGTGACGTATATATACACGGGACACTTAATTGTATACTTCTATACGCACAGTCTCACCCGTGGGACAACAAATCTGCAATTTCCCTGGCGAATCACTGGCAAACAGGTGTTGTGTCTGCACAGTCCGACTCCCGACTGTATACGTATATAGACGTCACCAGGGGGCCAGGACCGAACGGCGCGCAGGACGGCAGGTATCAGTAAATAGGATGCGCGGAGGAACACGTCAGTCCCGTGCCAGAGCAAAGCATCGATATCAAGGGTGACAGCACTAAGAAGCAATGACGGGCGCGTGCAGTCTATGAACTTGTTGATGTCTTACAATAGACTGTTCAGTTTCACATAAATCTATTGAATGTTAGGAGCGTGAGGCCGTCGACGCGGTCATCTGGTCATCACCGTTGCATCGCCGTAGGGAAAAAATCCATCGCTGACGTCAAGACCCCAGAGCAAGACGCACTGCCGCAGATATACGAACAGTTGCGAAGATCCTATGCCGGGCTGGCGTCGAGACTGTCAAGTTAGTCCGAGTCAAGCATATTGTAGGAGAGCGGCCGCGGCCAGTGCGCAGCCGCGGGCAAGCTTCACTAGCAGACGTTTCCACGGTGTTTCATACGTCGCTCAAGTTGCCCACGCCCCGTGAGCGGCCTTTTCACAGCTTCGTGATGAACGATGAACTCCTCGGTCTACTACTTAGTACAGTAGCCCCACCGGTCTGATTCCAACGCCCTTCTCTCTGTTCCGAATTTTGACCGGCACACGGTGCTACGTTCTCTTGCAGACCTGGAAACTCACCATCCAGTGGCAGCTGATGCGGCCATATTCGCTGTGAAATGGCGAACGATCTCGGTCTTGTAAAGCGAGGGATGCCCAGGGGATGTATTTCAGTATAGTAGCGTGGCCGTCAGAGGTCCGACGCAAGGCACATGCTCCACAGAAATTCGAAGCTTTCGTCACTCCAGCTTCCCCGGAGCGTGTACGCACACGACATCTTGGCAGCACACGGGATCCCCATTTGAAGTTCTCTCTTGATTGTGCATCACTTCCGAAGCTGTCTCGTCTCGGGAACATGGGCCGACACGGATGTCGCCAGCATTGTATGCCACACTTTCTGGAGTTGCAATCAAGATGGGATGGAGATGGAGCTCTACAGGACGCACCCTTCTCACAGTCATCGTTACTTAAGGGTGCGCCCTGTAGAGCTCCTTCTCCACCCCTGAATCTTGACCATTACTCGTATTCAGGATGTTTCGAGCGCGGCATCTTCCCCACATCTCCACCATGCCGGACGGGTCCTGCTCCTCGTTCATTCCTCCTCCTCTTGATGGAAGCTTGACATCCGCCGAGATGGTCGAGTACCACGCTCAGCGCAGCCCGGAGCATCCCCTCTTTGTGTTCGCACAGGGTGCTGGTACAGTGCGGACTATCACGTACTCTGAGGCTTGGAGGATGGTTAAGCGCGCCGCTGCTATTATCCATGGGCATTGTAGACGCTGGCAGTCGGAGGGGGCGGACATTATTGACGGTGATCTCAAGTTCTCTTCAGACAAGCGGCCGACGATTGGCATTCTTGCATCCGTCGGTATGTGTATCTATATCTTCGGTGTAATATTCTCTCGATTGATTATATCATTTAAACAGACACAATCAGCTATTTTGCGACGTTGATCGGCACGATGCGTTTGGGTTTCGTGCCTTTCCCGATTTCTGTTCGCAACTCTTCTGTTGGTGTGGCCCACCTCGTTAGGAATTCCCGCGTCACCCAACTTCTGGTTAGCCCTGATCCTGCCATTCAACGGCTTGTTGCGGGTGGCATATCTCTCCTAGAACAAGATGGAATACATGTGGAAGTATTCCAGATGATACAGTTCGCCGATATTTCCGACGAGGGATACGACGATGGCGAGCCAAATACAGTGTTCCCGAAGGTGACTTTGGACGACATAACTTGCATCATGCATTCTTCTGGTATGTCGACAGTGCATCTAAGCATGATACGCGCTGAATTGTTGCAGGATCGACTGCATTCCCAAAGATTATTCCTATTTCCAATCGCACTTTGATACAGTGGGGGATGATTCCTCGTGCGTTCTTCTCGGATTCGATTTTCGCTAGAAGCCTCATAAGGAATGGGGCAGTTCACGGGGAGGTCGATCTCTGCTGCAACACCATCGGCGTGCATACTTCTCCCGTTTTCCGTAAGCCTTTCCTCAAGTGAACGCCTATACTGCCAGTGACTAGCTACACCAGACGTCATGGGAGTGGCCAATGTCCCTATGGCCGTCTGTGTCTTGTAGTCGCTTCACTTGACGCTTCCTAAAGCCTTACTCCATAGGTTACCACAGGGATGATCTTGTCCGTCTTCGAGCCTTCCTCTCCGCCTATCATTCCCACACCAGCACGTTACCTTGATGACCTTCTTACCACAAAAGCCAGCGTCATCTATTGTGTGCCTTCTTTAATCGAGGTGGGCCATTCAGATTGTCCACGGACTTGTGTTGACTTGCCTCAGGCCTGGTTCAAAGACCAAGCGAACATCCCCCTTATGACGGCATTCAAAGCTGTAGTATGTGCAAAATTTACCTCCGAGTTCAGAGCCCCGCTTAATGTGTCGTTGATGGCAGATTTATGCAGGGGCCCCAATGCACAGACATGTCGGCGACCAGCTCGCGAAAATGGGCGTCTTGCTATCTCCATTTTATGGAATGTGAGCGTCGAACTAGGATCCTGCGTCCTTCTTACCTACATAATGAGCAGGACAGAAGCCGGCGGCCTCAGCATGTTTATTCAGAAGAGCATTCCGACCATCGATCAATGGGAGTACTTTAAGCTTGCGCCTCATCTCGAGTTAGAAATGTTACAGCAAGATGGATTAAAGAACGTCTTTGAAATTGTCGTTGTGGTGAGTCTCTCAAGTTTTACTCAGTCTTGATCTCATCTGCGATACAAGCGGACGTCGTCCCATGAACCGAGTGTGATTAACTGGTCGACTCCTGACGGTAGAGAAGCCTACAGGACGAACGACCTCCTCGAACGTCACCCAAGTGATCCTTCACTCTGGAAGGTGTATGGTCGTGCAGATGATCTAATCATCCTCCTCAACGGCGAGAAGGCACGTCTGAGCACGCTTCGCTGTGTCAGATCCCAATAATTAACCAACACCAAACCTAGACAAATCCTGTTCCTTTGGGTAAATATACGGGTCCTATAGTTTTTGTCGCCATCATCTGACGGAAATATCTGGCAGAGGCCATGCTTGTGCGAGATCCTTATATCGCTGCGGCCGTCATGTTCGGCCAAGGCAGGTTACAGAACGGTGTTTTGATAGAGCCAAAACAAGAATTTGTGTTCGATCCTGAAGATGAGCAGCAGCTCGCAGATTTTCGGAACAGAATCTGGTGCGTATGTCCTCCGAGTCAGCGACGTGTGCGGCATCTCTACAATGATTCACGAACCATGCTTCAGGCCGACTGTGGAGAAAGTGAACCAGTTCGCCCCCACCCACTCAAGGTTGTTCAAAGAGGTGCGGCAAGTACTTCTGAGGTCGATAGTTACTGAAACAGTTTCAGATGATCCTTCCCAGCAGTCCTTTGAAGCCTTTCGACTACACTCCCAAAGGAACGCCTCGACGTCATGTCGTCATCGAGGCGTACAAGCGAGAGATAAATGCTCTGTACGATGCCGTCAAGCAGCTGCCACAGACAGACCTCAAGCCTCCTTCAAGCTGGGATCGAGACCAGACAACCATTTTTATGCGTTTGGCGGTGGAGAGGGTCATGAATGGGAATGTGCCAGACGACGCTGATCTATTCCAAGAGGGGTGCGACAGGTGTGTAGATTTGCGTGTTCAGCAAATTTGGCTTTGATGGCAAATGTGTACTTTTAGCCTCCAAGCGACGTCGATCCGCAACTCCGTTGTACACGTTCTGCGCTCGACGTCGCATGCTTCCCTTCAAGAAATTCCAAGCAGTTTCGTATACGACAACCCCTCGATCTCGTCTCTCTGCAATTTTGTCTTACAACTGGTTTCCCATAACCACAAAGAAAAGATCGACGGATTGGCAACAAGGGCACAGTCCATGACTGAGATCCTGGAGAGATACAGCCGTAGTTTCCCAACTCACCTTCCTCGTTTAAGATCGACAAATATCAATGCCTCGGGAAGCGACGAGGTCGTCCTCTTGACAGGATCAACTGGAAGTCTTGGGTGCCATCTGTTGGCTCAGCTTCTTCGAAAACCGTCGGTCACCAAGGTCTACGCTCTAAACAGGCTTAGTGGTGTTCCGCTGCGGGAGCGTCATGAGCGGGCTTTCGGCAGATGGAGGCTCGACGCCAATCTACTACAGTCTCCCAAGCTTGAATTTCTGGAAGGTGACATTGCAAGACAAGATCTCGGCCTTGAAGCCGATGTAATGAAGAATGTCAGTATCTTGGTGCATTTTGCATGTTCCTTGGGTTGTTGACAGCCTCACTTACAGCTCCAGCGTACTGCGACATCGATTATCCACAATGGTACACCGTTTGCTATTCTCTGTGACTCCAAGCTAAGCCCATACGCATAGCTTGGCGGGTGGATTTCAATATCACCTTAAAGTCGTTCGAGCCCCTGATCTCCAGCGTTCGCAACCTCATCGATTTCGCCCTTGGCTCTTCGCACCCGGTGCCTCCTTCGATCTTATTCACGAGCTCTATTTCTGTCGTGTTCGGTCAGTATATATCCATTTTTTTAATAACCCGAACTCAGAATGTACGACAGGACATGGCACGGAGACGTCTCTTTCCGAAGTACCAATCACAGACCCAAGCCTGTCTGTAGCCACTGGATATAGCGAGAGTAAATGGGTTGCGGAGAGCCTGCTGATGCGCGCGATGCAGGAGACGGGCCTCCGCGTGAACATAGTTCGGGTAGGACAGTTGTGTGGCGACAGCGTCTCCGGCGGATGGAACGAGAAGGAGTGGGTCGCCACGCTGATACGAGGCTCGCAAGTCCTGGGAGCTGTGCCCGAGAGGGACGAGGTTGGCGAGTGTCTTCTCCTTCTGCATGTCGTCACTGACTCGAGCTGATAGAC
Source organism: Artomyces pyxidatus (assembly GCA_022160305.1). NCBI lineage: Eukaryota > Fungi > Basidiomycota > Agaricomycetes > Russulales > Auriscalpiaceae > Artomyces > Artomyces pyxidatus. The sequence goes on along the minus strand of MU277236.1, from coordinate 147,613 downwards.
GATCTCTTGGATTCCGGTGGATGTCGCGGCGTCTGCCCTGCTCGAGATGGTGGGCTGCAGCCACCCCGTGCTGCACCTGGTGCATCCTAACCCCGTGGAATGGAGTGTCTTCAGCGATACCGCGTCGTCGATCCTCAGAGTGCCGAGCATCCCGTACGCCGCTTGGGTCGCGAAACTGCAAGATGAAAACCAGAAGTTGGCCTCTGAACCTGGAGCTTTGAAGCACAATCCCGCGCTGATTTTGTTCGACTTCTTCTCGGCGCTGAAGACGCTGCCGAACTTGGACACTTCGCGGGCGGTGGAGACTTCGAGCAGCTTGAAGGCGGCGGCAAGGCTTGGGAGGCAGGATGTAGAACGCTGGGCGGCGTACTGGCGCTCTATTTGCTTCTTGCAGGCTTGAAAAGTCGTATGGATGATGTAGGTGCGGATCGTAGAACACTTGCGGGCACGGGCACTGCGAGATGCCAATGTAGTGATTTCTCGTGCAGAACCGCGGTATGTCATTTGGGTAGTCAATTACATCGTTCCAGTGCGGTGAAGTTTACAAAAGCGCGTCTGTATAAGCTTTCAGCGAAACGTCCGGATCATCCCATTGCATCTGTGCAAAGATAGAAGGCAGCCTTAGTGCACGAAGTTCACCACTGAAGGAGAGCACTCACGAAGTGGTTTACGCCAAGGATCATCCGGAAGTTGACGAAACCACCGCCCTCTGCCTTGTCATCGTCTTGCAGGGCCCAAAACGCGGCCAGGGGAAAAGAACACGTCGCATCGCCGCACAACGCCGATACCTTCATCCTCGGTAATAACTCCCTGATCTTGCGATCGAAGCATGCCTTGCGATAGTTGGCATGTGCCTGGACGAACAAGCTGATCATGCTGGGAACCTCACTCATGCTCTCATCCACCGTGCCCTCGATCTCCTCGGGAGACATGTTGTAGATCGTGGGACGGCGGAAGGTGGCTGGGACGATGTACGAGAGCACGTTCGTGTCGCGCTTCGCGAGGTCACCGTGTCGGAAGTAAGAGGTGATCCACTGTGTGTACATAGGCGTCTGCTGCTCTGCGAGGGAGGTGTCCATGTGAGGAGACCATGTCCCTGTAGGAGACGGCATGCCAAGGATGACAGAGGGAGGTTCTATTGTCGAGAAAAGGTGAATATTGCTTTCTGAGCAGCCGAAATGACGAATGGACGACAAACCCTGCATGATGAGTGCCCTTAGGTGCGATCCGAGACGTGATCGAGCGTCTTCGGGGATGGAGTCTACGTTTGCGATGGCAGACAGAACAACACCGTTGCCAGCAGACCAGCCTAGTATAGCTATCCCGCCAGTCTTTCCATCGGGAGAGATGGGTGGGGTGTTATTCTCCCGAATGAAGATGTCGATGAACCGGGAAAGTTCTAGGCCACGGGTTTTGAGATACTCGGATTTGTCCTCATCGGTGCCGTTGATGATCGTCTCGGCTTCTGCGGCTGAGATGGGTGTGGACCTCTTATACCCACGACGGTTGATGGCCACGAATCGCAAGTTTGCTGCAGGCGCAAGAGCGATGATCTTGTTGAAGATGGCTGATGGCGTGGAAGGTTGACAGCGTCAAGGTAAGATAGTCTTCGAGAACGTACGACTGCTGAACCCTAAACCATGGACGGCGAAGACCGTGGTATATGCGCCGGTAGTCTCATAGGGAACGCCGCTGTCGAGATAAAACAGCTGGGTGCCGGTATTGTCGACAGTGAGGAGGGGCATCGATAGTAATAGGGGGAGATGGCAGGAGGAGCAGGCGTACGAGAACTGGGGTTTTGATATAGAAGTACGTAACAATCAAGATGCTGTCAGACCTGTAAACGCCAGGGCCGTGGAGAAGTGTGCTCGCAGAGGGTGGACGTCGTGGAGGGGTGTTGCGAGATATCGTTCCTCTTGTTTCACCCACTATACATGGTGGGCGGGAATACGAGGAAGCGATGGCTCGGTGTCGGCATCTCAGGGACCGGTAGCCCCTCTACATCTCGATTCAATGGCACGAACGGACACCAGTTTCCTCCATCTGCGGTCGTCATCCGAGCGATAAACCGCAGACGGGGACGGTCCAACCACTATCAATGCCCCTCTATGCTTTTCGACATGGCCAGTCGCCCCGGTGCTCCGCGGCACCTGGCTACTTGGAGGTACCTCGAGAATGGTGCGATAGCGCCGAGGTGGGATCAAAGAAGAATACGCAAGAGGTCGACTGGCGGACACTGATGTGTGGGTACATGCTAGAGGGAGGACGTAGGACCCAGAAGACAGCGCAGTCACGACCATAGCCAACGGCACCAGAGGGGTTGGATCACAAGGACGGCTTGAAAGACTCGTCGAGGAAAAGTCCAGTGTCATCGATAACGCAATAATGAGAAAATTCGTCAAGTGGGTCGGAGGCCTGTAACACAGATATGCAAGCCCTCCCTCTAGCCTCATGGAAGCAGGCGATGTTGACATAGCGAAGGACGGAAAAGATCTCGGAAATTTGGGAGAGCCAGCTGGACATGAGTGACGAGGATCCACGTGCAACACAATACTCATCTGATTGTCAGATCAAAAGAAGCTCTCTCTGAGACTTATCCGCGGGCTTTCGAGGCGCAGATCAAGAGAAAGCTGGCGGCCAGAGAGCATGTGGTTTGACGACAAAGCTGTCTCCGAGTCGAAGTTTCGGAGTACGTAGTCGTCCTGGGCGCCAACGCGACACGCAGAGTCTAGACGGTTCGAACCCCACGGAAGAGCCGAGTGACCAGTAACGGGTGACCGGTAGAGAAAATGAGGAGAGACAGCCGCAGAGAGTGGAGGGGAATAAGCGGAAGACGGTGGTTGTGGATGGCGGTGTTGTGTGGACGAGGGGATTGCCGCGTCGCGCGCTCTTCTTCCTCACACGCGCAACAACGACCGTCAACAACGCATACGGCCGTCGGTCAGCGCATACATCCCCACAGGGCCACAGCTTGGCAACCGCTCGCTCACTCTCGTACAACTGTTGTCCATCGACTGTCCACACACTGGCATCTCCAACGTCTCTCAGAGCCTCATAATGTCCGGCAAGGCGCCTCCTCGAGGCCCGCGAGCTCTTCTGAACTCGCTGGGAGGTTCCGCCGTCGCTGGACCTTCGTCTTCGCCTCAACCCCCAGCGGCCCCCACAGCACAGTCAAACGGCCACAATACGCGACTGGGCGCAGTGCCGCCCACTGGACCTCGAAGTCTGACCAATGGTTCTGCACAGGGCGCAAACAGGAACGGGACGAAGCTGGCTGTTAATGGGCATGCCAGCCCCCTCAACAGCCAGGTCAAGTCAAATGGCCCGTCTCCGCCTACAGGGCCGAGTGCAATGCAGGGAAAACCGCCGCACAAAGGCAAGCAGGTCGAAATTAAATGGAGTCATCAAGCGATTGCCAGCAGTGTGCGTGGCCCCTTGTTGCTTCACCCCGCTTTGTTAGTTTCTCACAAGACGCGCGCTCTCAGTCCCGCCTCAACTCAAACGATGCGGGTCCCTCAACACATTCTGCTCGTCCAACGATGCTCGCGGCCCCCGTCGTTAATGGACGCGCACCAGGAGGCTGGTCTTCTAGTTTCGCGACCATCGCCCCGTCCACCCCAACAGCGCCGAGAGCTTCGTCCTCCAGACTTCCTCCCCAGCCGTCCTACGAGCCACCCCCGCCACCCCCTCCGACATCCGAGCCTCCGCCTCCACCCCCGCCCTCGACATCACCACCTCCGCCTCCACCGCCGTCAATCACCCCGCCGCCCCCGCCGCCTCCGACATCCGAACCTCCGCCTCCGCCCCCGCCTCCGCTACATCCAGAACCACCACTACCACCCCCACCCTCCTCGTCTCCTCCTCCGCCCCCGCCCCCGGTAGCGCCTGCTGCGATGATGGGACGACCTCCGCCTCCAGCCAGCAAAGCACCTCCTCTACCACCTGCACCGTTCCCTAGTATCCGCATAGCCCTTCCCCCAAAACCAGGATCGGTACAACCAACTGTCCCGCCCCCGCCCCCTCCTTCTCAACCCCCTCCACCGCCTCCGCCCCCGCCTTCTCTACCGCCACCACCCCCTCCGAATTCTCAGCCTCCCCCTCCCCCTCCGGCGTCTCCATTACCTCGACCGCCGCACCACACACACGATTCAACACGACCCCCGCCGCCTACATCGCCGCCGCTACCGCCTCCTCCTCCGTCCAAGCCACCATCACCGCCGCCACCACCTCGTCTTCCCACACCTCCACCTATCCTTTATTCTCTTCCGCCCCCTCCACCGTGGCCACCATCGCGTTCAGAGTACCCATCGGGCTCAGATTACAAAGTCCTCTTCGACCCATTGTTTGAGAAGGACAGGGATGGCAAGGTTGCTGCTCTCATTGAGAAAGTGCGCGAGGCTGGAATCGATGAGCTGGAACCGCGCTTGAAGGGGAAGGGGAAAGGAAAGGAGATGCTGCTCCGGTATGGCGGTCAGGTAGTAGAAGGAGAGTCCGAGATTGTAGTGGCCGATCCTCGCAAAGCAGAGGGATTCAAGAGACCCATTCCTCAAAGACCTCCGAGGTCGGAATTATACGAGACCCACTATGAGGTGCGTCGTATACTTCTCATCGTAGACTACTTGTCAATAACCATCTTCTAGTACGACGCGAACTCTGCTGGCCCTGCTCCCCCCACTGCTGTGCTGGTCACCAACATCTCTCCTTTGACTCCGAGTCAGCAAATCCGGCGACATTTCTCAGTTCACGGAACCGTCGTAGCCTTCGAGCCGCAAATCGACAAAGCAACAGGTGGCGCTCTTGGTATCGTGTTCATCAAGTATAGTTCCCATGCTGAAGCGCAACGTTGCGTTGAGAAGGAACACAGGAACAAGCTGGGTCTGGGAATGGTCTCGAGCATCAACAATGGCGAGGGTCAGGAGATGAAAGTCGTGTTTGATGGCGAGCGGAAGACGCTGGTAGCTGTGATGCGTGAGCTGGACGATCGACGCCGGCGGCAGGAACGTGCAGTAAAGGCGCAGAAGGAGCGAGAGGAGAAACGAGCGGATAATACAGTGCGTGCAACCCCAGCATCATCATCGGGGACACCATTACCTGCTGCACTGTCCTCCTGGCGTCCCCCACACCCAGCGCACCTACCTTTCGCTCCTCATCTTCGCCCCTCTTCAGGAACACCTTCTTCTCCCACTGTGTCCAGTCTACCTGCTCCTGGACCTAATCTACCTCCGAAACCCGCCACACCGTCAAACACACAGATGAACAGTTTTCCAGGCGCTGGGCCCTTGCAACCGATGGCACCTCGTGTGCGCCGTCCACCACAAACTCTTGTCCGTGCGCGTCTCAGTGTAACACAACCTGCCACCGCGCGCGTCCTTCCCATGGCAGAATCGGCCTCGTCTTCGTCAACACCACTTCCACCCAGAGGTCGATTTCATTCAACCCGTATCGTCGACCACTATTCTCCGATGCAAATTTCGCGGTCGCCATCGCCCGTGTCAAGAAAGCCTGGCCAGTCCAGCAGATCGGCGCAACAACGGCAACGAGAGATTGTGGTCGAGGAGCTTTCGAAGAATGGGTTTGACCATGTCCGGATAGATGGCCAGGGTGGGATCTTGGGTGGCGCCGTGAGCGAAGAGGATGTGAAGCAGTTCCTGCGAGGTTTCCAGTTCGACAAGGTGCGTGGCAAATTTGTTTTCTTCAAATTCCCCGTGTCGCTGACGGCTGTGAAGATCCTTCGCGACCATGTCGCATGGTACGTCACTTTTCCAGCAGCCGGCACGGCGCGTCGCGCTGCCATGGTGCTGGGCACTCGAACGCTGGCCAACCACACCGTCTCCGTGTCAATACACCCCCCGCCGACTGCGTCTTCCGCCGCGCCTGTGAAGTCAACTTGGACCGATGATGAGTTGATCCAGCAAGCAACCGAGCTCATCACCAAAGAGCTCAAGCAGTTGCTGGAAAAGGATGTGCGAGATCAATTAGTCGGTGTCCGCTTCAAACGTCTTGTAGCCGACCACCGGAAGGGCGATAATTCCGGTGCGCCTAGTTTCGAGATCAGGGGACTCAAGGGGTTGTCGTTCAAGAAGGCAAATAAGCGTGCGAGGGAAGTGGTAAAACCTGTAGCGCCAGAGGTTCCGGAGATGGGGGTGGAGGTACCGGCTGAAGAGAAGGCGGTCGACGATGAGGAGGTTGTGGCGAGGCCAAAGAAGAAGCGGAAGAAGGAGCACGTCAAGGTGGTGCTCGAGGACATCGAGTCCGAGGACGATGTCGTCGAGGATCGGAAGAGAGCTACTTCTGTGGTGGTCGAGGAGCCCGCGGTTGAGGAGCCTCTGGTGGAAGAACCTGTGATGAAGAAGGTGAAGCTGGATGTTGCTGAGGATGGAGTCGAAGAGGTTGTGCCGACCAAGAAGGGCGTCGCTAAAAAGTCGAAGAAGGGTGCACATGCAGTGAAGACAGTCGAAGAGGAGCCTGTGGACCAGTTCGTCGTTCCCGAGGATCTGGATTTCGATATCCCGGCAGTCACTCATCTGCATGTCACACCGGATCTCGCATCCCCGCCATCGTCTCCTGCCCATACGCCACAGCGTCCGCCGCTCTCTCCTGTCCACAAACTACATCGTCCACCGCCTGGAATCAGTCCTGCTCCCGATCCCTTCGAAGAGGGCATTTGCGAGGATGACGAAGATATGTTCTACGCACGCCTTGCTCTGGCGGAGGCTGCAGGACTTGACATCCATTCTCTTCTCCCGAGTCCTGCTCCTGCCCCCGACTCCGACGCTCCGCCTCCTTTCCGTGTCCACGTCACCGGCTCGGCTCGCACCGAAGGCTACTACAAGATTTCGCACGCGGAGAAATCGGCCTACGTTGCGCAGTATGCTTCGCGTTCTACTGCGGCCGATACTGTAGAGGAGAAACCCGCGCAGCAACCCAAGCAGACCATGACATCCTCGCGGTCGAATCGTGCGAACGCCCGAAGACAGGCGCAAGGTCTGGAGGAGATCAACCAGGTCCAGCGCGCCATGGCGCTGTCGAAGGGCGAGACCGCGGCGGCGGAGTTGTCGATCAAATTCAACCAGCTGCAGACGCGGAAGAAGCACCTGCGCTTTGCCCGCTCTCCCATCCACGATTGGGGCTTGTATGCTATGGAACGGATTTCGCGCGGCGAGATGGTCATCGAGTACGTCGGCGAAGTCATCCGAGCGCAGGTCGCGGACAAGCGTGAAAAGGCGTACGAGCGTCAGGGTATCGGAAGTAGCTATCTCTTTCGTATTGACGAGGACTTGGTGGTGGATGCGACCAAGAAGGGAAACCTTGGGTGAGTGTGTTTTCACGACTCATTTCTTCATCATGGTTACTTATATCCCCTCAGACGGTTGATCAACCACTCATGCGATCCTAACTGCACCGCAAAGATCATCACCATCAATGGCGAGAAGAAAATTGTCATCTACGCGAAGCAGGACATCGAACTCGGCGACGAGATCACATACGGTGAGTCTCTACGTGTTTCACGGTCTCGATCGTCACTCACTTGCGACGTGCAGATTATCACTTCCCTATTGAACAGGACAAGATCCCTTGTCTCTGTGGGTCTGCGAAGTGCCGCGGATACCTCAACTAGACAGTCGTTGCATCATTTACACTTATGTATTGGACATACCCTCCTTGTCGTCAGTATCATCCAGGGCTCAATGCGAGAGGCGCGTGGATTCTGTATCATTTAACCGTCATCCGAACTTCTTGGCTCACGACACCTGCAAAACTTAATGTCATTTATGATTTGGCTTCTTGTAGACTGTAGCGCTTCCATCATATTAGTATCTCTGTGCTGCATGCAGGAATTCATGGTGTGTGCATAATATGCTAGTTACTGACAAATGGGAGAGCGTACTTTCCACGCGTGGAAAGACTGCGAGGCAGGTACTGACGGGAAGCCGCCACTATCGGATGCCACATGGCCTCTACTGATGTCCCTTTCTTTCAACTGAGGGCCGATCACTGCCTCGGTGCGTTCAACATATACGTGCAGACTTGAAGCTAGACTCATACCGTATCGCTTGCCTGGCACTGGTCACCTGGTACCTACTAGGAAAATTCGTCTTCGTCCTCGAGGCCCGGCCTGCACTTCTATATCGTACACGGACCAGCTGTGTAACGTACTCTGAGCTGCTCTAGCCAGCGGCTGTGTGGCTTCTGATAGGCTGTGACGGTAAGACAACCTGGTTATTCACACACACATACGCTCGACAGTACCCTTCTGGAACATCACCGTTACTCATCGCTTCTTGTTTGGCCCTACTCAATGCCGAACTTCATCACGCCGAGGTGGTGAGGGTGCCTGCCTATCAGCTGTGGTCATGTTTCCGCAGTCGTTTGGGAACATGTCCGTCGTGGCCATCCTTGAGATCGCCGTCCTCTTCATTGTGTTCTCTCGGCGTTCTATTCTCGCGGTAACGAACTGAGGTTTGACGGGCCCTACAGGCTGCGCAGAGACTTCCGGTGATATCGGAAGTCTCCAACAGCAAATATTCTACAGATTGGATGTGATCCTGGTTGAGGCTTCGGAGTCGACTCGGAGTGCGGAGAAGGGCGATGTGCCGGCTCAAGCCGATGCCATTGCCGACGTCGGCCCGAACGCTGGCCCCGCCTAACTGACAGTCAAATTTGAGTCAAATTCCCTAGTAGTGGACGACGATACAAGCACTTCAGAACTTGCCATTTGAAGTACAGAGTCGATGCAAGAACGTTTGCTGGTGTCTCATTCCTTCTCGATCCACGGCTGCTCCTGTATATAGCGTAAATCGCGCGGAACGATATCTTCTACGTCTCTGGGGCGGGGTTTGGCCGAAGGTACGTTCGCACTGCTGCTTCGCAGAGTGGATATTCAAAAGCAAAACAATCCTGCGGTCAGCACGACTCGGCGCCTGCGCTGTAGCCTCCGAGAGGCGCGACTGTCGCGGCTGCCCAGTGCCATGATGACTTTTGATCAAAAGGCACTGAGACAAAGAAGGATCCCAGAAAGTCGGAGGAAGCGCTCAGGACAGCCAAAGCGGCGTTCACTCACGTCAAGGTCATTGAATTGGACTCAACACCTGCCGGAACAGTGAGATTCCGTGGTGAGCCTGTGCTATGCCTTGACCCCGACAGTTGGAGGCTCGAGTTATAACGTTGGAGTCTCGCAACGGTGATCACTTTGCGCAAACTTCCCACTGTAGGAGAAGAATCACACATTCGCTCGACTCCATCCCCTTCCGGAACTGATCGATATACTCATCACAAAGCTGGCTGTCACTTCTACTTATGTGAAACTTCTCAAAACGGAAACACCATGAAGCCCGGCAAGATGATGAGCACGGCTTACTTAGACTACCCATCGACGTCTACCATCTCCAGCTACCCTCATGATTTCTGGGTTGTTTGGCAGCACACCTTTCGTGGCCGTAGTCGGCTCTATCTTTGTCCTCTTCGTCACTGTCTTCGCGCCGTCTTGGTGGTCTTCTGTTCATCGCCTTCCGTTGCCTGTACGTCGCCTCCTGCAGTGTGGGAAGTCCACATCTTGATATCGTACTCGCTCAGGCTGGGGCGGAATGGATCTGGGGCCATGAGAAGACTGTCTTCATGAATCAGGCAGGACATGCCTTCAGAAAGTGGATCAATGAAGTCGGTCTCACATTCCGTATCAAGGCGGCCTTTGGAGTAAGCCAAACAAGGTGCACATCCATATCAACGACTGACCTATCTTGTCCAGGCTCCAGATATTGTAGGTGCATGCGCGTACGACCCATAATGAACGTGATATGACTGATCGTGAGTAGCTAGTGATTGCGGATCCCGTTGGCATCGCACACATACTGCAGAAGAAGATATATGATTATCGTACGGCTCCAGATTTACGACACCAGTCTCCCCCTAATGTTGACGATGAACTCAGCTCACAGCAGTGTCTCTCGACCGCGCATCGCACGCTTGCTGGGGAAAGGCCTTGGATGGGTGGAAGGAGAAGGAGAACACAAGCGCATGAGACGGCTTGTCAATCCGTCACTCTCGTATGTGAATCCATCACGGCGAATCGTTGTAACCTAATATGACTCCAGCGCCGAGAATATCAAGGCTATGTCCCCTCTTGTCGCGGAAGCTGCGATGACGGTTTGTGCGCTTTAAAATCGGATCCGGTCTTTTGAACGCATCATTCCTTGTGCAGGTGATCGAAAGTCTTACCCAGTTCGTCAGAGACGAAGGCGGAAGGGTCGAAGTCAACGCTATCGAGTGGACTGGCAAGGCAGCGTGCGTATATACTCTACGCCTGCGAGGATTGTAGTTGATCGACTTCTCAGGCTGAACGTCATAGGTCGGGTGGTAAGGACTTAGTATTTTCCAATTGCTAAAGCCGACATCTTGGCTTAGGCATTTCTGCATGACTTCGAAGGCGGAAATAGCGAAGAGGCTCGACAGATCTTACAGACGAAGAAAGAGGGAGCGTCGCTCGTCGCTCAGTATGCGAGCTTCTCTGTGCGTCCGACATCCTATCATCGACAAAGTACTCTCTCACCTGATGGACAGACCTTGATGCTCTTGCGGCGCTTCCCCCTACTGAACTACGTCCCCCTCCGAGCCATCCAAGGCCAGGCCGTAACCAAGACGACGATACAGGTTTGTTACACTCTTTTGTTGACGGTCGTAGGCGTCACTGACCACGGACAGTCCGGTGTTGCCCACGAGATGATCAAAAGAAATCAGGGTCTTGTGAGTCTAGACGAGAAAGATCTCCTCAGCAGGTTGCGTGAGTCGTCGTGTAGTTATTTTTCCGAGTTCTTCTTACCTTTCGAAGTGAGTGCCGCAGGCCCGGATGCAGTTTCCACGTCGGAGTTGTATGCGCAGGTAAGTTTGTCGATGGTTCGAATCAATGCTGTCTATTTATCATATAGCAGATTTCCACTTTTATGTGTGTATCCATTGCCACCCCTAGGCGTCTCCGGCTCATTCACGATTCTTCGTCAGTATCGCGGGATTTGACTCATCCAACCTTACTCTTGGCTTCGTTTTGTGGGAACTCGCACGTCAACCACATATACAAGAGAAGCTCCGGGAAGAGGTCACCAGTCTCGCACGCGAACCTACGTATGAGGACATTCAGTCCAGGCTCCCTTACCTGGAAGCAGTCATGAAAGAGGCGTACGTACTTCATCTTCCTTCATTACACCGATGATCTTTGATGACCACCATCTTCAGGTTTCGGTTGTACCCAGGGCTTCCGTATATGGAGCGTACAGCTGCTACCATGGACACAATTCCCCTCGGAACACCCGTTAGACTCAGTAACGGGAAAGTGGTGCATGAAGTGGATGTCAAACCAGGGCAGGTGGGTGTCTCTGCACGCTATGTCGCAGCTCAGCAGATATCTGACCAGATCACTAGACGGTCATTTTCCCCGCCATTGCCATTCAGCGTCTGAATTCCGTGTGGGGAGACGGGGACACCTTCCGTCCGGAGCGCTGGTTGGAAGAATTACCCTCAAAAGACAAACTCTGTTCTGGCTGGTCCAACCTGTTGACCTTTGGCGATGGCCCCAGGAATTGCATAGGCTGGCGACTGGGTATGGATGTCTTTGTTCATTGATCTCTTGGAACGTACTGATTTGAGATGGGATACTTCAGCTGTGTTCCAAGCTAAGGTGAGCGGGAGTGGATACTACGATGAGACGTCTACTCATGCGCGAACACAGCTCATTCTGAGCGCGTTGATCACTCGGTTCCGATTCGAAGACACGGGCATGGAGATGACTCTCAGAGTCGCATCGAGTCTGCAACCATGGATGCGCAAAAGCGCCGACGAACCTGCATTGCGCCAGGTTCCCATAATTTTCCATCTTCTTTGAATTCCCCGCAATAGTACGGAATCGTCGATACACCTCCTACGAGATGACCGGCACCTTCCCAGTAACGCCAGAGCTTCAGCACCTCGCGTATGTTGGAGCCATTGTGATAATAACTCGGATTTCTGCCTCTATGACGAATCTCTTGATATACACTATTCCGTGCTTCTTCTGCATCAGACGCACTATACGTTCCGCTGTCTGTCCGAGTGTCAAATCGACAAGAAGCCAATCCCCTGCCAGTATGTCATCCACCGCTCCACGTCCTGCCTGTCGAGTCTTTCTGCAGTCTTCAGCGTGTGAGAAACATCTGTGGCGCGCGTCGTGTCCAATCTACACGAGACATTCCAGTTCGAGAAGAAATCGAACAGCTTTAGTGCAGGGTTTGCCGTCAAAGCATGGGAAGAAGTCGATGCCTGATGCGCATGCTGCAGCTTCGCGACCCAATCGTCGTACGGAATGCTGGGTGCCTTGAGGATTGCTGAGGCGGCGTCGCTAAGGACACTCCATCCTACAGGGTTAGGGTGGACCAGGTGAAGGACTGGCTCTTGGCAACCGAGCATGTCTAGCAAGGCGGAAGCAGCCACATCCACGGGCACCCAGGATATTAACTAGTGTTGCGTGTTAGCTGGAGTATTCTAATTTCCCTGAAGGAACTTACCTCTGGTCTCGTAGGCACTGAGCCCAGTACTTGCGATCCTCGCATCATAGCAGCCACCCATTCCTTCTCGCTCCATCCTCCGAACACGCGATCGCCACAGAGTTGTCCGACCCGCACGACGTTCACCTGCATCTGTGTCTCCTGCATCGCGCGTAGCAGGATACTCTCTGCGACCCACTTGCTCTCGCTGTAACCAGTGCCGATAGAAACTCCGGGGTCCAAGATCGGCCTCTCGAGGGTAGTGTCGGTGTTGCTTTTGGCACCTGAACGACCTACACGTAGGTGAAGGGTTCAAGCCTCACAGGGAGATAAGGAAAGACGCCTCACCGAAAAGAACAGCGATTGAGCTGGTGAAAAGAATGGGAGGGGGAACAGGGAGCGAAGAATCGAGAGACAGATCAACGATGTTGCGAACGCTGGAGACCAGGGGCTCGAAGGACGTCAAGGCCAGATTGAAGTCCAGACGCCATGCTGACGACATACGTTCAGCGAGAGAGAAAGCAATAGAAGAGGCGTAGAGCTCACCGTTATGAATAATGCTCGTGGTGGTGTCTCTGAGCTACAGATAAGCATATCAAGTTTTGAACGGGTTTCGGAGGGCATCGAATTCGTATTCACCTCTTTTATCACTTGTGTTGGGAGGCCAAAACTAGGCTTCGCGAGATCTCCTTCCAGCAATGCTAGTCTCGGGGACGACAGCAAGTCGACATCCAGCCTCCACGTCTCGAATGCTTCCGTCTGACGCGTCGCTAGGACGGACACGCCACGTCTATTAAGAGCATATACCTTTTTGACCGACGGCTTTGAAAGGAGTTGGGCCAACAGGTGACACCCCAATCGTCCCGTCGTACCTGTCAAAAGGACTACTTCCTCCGGAGAAGAGATAGTTGTCCGCGCCTCTGGCAGTCCTGCGGAACGATGCCGGAAGCCTGTGCTATATTTCTCCACCATCTGCTTCATGGCATGCAATTTTGCTGAGATTTCATCGTCCTCTTGACCGTGACTTTGGGAAATCAGTTTCAAGACGAAGGTACACAGAGACGAGATCGTCGAATTGTTGTACACGAAGTTGTTGGCGATACCATGCACGGGGATCTTCGTGGATTTTCGCAGTGCGTGCAGAATCGAATTGCGGATCAACGTCGCCTGTAAGCTAGTAGACCCAAACTTCGTCAGCCCGAAGCCGCGGATCGAGGTAGAAATGATCTACCTGTCACAGCCTTCTTGGAATAAATCAGTGTTGTCTTCGACGCTGCGCTTCATGACTCTCTGGACTATAGAGCGCATGAATTGTAGCGTCTCGACCGGCGTCCAATCCGAAGGCAATTCGACGTCTGTCTGGGAGGAATCCTCCACAATCTCATACAACTCGTCGATCTCTTGTTTGTACGCCGCTATGATCGTGGGCCGTCTCGGCGTGCCTTTCGCGGTGTATTCGAATGGCTTTGACGGGTTGCTCACGAGGATCATCTGACACACGTAAGCAGACCACTTCTCCTACAGCTCTTGTAAGTACTCACCTCCTTGAACAACCTGGAATGGGCGGGAGCATATTGGTTCAGCTTCTCCACGGTCGACCTGTCCCTCGTGTCGATGACCAGTTCGTTGAAGTGATGGAAGCGACGAGACGCACCATATCTTATTTCTGAATTCCGCAAGCCGTTGTTTATTGACTGGGTCAAATGCGAATTCTCTCCTCGGCTCGATCAAAACGCCGTTCTGGAATCTTCCCCGTCCGAACATCACGGCGGCGGCGATGTGAGAGTCGCGCATCAGAATGGCCTCTGCAGGACAGCTACAATTAATAAAGGTTCCGGGATAATCGAACTTGGACGTTACCTAGTGGCACAGGGTTTGTCTAGAAGCGAATAATCGTAAGCAGGGAAATATGGTGCTGCGCAGACAATCGAGGCGAACCTTCTCGCCATTGGATAACATGATCTGGTCATCTGCCCGACCGTAAACCTTCCAAAGTGAAGGGTGGAGTGGATGGCGCTGAAGCAGGTCATACGTGCGGTAAGCGGGTCGACCGTCGCTTGCCACTCCATTGATCACACATGGCTGAAAAGAGGGTGTTTGCTTCCGCGGGAGGTAAGTCTTTCCATTTTCCTCGTGGGATATAGCAGACATACAATCACGATAGCTTCAAATAGGTTGTCTGCCCCGTCTTGCGGTACCATTTCGACAAAGATATGCGGCGCCAGCTTGAAGTACTCCCATTGATCGATTGTTGGCATGTCTTTCTGAACGAACATGCTGATGCCGCCTGTCTCAGTCCTATAGTTGACGTGAGAAAGACGACGTGGAAAATTTAAATGTATACTGACGTGCCGTAGAAGGGGAACAACGCAATGCCCATCTTGACAAGCTGTTCTCCAACAAGTTGGTTCAGTGGGGCTCCGCTATAGAGCTGGCGATAGACATGTCGGGGTCAGCGGCACTTTCGATGAACTGAGTAGTCGCAACATACAATGACTTCGAAAGCAGTCGTAGATTGGACGTGTACTGGATTTCTGAACCAGGCCTAGAGCAAGTCAGTGTAGGTTACGGACCGGACAACGGAATCTCAACCTCGATGAAAGATGGCACAGTAAACAAAACTGTACTGTTCGTCGCAAGGGCATCCTCCAGATAGCGTTCCGGCGTCGGAATTGTAGGAGGCGATGAAGGTTTGAAGACGGCGGCAGTCATGCCCGTTGTAGCCTGAGGAGGCTCAATAATGAACAAAAAGGTAAACCAGTGAACACGAACAGCTAAGAGTACGCCAGCCATCCCCATAATATCTGTCATAGAAAGTAGCAATGCACCTCAGTTCTTGAAATTTGGATGGGGCAAGACGCGGGATGGCGTACGGTAGATGGGTAGAATGTGCACAGCAAGGATCTTACAACAAAGATTCCGTTCTCCGTGAACTAGACGGTATCTTATGAATTAATGCCAACATAAAGGTAACGAAAGACTTACGGGGAGTCGAGGCGAATTGCAAGATGGAACGATTGGACATAGGAATGATCTTTGGGAACGCCGTCGAACCTAGGAACCGTCAGTAATAAGATTTTCGAACGATGCTCGCAAAACATACCAGAAGAATGCAACATGACCACGATGTCGTCCGCTTTCAGTTTCCCGAATTGACAATCCGGCTCGGTGTTGAGATTGTTCTCATCCGAGATATCTTCGAACTGTATCATCGGGAGCACCTCTACAGAAACTCCATCGTTCTCGAGAAGAGCCACAGCGTCGGCAGAGAGCCGCTGCATGGCGGAGTCAGGGCTGACGAAAAGCTGGATGACATGCGAGTCTTTGACGAGATGAGCTAACGCCACTGGGGAGTTGCGGGTGGAGATCGGGAAAGGTACAAAGCCAAGACGCATCGAGGCGACTAGCGCCGTGAAGTAGCTGATAGAATCTGAAACACGGTGAATCTCGTGGTACAATCGTCGCACCGGCGGATGGGTAGAATATGCGCACCTGCGGAAGCTAGGATGCCGATGGTTGGACCTTGATTCAAGGGCCTGACACCCTCCTGAGCGGTGTACCTCGCTGCGGAGCGGTCGTGGTGGCCGCGGATGATCATGGCAGCTCGTTTGATCATTCTCCAAGCCTCGGAGTAGGTGATCTTCCTGTTGGTAGTTGCGCTGTCCGCAAAGACGAATAGTGGGTGGTCCGGACTGTTTTTCGCGTGGTGGTCGAAGGCCTCTGGCAATGTCGAGCTCCCATCGAAAGGAGCAGGCGTGAAGGTCGGGCAAACATGGCCCTGTGGATCATCGCAGTGGGGGTGGGGGTGAGATTGCATCACAGACGCCATGCCTGAAGGTCCAAAATTGTGTTCGGGTGATCAGCATCCGGGACTGAGAGGTCTCACTTCTTATAACAGGCGACCATAGATGATTGGACGTGCTGTCATCCTGATGCGTCTACGTTCCGTGACTGTGAGATACATGATACTTACGCCACAGGGACCCACTAAAGCATGAGTACCAGGGTGGGATGGGATCCTGCAACGCTGTGATGAGTAACAGTTATGGCCTTGGTGGCCGTTCATGCATCATGTGCAGGAGGGTCTTGTTCACTGGTTGACCAGGACGATCGTCTCGAGAGCCCATTGCGATGCTTCGAAGAAGCGAATCGTGACACCTTGCTCATATCTGTCAGTGAACCACACCGTGCAAATTTGTTCTGAAGTCGAGTCACAATGTCAATGACACCCGCCTGAGGGGCGTACGCTATATCTGCTGCCCTGCGAAATGGGATCCTGCTTCTGCCCGAAGGCGCTCGGAGGAGCTGTTCCGCCGGTCATGCGGACATACTGAAAGTCCAGAGCTTTTTCTGGGCAGCACGCGGTGCTCAAATACTGAAAATCCTGTGGACCTTGGCACGGCTGTGACGTGCTTTAGGAATACCGCCAGCAGTAAGCGGTTCCCAAATAGCTGTGGATAATGCACTCGAGTTGAAAATCTCCTAGATAGCCTGTCGAAAAGACTGGCACGTATGGAAAGATTTCCGAGGTATACCACTCGTGACGTGACGTGCCGTTCCGCGCGCGTGGTACGGAAAATCCGGCTACGATGCGAACCCAATAGTGCCAGAACGCGCGAATCAGATAAATGCCGATCAGGCGTCGAAGCTGACACCCTGGGCCAAGGGTGCTTCGTCGGAGAAGTTGAGAGTGCAGGCGCTCCAGCGAACGTATTGTTTCCATGCATCGCCGCCCGATTCGCGACCCCACCCTGTGCTCTGTATATATCGTTAGAAGGTGGCTGACAGATTACATATTGGCCGCTGACCTTGTTCCCTCCGAATGCAGCACCAATCTCGGCGCCACTGGTGCCAACATTAACCTGTCAAAGTGTTAACGGCGCGCGAGAATCGATCACTTCGGAGCTCATACATTGACAATCCCAGCATCTGAGCCAGCAGGTCCAATCCATTTCCCCACGTTCCTTAGATCTCTCGTCCACAGGCTGCTTGACAAGCCCTGGGGCACAGCGTTGTTCCATTCGATTGCCTGTTCAAGTTCGTCGAACTCGGCAGCATACAAGACCGGCGCGAAGCGCTCTGTGGCCCACATCTCATGTGTGGGGTCGAGGGTCTTGGGGATTGCGATAGTCGGACGCACGAAATTTCCTTGATCGAGTGGGGCTTCGTCATAGCGCGAGCCACCGGTGAGTATCTCGGCGTCCGCAGCTTTCAGTTGATCGATGGCAGACGAATAGATGCCAAGCGCTCCGCGAGTGTGCAGGGGCCCAAGTAGGGTATCCGTAGCAAGTGGATCACCGGCGCGTATCGTTCCGTAGAGGCCCTGCAACCGAGAAAGGAACTCCGGCGCGATTGAGCGGTGAAGGTATAGTCTGCGCGTGGAGGTGCAGCGCTGGCCAGCCGTGCCGACAGACCCGAAGAAGACGGCAGGGACCGCAAGGGAAAGGTCGGCGTCAGGCATGATGATTGATGCTGTTCAATTGCTTGAGGTATGGCAGAAGGGCGATGGAGAGAACGACCGACCGTTGTTACCGCCAAGCTCTAGCAGGGTTTTCCCGAACCTTGACTGGACGACCTTACCAACCTTTCGGCCGACAGCTTCGCTACCAGTGAACGACACTGTACGGGAATCAGTCTTGCGAGAGGTGTCTTTGTCGCAATCTTACCCATTTCGACGTCTCGATCCTCCACGAGTGCCTCTCCAATGTCCTTTCCACCAGTGACGAGACCTGCAATTGCGCCAGGAAGCCCGTTCTTCTCAAGTACGCTTGCCACTATTTTCGTCACAGCGATGGAACAAAGCGGGGTGCTAGGTGATGGTTTCCATATTGTTGCATTTCCTGCTGCCATCGAGATCGAAAGGTTCCTGGGGAAACTTGAGCTCATATCAATTTGAACTTGGGAAGAGTTCATACCAACCATACACCGCCACAGGGAAGTTAAACGCTGACAGGACAGCAACGATGCCAAGAGGATTGGGAACTATGGGTACGTGGTTAGTAGACGAACGCACCAGAAACTTCGTAAACCTCACCTTCAAGAATGGTATGCCCGGGCCTCTCGGAGCTGACGACGCGCCCATTCATCATCCTCGATAAGCCTACGGCGTAGTCGCACTGTGATGGTTTACGACAAGCTCCCAGTGAAGAGGTATTCACTTACTATGTCGACAAATTCCTGAACTTCTCCGACTCCTTCCGTTTTTATTTTTCCCATTTCAAGGGATACCAGGGCGCCGAGCTCGTCGCGCTGCACAAATGAGGCGTAAACATGTAGACGAGTAACAGGAGAATATGCGGGGGTACCTTTGCAGCTAACGCCTCGCGCAATTGACGAACAAGCTCTCCTCTGCGAGGAGCTGGGATCAACCTGAACTCCTTGTAAGCTTCTCTTGCTTTTTCCAAGGCGACACTGAGCTCTTCGGGGGAGGCCTACACTCGGGTCAATATGAGAGTTGTCTCAATGTATAACGAACGCACCGACTTCACGCGAGCCAAGACCTCGCCTGTGGTTGGACAGATGCTCTCGAGGACATCTCCAGAACCCTTCCACTGACCGTCATATACACCTGGAAGCTCTGTGGGAGTGGTAGGGATGTCGAGGGCAGAGAGCACAGTCGAGGCTCTGCTCGAGAGTTGACGCGTAGAGCGAGTGTTCAAAGCAAGGCGAGTAATTCGCGTGAACAACATACGAGGATGCCGGCAGGAGAGAGCAAAGGAGGTTTATGTAAAGAGCGTGGCCAAAGCAGGACGGCCTCGGCAAGTTGATGGCAGCCAAAGATCGCGAGTCGTTGGCGAGTCGTTTGGGAGTCGTACAAGAGTCGTCTTGGGGTCGTACGGGAGTCGTCTTGGGGTCGTTTCGGTTCGCCTCGAGTCGGGTGACTAAGCGAGATCTCCTAGATCCGAAAGAAGCTCTCTTGTCCAACTCTTGTCTGCAGCCTCTTGCTCCTGGGCCAGCCAAGCTCAGCCAAGCTACGGCGGTCTCTCCCTCTCTTCCTCAACACCCCAGCCAGTGCAACGACAAATCTCCCTGGACGATCCATTTCGTCTCTTTTACTTCAGGAAACCCCGCGGCCTGACTCCAACTCGGGTTCGCGGTGCTCGTTGAATCTCGGACAGCCGCAACGCTCGCCAGCCGCCTTCCCCATCGCCAGCTCGTGCACGTCTCGGAAGATGTACTCGGCTCCGCAGTCGCGCCCACAGCATCCCTACTACAAATCCTCCAACGCCCCGGCCACCTTCAGAGCCAGACACCGTCCCCGCCAATCCCCCCGCTTCAGCAGAATCTTGGGCACCGTCATCGGTTCACCGTTCCTCTCCTCTTCCAGCAGAGACCCCCCACAACCATTCGGAAACACAATGCACCCTTCAGACCTTGACCTTGACATCGTTGATGGCGCCCTCTCCGCCGTACCCCACAGTTTCACCATCACCCGCCCGTCATCACCGTCACCTTCCATGGACTTCTCCATCATCAGCCCGCCCAGTCCGGGTCCAGATCACAACAATTTCTCAGACATCTTCGCCTTTTCTTCCCGTGGTCCATCCTCTTCATCTGCATCCTTCTTTCCTTCCGCTACCCGTCACAGACGCTTCCATACCGTCCACAGCTCCAGCTACGCACTTCCCCAAATCTCTTCCTCAAAGTCTATGAGAGCTCTCTTTCCACGCATTTGGGATGCCTTGTCCTCGCCTGCAAGGAAGGGCAAGGGCAAGGGTTTCTACGGCGAGCCCTATACCCTTGGCGCTGATTGCAGTTATGCAGATCTCCAACCGCTTGACGGCGAGGAAGGCGAGCTCATCGATGATGAGGCCTGCTTCATGGACGGTGATGGACCACTCCCGAGCGGGATAGGTACGCCGATTGTCCGGTTCATGCCGGTGCATGCATCTTACGTTTATACAGACATACTCGCCCTGCTTCCACCCGAGCTATCGGTTCACATCCTGCGATACCTGGATCTCCCATCAATTATATCCTGCCAGGGTGTCTCCCATACCTGGCGTGTCTTGGCGGACGACAGCGCAGTCTGGCGCGAGCTTTTTCACCGCCGAGCAGGGTGGGGAATCGACCTTGAGCGTGCTTTGGCGCGGGGATGGTCACCGGAATCCCTATCCGTCTACCCTACGGTATCACGGTCATCTCGTCACGATTCAATCGCGACGAATGAAGAAGGCGCCTCTTCGCGGCCAATACATAATCTTGGAGCAGTGCAGCGATGCTTCAGCCTCGCGCCGTCGCCGTGGAGCCCCGAATTAACGTACTCTACACTCTCTGACAAACCATTCACGTCTACACCCTCCCAGACGACTCCACTTTCCCTCCCTTGGTGTGCCATTTATGCTGCACGTGCCACGCTCGATCAGCGGTGGGCGGTGCCCTCCTTACCGCTCTCTGCAACTTCACCTTCCGCTGGCTCCTCGGCATTCAAACCGCACGCGACTTGGATCGCGGGTCATGCAGACAGCGTGTACTGCCTCGAGTTCGACTCCGCACGCATCATCACGGGCTCGCGTGATCAAACGATCAAGGTGTGGGATCTTGCCGGCGGGCAGTGTGTCGGGACGTTCAAGGGACACAAAGGGAGTGTTTTGTGCTTGAAGTTCGAGCACGACTGGGATGTGGTGCGTGCGGGTGATGAGACAGGGGGCAGGAAGAAGGGTTTCATGGTGAGCGGGAGTAGCGATCGAACGGTGTGCGTGTGGGATATGTGGTACGGGAAGCATGGAGAGGTGTGTGCGAAGGTGACGGCTGTGTTAAGGGGGCATATGGGTGGTGTACTGGATCTGAGGATCGACAGGCAATACATTGTCAGCTGGTGCGTATCCCGTTCTCTCCTTGGCACTTTGCATGTTGAACTAGACCTGTTTGAAGCTCAAAAGATGCAGTGATACACGTGTGGAACCGCGAGACGCTCGAGCTCCACCGCACGCTGGTGGGACACGAGGGTCCCGTGAACGCCGTCGGGCTGCAAGACGGCCGCGTCGTCAGCGCGAGCGGCGATGGGAAGATGATCCTGTGGGACATCGAGAGTGGCACACGTCTGAGGACATTCGAGGGCCACGAGCGCGGGCTTGCGTGCATCGAGTTCAAGGTATGTACACCTTTCTCTGTCGATCACATCGCTTTCTCGCCAGATCAGATTTCTTGACGAGACGTGGTTTCTATAGGATGATTATATCGTGTCTGGCTCCAACGACTGCAAGATCAAAGTCTGGTCTGCCTCGACCGGCGAGTGCCTTCGAACACTCGTTGGGCATGACGCCCTTGTACGTGCGCTTTCATTCGACCCTGTGTCTGGCCGCCTCGTCAGCGCGAGCTACGACAAGACGGTGCGCGTCTGGGATCTGCGTTCCGGGCGCATGGTGCGCTTGTTCAGGCAGTTCCACGTCAGCCATATATTTGATGTCAAGTTCGATTCGAGGCGCATAGTCAGGTGAGTTAGCATCAGCGTCTGTTCCTCCTTGACTCAAGGACGTCCCGCAGTACGTCGCACGATCAGAAGATTGTGGTGCTGGACTTTGCGCATGATCTGAATGCGGGTTTGTTCACGTAGGCAGTATATTTGTATCGCGTCTTTTCTTTCCGATTTTTTCCTCCAATCTTTCGTTCGTTGTTTCTCTGTTGTATTGCTCATAATACCCGCCGCACCTTTTTCGGACAGTTATAACTGCTATGGTTGCGGCCCCTCATCATCTCCAGCATCGTTGCATCTACATAGGACATTGTTGATATTATACCACCATCATCTGTTTTTATGTCGACACCTTTCCTCTGTTCTATACCGTCCGATCTCATACCTCATGTTTCGCAGTTTGTACATCATATTGGACACCATTACGCGTCTTCGCTGTACATAGCTCATGCGATGTGTATCTCAGACCACTCTACCCTCTACCCCCGATGATTTCGACATTGCGAGTCGCAATTTGAATATTTGTTCTGCAGGTCATCTTGAATTACGTCAGCCGTGTGATGCATTCGCGTAGTATTCGCGTACCCACACGACCGCTGTTGTAGCCTCTACCACCGTAACACTGGAATCCTGCAGGTTAGCTGGGCTGTCAACGTTTCAACTTTGAACGAAATGCCCCAAGATGATCCTCGCGATGCCTCGTTAGCTGTGAAATTCAGCCCACCGCAAACGTGGACTGCAGAATCTGTCGGTGCGTCATACACCCACGTACATTCGACGGGCCACTGACCGGCGCACGTTGGATCGGCAGACGGCCTCGCGACGTCAGGCATGTTCCTTGCGGGCATCATCATGGTGACGCGTAACAGGTGCGCGCACAGTGCACACCGGACGCACAGCAGTGCTGACCGTTTGTGTTTTGTGGTGTAGGATCTTGGCGTGGCCGTCGCTCATCCTCGGCGTCAACTCCTGGATCAACCAGCACCCCCTGCGCACGAAGGAGGGCGGCACCCCGCCTGTGGGCAACCTCGCGTGCGTCGTGATGCTTGTCGGGGCTTGTGCTGTGCGCGTGCTGACTTGACTTGGCAGGCTCGCGTTCTTCGCGCTCATTGCGTCGTATCTGCCTCTGTTCTTGAAGGCCACGGCGGAGCCGGCGGGGGCAACAGAGACCCAGACGCCGCTGAGCTTCAGTACTTGATAACAGACAGCGGTGATACTGGTGGATTGGGATACAGTGCGTAACTTATGATACGTTTTTACACAGTTGGATAGCTGCATTGCTTGTGGGGTGCCCCTGCATGCCAAGAGCGTGTGCATGGACACCAAACGAAGATGGTGCGAGTATATCGTGAGATGAACTATAGACCCGAGAAAAAGGATGAATCTGCTTCAACCTCATTTTTACCCTTCTTGGCTTTGCCGCTCAAGGCGTCTTTTTCCTTCTTCCGTTTCTTCTTCTGCGGTTTTGGCGCGTCAGAGTCTTCCGCATCCGAGTCATCCTTCTCGTTCACCACCGATTCCTTCCCATCTTCATCGTCCCCGCCCTCATCCTCAGACTTCGCCCTCTTCAATCCAGCCAGCTGCTGTCCCAGAGCATCCTCTTTGCCGTCCGCATCCTCTTCTTCGTCACCACCTTTCTCCTCTTCGTCGCTAGAATCCCTGTCATCGCCACCCTTGCCTTCTGCGCCGGGCTCTTCGTCCTCGAACACGTCTTTCAAGTCTGTCATACGCAGAACTTCGTCGTGCCCCACACTGCCCACCCATCGCCCCTGGCCGCCGCGGTCCACAGCTATTCGTTCGATCGGGAAGCCTCCGTGGTCGGCGACGACACCAACGAGACGCGTGGGGAGGAGTTCGACGACGCGGACGAGTCCGTCCGAGGAGCCGGTGAGGATTGTGCTGTGCGCGGAAGGGTAGGAGGAGGGTAGAGCGCAAAGAGCATCTATCGAATGCGGGTGGCTGATCCAGGACACAATCTGAATTAGACATTTGATTCAGGACTCGAAGGACGCACCCTGGGACACGGTCTACGCAGTCACCCCAACCCTTTTCTCGATTGAAGATGGACAGGATTCCCAGCTGTGTGCCGACAACTACTTTGGTACCCCTTGCATCACACTTCGTTCGGTATTCAAGTGATCAGTTATAGGGATGGTAGACTTACCCCTTGATTGCAAGTACTGAGAGAAGCTCGTCCTCTTGGTCTTCTGACTGTGCAAACGGCTCGGTTTTTGTAGATCGCACGTCCATGACCGACAGGGTCCCGTCGCCGCTTTGCAACTTCCGAGTCAGTGTGCAAGCTGCGCTGTGATTGATACGGCACGTACCTCGTAGCGACAAGCTGCTTTTTGTCTTGCAACCATAGAAAGTCGGAGATAAAATCAAAATGTTGGGTATAAGATCGAATAGCGTCTGGTTTCCGAGGATCCCAAAGCTTGCAGAACGTAAGGGTCGATCACTTTGTTCGTGTTTTCAGAAGTAGGGGCGCACCTTGACCACTCCTTCGTCGTCTCCAGTTGAGAGCAGGTGCGGCATGAGGCGCTTGACGCGGTTTATAGGCGCACTATTCCGCGACTGGTGTCATCAATACGCCTGGGAGTTGAGATCGCCCGGGTGGAAGACTGACTCATGAGCACCAGCTCGGGTATCCGCCAGTGTTCCTGTGGCAGCGTCGATCGTACTGCAGCAAGATCGGTATATGTGTGGTGCACGGGGGAAGTAGATGGACGAACTGGATCCCTCTGCCCTTCCCTACGGCCCACAGCTGGCCACCATCCTCGCTTATTTCCAGACCGCGACAGGAGCGCTTTGAGGGCCTAAGGCTGAATTTTGTTTCGTGTTGGCCCTGGTCATCGTAGCTGAAGGCGTTGACCTCGCCGGTGAGCAAGCCGGTGTAGACGACGGATGCGTTGGGGTGGAAGACGATATCGAAGATCTGCGAGCCCACAGATATGTCAGGCATGCTCGAATGCGAGACAATATCACTGCTTGTGAGGCTTGTGCCCGACCGCGGTGCCCGGTAGTAGTTGGTCTGCTCGAGGACAGCGCGCGCTCCGGCTGCCAACCGGCTGCATCGAGAACGGCTGGTGTCCGAGGGACGGGGTACCGACGTGTCTTCGGGGTCTCCGAGCGGTCTTGCCGGCGGTGAGAACGCTGCGCTCGTCTCGCTGAACAGCATGCGCACACATCCATGGCCCTGCCCTTCTTTCTTCATGTCTCTTTCTATCTATTCTCCTTGGTATTCCTAACGTGCTGGGCAGAAACGGTTAACCTTCGACGGGACTATGCCCTTTCCTCAGGCCCAGAAAAAGTCGAGGACCTCCGCTTTCTGCCTCCGCGTGCGAGTACCGCCCATTCCAACAATGATGATGCTCTGGAAGTACTCAACGTCGTTCTGGTTGCATCTGTTGACGGGAAATTCCATGCGCTCAACCGGACATCTGGCCAGATACTCTGGTCAATGCCCTCGACACCCTTCACACCCCCACCCTCCGATGTCCGTGACTCCTCCCAATCCCGGCCTTACTTCTTGCAGCCCCTCGTATCCACCCAGCATCCCGAATACGATCCTGAACTGGATGATACATATCCGCAGGAGACCTATATCATCGAGCCCCAGTCCGGAGACATCTATGTCACATCCTCGTCGTCCGAACCTCTCCAGCGCCTTCCCTTCTCCATGTCTCAACTCGTGGACATGTCGCCTTTTAGCTTTGGGGATTCAGATAGAAGGGTGTTTGTTGGTAGGAAGAAGACGTCTCTCTTGATCATAGAGTTGGAGACGGGGAGGGTCAAGGCTGCGCTGGATTCTGAATGCCCATGGGATCCATTCGAGGACTTCGTGGAACAGGAGACGGATGATGTGGATTTGGATGAGCTCGACGGTACGAAGCCGGCGAGAGAATACCCTACGGATATATTCATTGGCCGAACCGGTGCGTGGTTTCGGGTCGTGAGTATATGCCCGCGCTGACAGCTCCGTTCCAACGACAGACTACCATATTTCGATTCATACCCGCCCTCTTTCTCCCTCTGCACGACGACCGCCTGTCCAAAATTTGTCATTCTCTACCTATGGGCCAAATAATCAAGACCTAGAGCAGCAGGCATCCTACAAGCGGGCAGTCGATGACGTCTATGTCGAAACGCTTCCGAATGGTGAAATTATCTCGTTCAAAACTCGGGCTTCCGACGTCCCCCTTGGATCTCACATACCTGATAATACCTTCGTGTGGGGGCAGAGATTTTCGAATCCAATGTGAGTTCTTGAGGGCCTCCGCCCAGGCTGGTCATCAACGTACGCTTACGATACGTCCGGTATCCCAAACAGTGTGGCTGTCTTTGATGTCGTGAAGAGCGCTAGACGAGACGCACCATTTGTTCTTCTCCAACCCAGGCCTCGCTTAGACGATATCTACCCTTCCTCCGACCTCTCTGCAGCGGCCAGACAACATCGATTTAATCCGGAGATCGCGTACGTTGGTCTTGTGCGAGAAACTGGCTCTCTGTATGCTCTCAGCCCGGACCATTTCCCTCTGGTCGTCTTCGGCGGCCCAGATACCGAACCGGGGCTTGGCATCGACCCGCCTCCCGGCGTCATGGACCCACATGAAACTTCATCCCAGACCGATATGCGCTCTTTATGCAGAAGTGGTAGTAGCGACCGCCGATGCTCTACGGGCGTCAGGCAGCTCAGAGCAGATAGTCGCTCACGCCTCGCCAGGCTTCTGGACGGCGTGCCGCAGGTACTCCCGCCTCCCTCGACAAACACCAATCAGCTTTATGCAGATGCTGAAGCTGAGGACGCGACGCTTAGGGTAGGAGGCAATCGGTCCATCTTACACTCCTGGCCTTGGATGATCGCAGGACAACAGCCGCATCAGATTGGGGAAGCCCCACTAGCTGACCACCCCGTTGCGCTTGCCGTGTTAACGAGTATCTTCGCTGGGTTGATGCTCTGGGTGGTAGGGCGAAAAGCTTTGGGTTCCTCAAGGAGAGATGCCGGGACACCGGCTGCCGTGACGGCTGCTGTGCCGGACTCGGATGCAATCGTTGTCTCAACGACAATTCAGGAGCCAATCCCGGTCATTGTCGATGTTCCCCTGATTGCCGATCTCGACACTTCGGACAAGTCCCATCTGGATGTTCCCGCCTCTCCTCCACCTGTCGCTCAGACCCCCACCCAGGCAGAGCCAACACCCCAGCTTCAACCAAGAGCACTTCCAGAAATTGTTACTGTCGATTCCCCGCCAGTTCAAGAGTCTTCAGATCCGTCGGAAGAGGCTGGCGATGATGAGAGTGAGAAGGAGGGCGACGCAGCTGCTGTGCCTGGTAAGCGAAAAACTGCCAGGAGAAGGAGAGGGAAGAAGAAGAGGGGAGGTCAGAAGGATGCGGCTGCAGATGAGGGAGACGTCGATGAACCAGAGAAGTGGGAAGTTGTGGATGCTGGGGGAGATTCTGCTGGCCAGAACGTGGTGGCCGCAGGGTCATCTAACATACTCATCGTCCCTCCTACACCTACGCCAACAACGCCTTCTTTGATCGTGTCGGACACTATCCTCGGTGCGTGCATTGTGGTGTCTGATTCGTCTCGCTCGTTCATTTCATGTCATGACAGGCTTTGGGTCGCACGGTACAGTCGTGTACCAGGGTTCACTGCAAGGCCGAGCTGTGGCTGTCAAACGCCTTCTGCAGGACTTTGTGACACTTGCGTCACGAGAAGTCACTCTCCTGCAAGACGCTGACGACCATCCGAATGTGATCCGGTACTACTACCAGGAGTCGCAAGCCAATTTCCTATATATCGCGCTGGAGCTATGCCCTGCTTCTCTGGCAGACATCATCGAGCGGCCAGATCAATTCCGCGAGATAGCCATCGCCTTCAACCCGAAGCGTGCATTGCGGCAAGTGACGTCGGGTCTTCGACATCTACACGCCCTCAAAATTGTACACCGTGACATCAAACCCCAGAACATCCTCATATCTAGCGCGAAGAAGGGCGAGTCGTCGGGGCATCGCATGCTCATCTCAGATTTCGGCCTATGTCGAAAACTCGAGAGCGACCAGACAAGTTTCTTGCCGACGGCAAATGGGATGATGGGCGTCGGGACGGTGGGCTGGCGTGCTCCCGAAATCCTACGAGGGGAAGTCAAACTGGACGAGACGACAGGAGACGACCACTCCCAATCCTCACGAGATAGCGTTGGTACCGCCACGGGCAGCGTCAATTCTGGGATGGGTAGGCCGGCGACCCGTCTAACAAAGTCGGTAGACATCTTCGCTTTAGGGTGTCTATACTACTACTGCTTGTCGAACGGTGGCCACCCATTCGGCGATCGGTTTGAGCGCGAGGTTAACATCCTGCGGAACTCCCGGTCACTTGATGCATTGGAGGGCTTTGGTGAAGAGGGTTCGGAAGCTGTTGACTTGATCAGTTCGATGTTGGCCCCTGAAGCATCCGATAGGTGCGTGGTTTGTGTGCACATCTGGGATGGTCTGACGTTCATAACAGGCCTGATACAACACAATGTCTGATGCACCCGTATTTTTGGGACCCAGGACGCCGCCTGGGCTTCTTGCAGGATGCATCCGACAGGTTTGAGATTATGTGTCGGGACCCTCGAGATCCGAACTTGGTTGCGCTTGAGACTGGCGCTGTCAATGTCGTGGGTCAGGACTGGGCCGCACGTCTTGACAAGATATTTGTCGAGAACCTTGGCAAGTTCAGGAAGTATGATGGCAAGTCCGTGCAGGATCTTCTGCGGGCCTTACGCAATAAGGTGCGTAATGGTTGTGGCATCGTCGTTTTGTGAAGAGGCGTCTAATACGTCCGCACTCGATCGTAGAAACACCACTATCAAGACCTGCCCGAGAATGTCAAGCGGCACGTTGGTTCGATGCCGGAAGGCTACCTCTTGTACTTCACACGCCGCTATCCTCGCCTCTTCCTCCATGTACACTCCGTCGTCTCCGACTCGTCGCTGCGTCAGGAGTCGATGTTCCGGTCATATTTCGAGCTCACTGACTAATTCGTTAATTCACTGGTATGGACGTTCACCCGCATTCAAGGAGCTGTGTCGTGTAGTACTGTATCTGTATCGCATCTCTTACCTTGCTATCATATGTTGTGTTTATTCTCGTCTTGGAACCGAAAATGCCTGTCTCAGATGCATTCGTAGCGTGTGTCGTGCGGTGAGTGAATCGTGCAGTGGTATGTAAGGTATCTATTACAGGTGGATGTGCAGCGCCGGCGGATACCCATTAAAAAGTAACGTTCGTCAGTCGCATTGTCCGTATACAGTTACCATCATGGGTCGAGTAAGTACATATGGGGATACTCTTACATGCAAGCATGGCGTCGTCACTTTGTGCCGCCCGCCACGATGACAGCCACGACGAAAGCAATCAATATGAGAGCGCCACTTGCAACGGCTGCGACACGACACCGGACGACCCAGGCTTCAGCTCGCTGTCGCAGCGGCGGCTGGACGGGAGGCTTGGGCTCGCCGACGGCCGCCCGCGCCCGCCGGAACGTCGAAGTCCAGCCCTTCCACCACGCGCGGAGCTCGCTCCCCGCCTCCGCCGCCGCCTCCCTTGGCTTCTCATCGGGCGGCGTCCGCTCCTTCCCCAGAGCGTCCGTGCTGTGTATCTTCCACACAGGCAAGATCGGGCCGTCGCCCTTCTCGTCGAGCCGGCCTTCCGCGACGAGCCACCCGCCAATGAGCCAGCACCACGGTGCGAGGAAGCCCGCCCAGAAGAGAAGCGCGGGCAGCGGCGCACGCGCTTTGAGCAGAGCGGTTGGGACGAGCAGTGAGAAGCGCGGGCGCGTGCTGCCGAAGGACAGTCCCTTCATCCAGCGCCGCCAGATGAAGGACTCGGAGGTCGAGGTCCGGCGCGGGCGCGGCGTGGGGGCGACCATTGTCCCCTCGGAATCAGGCTCTGGGCTCGAATGAGGGGGGTATGTGATGGGTGGGAGGGGAGGCGGATCGCTGGGTGAGGAAGCGGCGATGTCCTCTTCGCCATCGGGCGATCCTATGGATCGTGCGGTGACGAAGCTGCCTGTGCGTTCGGAGGCGGCGTCCTCGTATACTGTCGAAAAGAGCTGCGGCCCTGTTCGATGTGATGCCGTGAATGGAGGGCGGAGGTCAAGGACTGGGAGGCTGGGAGCAGGGAGGGTAGCAACGTTGCAGGCGCCCGTGCCCGTGCCTACCGTCCGCAGGGAGCTCGTGGACGCCTGTGAGACTGTCCGCTTCAGCGGACGCCGCAGGAATGCCGAATACGTCGAGCCGTGGTCGCCTGTGACGAAGTGTGAGCTCCGCGTGTCGTCGGATGGGAATGGCTGAGCACATACCGAAGGACGCAGGCGTCTCAGGCTCTCGCAGAGCTTCGTCAAGCAGTCCGCCCTCTACATGGTAGTGCGCCCGCTCAAAGATCGGCGATAAAGGCTTGACGTGCAGTAGAGCCGGATTGCCATCTACGTCTAGGGCCCGCGCGTCTGTCATCATGTCTAGCTGCAGAGAGCGATTGCTCGTGAGTGACGGGTGTCTGTACAGGGGAGGGCTCAAGGCCAGGGCGGAGAGGGACGCAGAGCGTCCGAGGGTATGGGCACTAGGTGGACGCTGCGGCGTATTGGGGATCGATGGACTGGATGCGTTATTGCATAGCCAGTTGATGTGTGAAGGACCACCGTAGCGATGCTCGGGAGCATCGCTGGCCTTTGTGCTGCGCGAGAGGATCCGGCGGACGCGCGGGGGCTTGCGCTCGGTATCCAGTCGGGAACCGGAGGGGAAGAAGTGCGCCATGGGAGAGACGCGCGAGGGAGAGAGCGACAGGTCGCGAGGAGTGGCTCAGTGTATCAGACCAGGAGTGAAGCAGGTTGAAGGTCAGACAAAGCATGGTTATATAGCGCACACCCACAGTACGGCTGCGATGGTGCGACGTGAAAGCGGAAGTGACAGACACGAGGCCGTGGTGCTACGCATCACAACGCGACGCCTTGAGCACTGGGGTGTCCCGCCCGCTCTGCTCGAGCCTGGCTCTCGTTTGAGGGCAAGACATCCCAGTGCTAAAGATGGCCGTTGACGTACGACAGAACCAGTCATACAGCTATCAGATCTCGAGTACGCCCCTGAGAGCTGGCACAAGAAGGCGGCTCGCGGCACAGATTGGGGGGTATCACAGCTCAGAACTTGAACGTGGAGAAAGCCTGGTCGGCAGCTGGCACAGCAAACTTGCACCAGGCGCGGGTGCCGATACCCCGGTCACTCCGGGGCAGCGGCCGTCTCGAACAGAGCATGACCATCGCGTTAGTTTCGTCAAAGAAGAGTGTTCAGAAATGTTCGCACCACGTCGCTGGAGGAGACTCGTACTATGAGCACGAGTGTCGCGAGGAATATGGGGTGTATTAAGAAAAAATGGCTCGCGGTGTCCTGGGTCCTGTCTTGTGACGCGAGGAGAACACGCCGTCGGGCACGCACGAGGGAGACGGCTCAAACGGCGGACAAGAGTTAGTAACACGTACTGGGAAAGGATGGTCGTCGGCGTGTACGTAGGGAAGACGGGAGACTGGGATATAAGTAGTACGTGTGGCAGGGAAAACAAATAACATCATTACTATAGATCCATCCCATCGTACAACCGACATCTGCAAGAGCAAGCACAGTACCGCACTTCTAGCACGGGTCACATGAAAGAGGTAGGGGGTATCACGGGCACGGCATGAAGATCGTTCACTCCGTCGTAGCAGAGTCTGCGCTCGTCTGTGTATCGATCTCTTGGTCCTTCCCTGCAACTTCCGTCGCGACAACGACCTCTTTGTCTCCTGTCTCCTCCGACGAAGGTACTGCGTCTGGTGATGATGTCGAAAGCTCGGACGCAGAGAGGGCCTCCTCCGATATCGGCGCGTCTGAAGCGGGAGATGGGTCGACGGAAGGCTCTTGAGGTTCTTCCGCGACAGGCGCTCCATCGCTCTTCACCTCTGCGCCGTCTTCTACTAGCTTCGCCTCCGCAGATTCCCCTACGGTCTCTCCAGACGCGACCTCCTCGCCAACGGCATCCTGATCCGTCTCTGCCTTTGGCGTCTCCACCTTCTTCTCCTCAAGATCGACCTGCTTGACACCCTGCGTGACCTCCTTCACAGCGGGATCCGTCTCCTTCCCCTTTACGCTCAGCTCGCCCAGCTCCGATGTGCCCTCACGCTCAAGCTGCCCGCGCCGCTTGCGCGTGGTCCCGACGTCGGGCATGTCATCGTCCTCGTCGCTCATCCGGCGCTTGCGCCCGATAGTAGGGGCGTTGGAGGTGGCTTCGAATCACGGTTAGCCTGGATGCAGCGCGTCGACTGGAAAAAAAGGATCTGCGACGTACCATCGTCGCCCCAGGGGCGGTCAGGACGCGGGTATACGGACGAGGATATGCGGCGGAGAAGCTTGAACATCGTGAGGGCGCAGATGGGTCGAGGAGTGTTAATGGAGATGGGTGGCAGAGCGGGGAAG
This sequence comes from Artomyces pyxidatus, assembly GCA_022160305.1. Classification (NCBI taxonomy): domain Eukaryota; kingdom Fungi; phylum Basidiomycota; class Agaricomycetes; order Russulales; family Auriscalpiaceae; genus Artomyces; species Artomyces pyxidatus. The sequence goes on along the minus strand of MU277236.1, from coordinate 115,199 downwards.
GAGACGCGACGGACCGAGACGCGGTTCGAAATGAGCTGGCAAAACGCGTCTCACCGCGATTCGAACTCCGTCACTCCGACATGCCCCCGGCACGAGCTCAGCTCGTCGAACACACGCGTAGGGGCCCTGGCGAACAAGGGAAATATACGATTGTGTCCAGAGACATTGGTGCTGTTGGAGGCTGAAGAGCTTTCTAGCATCGGCATCCGATCGGCAGCTGTTTCGTGCGTGCGGAGTCTGAAGAGGATACTCCCGATCGGGCGGCTGCAATAATCAAATTACGTAAAATTCCCCATCATCGATTGGCTGTAGATGACTCGCTAAAAGAAAGCAGCTGGCCTCTCTACGCTGAATCTGCTCGCAATCACATCACTTTCTAGCTAACCACCACCGTCACGCACAAAAGGAGACACCATGACCCTTGACGTGCTGAGCTTCATCGACAGCAAGGGCGGGAATGCCCAGGAGATCCGGGATTCGCAGCGCAAGCGGGGGCACTCGGTCGAGATCGTGGACGAGGTCATTCAGATGTACACAGACTGGGTCAAGAGTGCGTTTCTGTTCTAGCCGACGTCTATCCTTCTTGTCTGAACACGTGTGTGTTACTAACGCGACCTCCGATCAGTGGACTTTGAGGCGAATGGCTTGAGCAAACAGTCGAATGCCGTCCAAAAACAAATCGGGGCGAAAAAGAAGGTGCGCGTGCAGCTTATCTCCGTGATGTACATCGGTTTATATTGGATCTGTCAGGCAAAAGAAAATGCAGATGATCTACTGGCGGAGAAGAAGGTCCTAGACGCGCAGGTCGAGGCGAAGCGGAAGGAGGCGCGCGAGTTTGAGATCACGATGAGGCAGAAGGCCAGCACGATCGGGAATATCGTGGGCAAGGATGTGCCCGTCAGCATGACAGAGGTGGGTATGCCAAGACGCGGTTTGAAGTGCTTCGTATGACCGACTCTACGGATTTCAGGATGACAATGTCACCGTTCGGACATGGCATCCCGATGGGCCAAATGGCCAGGTCGAGAAGAAGTCGGATATCTTGGCTCATCATGAGGTCCTGCTGCGACTTGACGCCATGGATCTTGAACGAGGTAATATTTTTAATTCGATCAACGACCTCCCTGTTCTTTAACCGCGCTTTCAAGGCTCGAAGATCGCAGGACACAGAGGCTACTTCCTAACAAATGACGGCGTCGATCTCAATCAGGCAATGATCTCGTATGGTCTAGATTTCCTGCGCAAACGCGACTATAAGAAGGTCCAACCGCCATTCTTCATGAACAAGGACGTGATGGCCAAGACGGCGCAGCTCGACCAGTTCGACGAAGAGCTGTACAAAGTGCGCGGCCTGCGCCCCCACCTCCCTCTTCCACTGACTGCCTGTGCGAGATAGGTCATCGGCAGCGACGACGAGAAGTACCTCATCGCGACGTCGGAGCAGCCGATCTCGTCATTTCACTCGGACGAGTGGTTCGAAGACCCTAAAAAGCAGCTGCCCATCAAGTACGCGGGCTACTCGACGTGTTTCCGGAAAGAGGCAGGCTCCGCGGGGCGCGACATGTGGGGCATCTTCCGCGTGCACCAATTCGAGAAGGTCGAACAGTTCTGCGTGACAGAACCGGACAAGTCATGGGAGACGTTCGATACGATGGTCGCGAACTCGGAGGCGTTCTATCAGAGCCTCGGGATCCCGTACCGCGTCGTCGCGATTGTGTCAGGCGCGCTGAACCTCGCAGCCTCCCAGAAGTTCGATCTCGAGGCATGGTTCCCTTTCCAGGGCGCGTACAAGGAGCTAGTATCGTGTTCGAACTGCACTGACTACCGTGAGTGATCTTTCTTCGTCGAAGATATAATTGTTCACGATCTGCCCAGAGAGCCGAAGGCTGGAGGTTCGGTGCGGTCTCAAGAGCAAGGACCAGGCGCGTAAAGTGTATGTCCACATGTTGAACGGCACGCTTTGTGCGACGGAGCGTGCCCTCTGTTGTCTTGTGGAGAATTACCAGACCCCCGAGGTATGTCGCGCTGATGCTTGGTAACTGGATACTACTGACAGGTTACCATCTCCAGGGTCTTGTGATCCCCGAAGTGCTCCGCCCGTACATGCAGGGGCGCGAATTCTTGCCTTGGGTAAGGGAGCTTCCCAAGAACTTGCAGCGCAAACAGGCCTAGAAGGGTGTGACGGCGTGCGTCCGTTGCTCTGTAACCTATTTATCTATACTGTCGATGTCAGTGTACCCGTAGAGAGTAGTAACAGATGTTGTACCATTCGTGTACCGAACCGGTAGTTCTGGGAACCTAGACCTAGATAGAGCACTCCAAGCTAGTGGTTGGATGTGAAATTGGCAGAAAGAGCTGTAGAAATGCGCAACACTCGCGGCAAAATAGGTAATGGTGTGGACGGTGCTGCGAGACGGTGCATTTGCTCAGAATACAACTACGAAGTCAAACAACATATTCATTGTACAATGAACAGACAGTTGATCGGAAGGGAAACAGATGGATAGCATCGTCTCGCATACTTTTACAAGGTGCTTTGTCCAGTGTCTGTTCTCAGCTGCCGAAGGTGACTTGATCCAGTGAGGATTGAGATGCGCAGCTCACCGGACGTCCTGGCGATGCCGGACGACTGTATGAGGGTAAGATTATCAGTAAGAGTGATAACCTCGAAGGCAGTGGTGCATTCGCCATGGTTGTGTGTGATAGACAGATGAGGGAAAAAGGGAAGTGGCTTTGGTGGCTTGTCGCAAGAGCGGGCAACAACGGGGATTGCCGAAGCGTGAGAGTTTCTGCGTGCGGCAGTCCATGTTCGCAGCATACACTCAGTTACACTACTGCAGCGGCCCAGGTTCACCCTCTTGCCGTCGTTCCACCATGAGTCTCTCCCTGGTCTCCAACGCTTATCTCGACGAGAGCACAGCAAAGATACGCGCGAAGCCCGTTCCGTGGGAGGTGCGTCCTCGTATATTCCTCACGCTCTCTGCGGCGTCGAGCAAGCGTCAAGTAGGGATACCAACGCGCCGGGCATGTCACGTCGGAGGAGCTCGCGCTCATCAAGAAGGTGGACAGGCAACCGAGGGCAAGGACAGAGTCTATTCTTCTTTCCGATGGTCCAACATATGCCCTTCTATACCTGCGGCTACTCCACAAGCTTCAGAGGGTCGATACTATGCAATGCATTCTCGTCTTAATAGCCGATGCCCTTTCCGGTGCGTGTCCTCTGTATCCCGGTACTACACACCCCCAACAAATACCGCCGCACTCTAGATCACGATGAACGCATACCTTTGTTTACCAGATCAGTAGAGTCTGACCCCGAGCTGCCGTACGGGCCCCTGCTTCGGTGCGTCCACATCTCAGTATTACTGTCGAAGAATGTCGCCGCTCATTTCCCTCAGAACGCTTGGGACACAGGACGATTTTGTTCAGCTCAAGGCTGCGCAGATCTTGACTGTACTGCTGAGGTACTTAGATTTCTGGACACGGCTAATCCGTTTGAATCAATAATTGTCCCGTTTTGTCTCGCTTAGCTCAGAAGCTGCACCTTTACAACTTGTCCAACTACAGCCATTCCTGAATACGCTTTCAGCCTTTGTTCAGAGCACCTCACCACACAAACGAGACGTCGCCGTTCAATGCCTTGAAGCCATGCTCCCGCGCCAAGAGGTACGGAAAGCTGTATGGGCCATTCCGGGTATCGTGAATGGGTAAGACCGCTTCTTCAATAAGTGCCCATTCTGTATTCATTTGAACTAGGTTGGTGGAGATACTGAAATCCAATCCTGGGCCCCAAATGAGCTACCAGGTTGGCTTCTGCTTCTGGCTACTCACCTTCGAGCAAGAGGTGGCCGAGCAGATCAACAGGTACGCAAGAAATTCGAAAATTGGCACCGATATCGATCTGGTCCCCTCACATGCAGGAAATACGATGTGATACCTCTTTTCGTGGATATTTCCCAAGCTGCCGTGAAGGAGAAAGTGATCCGAGTCAACATCGCGACACTCAGAGTATGGTCTTTTCCTTTCAGCGTGCATACAGTAACTCATCTGTTCTCAAATGTTGCAGAACCTTGTCACTAAAGCGCCGACCGCCAACCTTCCCGCCATGCTCGTCTCTCAGCTCCTTCCATTCACCACCAACCTTGCATCTCGTAAATGGTCGGACGAGGACATCTTGGAAGACGTTCAATTTCTTCGTGACGAACTGAAGTCTCGATTTGAGAGCCTGACGTAGGTTCTTCACTTATGTTTTTTCCTACTTGACAATCTAGTTCTGCAGGACCTGGGATGAGTATACGTCCGAATTGACTTCCGGCCATCTTTCATGGACGCCAGTCCACGAATCCGATCTCTTTTGGAAAGAGAACGTGGTGAAATTGAACGAGAAAGACTACTCTTATCTGAAGTAAAAGCATTCCATTCCCTCCCCGTACATCTACTCTCTCCTGACTCCTTTATTGCAGACGATTGATTGAGCTTCTGCAATCATCTCCGGATCCCATCGTGCTCGCCGTCGCTGCACACGATCTTGGACAGTACGTCAAATACTATGAGCGAGGGAAGAAGTGAGAAGTCATTCACAATGGCTTTACCTTTTCTCTGACCAACATGTCTCCGAACAGGCTTGTCACCGACTTGGGTGCGAAGACGCGGGTGATGGAGCTCATGGCTCACGGAAACCCGGATGTACGGTATCAGGCATTGGTGTCTGTACAGCGACTCGTCAGCCATCCCTGGCAAGCAGTATGAGAAAGTTGCCGCCGTACAATTGAGCATGTAATTCAAATGGCAACGACTCGCAAGTTCGTCCACGGACTGATGTTAATTCACTTGCATTCCAATGGCTTCCACTTGCCTGCATTCGAGGACAAACTCGTTGGTGTGGACAGACTTACACATGCAGAACATATGAAGCACCGTCATACATAGTGACATGTGCTTGGGTCCAGTTGTCCCAGAAATTTGAATCGCGTTCAGCTTGGTCGAAGCGCTGCGGCGCGTAAGCCCACCCTACCAAGCATATCTCTAGCGCAAGATTGACGACATGACGGGTACCATCCCCAAGTTCACCAGCACGCCCATAGATGACATCCTCATCGTACATGCTCCTCTCGATCGCACAAGACGCCTCTTACTCCCTCCGCAGATCCGGGAGAACCTCCGCACCTGATTTAGGACGGGGAAGCGCGTAGGACTCCGCCCGTATGAGCAAGACGGAGATTTCCCGCGTTTGGTACGGAACTCCCTCAGAACCTGACCGCGCGGGCGTTGCTCTTCAATAAGTATAACAACCTATATTTTCATCATGTCAGCGTACTGGTAAAGAGCAGTAACAGATTTTATACCAGAGACCTATGGAACCTTTTTTTGACACCCCGAGCTAGAGCTCTCCAAGAGAGTCGCCGATCCGGCAGCGACAGGAGACCAAGACATCTAAGATGATCGACAGAAGCTTGGGTTGTGGGAAGGGATGGTAGGTCCACTCACACCCAGATGGGATGCGTGCCGCTATGAAGAGGAACTCTCCCCGTCCTGTACGATCACTACCTCCACCGACGACCGCAGCTCGCAAGCTGGCAGGTGTCCCATCGTACAGAAGGGGGAGAGAGTCTCTTGACGGCGGTACAGCCTTTATGAGGATGACACTTTACCACCCCAGGATGGGAGTTAGCCAGGATCTGTAAGAACACGATGCTTATAAGTGCGCGCGCTTCGAGAGTAAAGTAGTAGTCACTTGAAGTCGTCTGCGGCTGCGACGACTACTGCGCCTTACTGCGCTCGCAGTACTGCGCCAGAGATCTGGGCTCGCAGCCAAAAGAGGCAAGTCCGATGGCACGTGGGCGCGAGATAGTCGGCGATGTATATCCGATGCGTCCGATGCGAGCTGCTTGTCTCAAAATTGCATATGGCGGTCTATGCACTCCCTCCTTTCTTCCTCCCCAATTCATCCCATCAACGAGATGAAGTATTTCTCGACGCGCGGAGGAAATGCGACACTCACTTTTGAAGAGGTCAATTGCTCTTGGTTTCCAATATACTCGTCCTGAAACCGCTCGTAGGCTGTCCTTACGGGCCTTGCACCGAACGGAGGCCTGTACATCCCTGAACACATACCCACCCTTCCTGGGAACTGGAAGGAAGATTGGAAGGAATACTCGTTTGTGGAACTGTCTGTCGCTGTGCTGTCGCTGTACATCTCGCCCGATGAGCTCTCGCCCGACGAGCTTCGCACGCTCGTGGAGAAGTCATACAGCACGTTCCGGCACCCGGACATCGCGCCTGCGACGAAGATCAGCGACAAGCTTTTTATCCTGGAACTATTCCATGGGCCCACGTTCGCGTTCAAGGATGTTGCACTGCAGCTATTGGGGAACCTCTTCGAGTTCTTCTTGAAGAGGAGGAACGCGCTGAAGGCGCCTGGAGAGACACAGGAGAAGTTGACTGTCGTTGGCGCGACAAGTGGGGACACCGGAAGGTGAGTCGTACCCTATTCTGAAGTACGCCGAACTAATTGCGCTTGTGCAGTGCCGCGATCTACGGCTTGAGGAATAAAGCGAACATCTCCATCTTCATCCTACACCCCAAGGGCCGTGTTTCTCCTATACAGGAAGCACAAATGACGACCGTCACAGACGCAAACGTCCACAACCTTGCGGTCAAAGGCACGTTTGATGATTGCCAGGACATCGTCAAAGCACTGTTCGCCGACCAAGCGTTCAACGCGAAGCATCGCCTCGGCGCCGTGAACTCCATCAACTGGGCACGCATCCTCGCGCAGACCGTGTACTACTTCCTCGCGTACTTTCACGTCCGGCGACAGGTGCCGGCGGGTGCGGAGCTGCAGTTCGTCGTGCCGACGGGCAACTTCGGCGACATCCTCGCGGGGTACTATGCGAAACGCATGGGGCTGCCCATGGGCAGGCTCGCCGTCGCGACGAACGCGAACGACATCCTCGCGCGCTTCTGGCGCAGCGGGCGTTACGAGAAAGCTGCGTCGGCGCCCGCAGAGGGGGCGGCGGGGCCGGTAGAAGGCGCGTCGGACGGGAAGCAAGCCGTAGGAGGCGTGCGCGAGACGCTCAGCCCGGCAATGGACATCCTCGTGTCGAGCAACTTCGAGCGGCTGCTGTGGTACCTCGCGTACGAGTCGGCGGGCGGCAGCAGGGCGGCCGCGGGCGCAACGGTGAATGGGTGGATGGGCAGGATGAAGAGCGATGGACGAGTCGAGGTTCCGGTGGACGTGCTAGAAGCGGCGCGTCGCGACTTCGTGGCGGAGCGGATATCGGACGAACAGGTCAGTCCTCGTGCCTGTCTGTGCGGCGTTCGATGGAAGAGGGCTTATGGTTGTTGTCACAGACGCTGGAGACCATCCGGTCGTTCTTCGATGTGCAGCCGTCGTATGTGGCGGACCCGCACACCGCGGTCGGGCTGGCCGCGGCGCGCTTGATCGCCCCGCAGAAGTGAGCCTGCAGGCGGTGGGTTTGCGTACATTTTGCTGACCATTTTTTTGCGTAGTGATCCTGCGACGGTGCAGGTTGTGCTGTCTACGGCGCACCCGGCGAAGTTCTCCGAGGCCGTCACGCGTGCGCTGAGCGCATCGCCGAGCTTCGATTTCGAGCGGGACGTGTTGCCAGTGGAGTTTCAGGGGCTGCTGGACAGGGAGAAGCGGGTTATCGATGTGGAAGAGCCCAGCGAGGAGTTGGTCAAGAGGGTCATTGAAGATGTTGTTGGTGCTGGGACCTCTCACGAGGGCAGTGCGAACGGAAGCGTATAAATATTGTATTACTACTAGGTGTGTCACTTGTATATCTTACCCGCTCAGTTGTATCATGCGATGGTCGGAGACGCAAAGGGACAAGCGAAGATGTCTGCTGTGATAGAATTGCAAACACTCAACCACGCGTCACTTATTCGATAGCTTCCTCCGTTAGTCACCCCACGGCTCTTATTATGCGCCCGTAGTCTTGCAATCGCTTCACGATTGGACGGCCCACGGTCCCCAAGGGTTGGTCCAGTTGAGGTCTTCGACGGCGTTCAGGCAGTGCGTGCGCTGCTCCGCCGGAGTGAGTTGTTGTAACGCACGGAGAGAATATTCGCGCTCTCTACCAGTGCTGCAGAGAGGATCCTGAACGGGGGCTATAGGACAATCATGATGAGCATGTAAAGTACATAGATTGAGAATGACGTACAGTTCGCCTTGAAAGCAAATTGCTTGACGACGGAATCGGGTGAGCACGATGTGCTAGATCGATTGTCAGGCGATAACAAGAGTATAGAATGAGGTGATGTACCGGGTTGCGACATCGTCAAAATAGGGACTCTCTCTCAAGTCCTGGTAGTCCCAGCGTAAGCCAGGATCGGTGTGCAGCAACTGCAAGAATGGGGGGTAAGATACAGAAGACAGGGTGTTGTGAAGTAGGCGCACTCCACCAACTACTTCGGCTTCGGTCAGGTCCATGCCTGCTTCAGCCATCCAGTATGAGTTATCGCCCGCAACCTCATCTTTGCAGTATTGCGTTAGGTCTTGGGAAGTGGAGAACGGAAGCTGAACCAGCATCAAAATGGAAGAGAGCTACGGGAGAAAACGACGAGCTTACTCGGCCTCTGAGGAGCTCGAACATGGTCACTCCAAGAGCCCAAAAGTCTACCATGTGGTCGTACTGATCGCCCGAAAAGACTTCAGGGCTGAGGTAGGGCGCCATCCCACGCGGCATACGTAGAGTGAGGGCACCACGACGGAGGGGATACTTGTTGTGTACGTATGAAGAGCCGAAGCCTGTGATTCGGACGTCGCCGCGTGGGGTCAAGAGGAGATTTGACGGCCTGATGTCACAATGCACGATCCCCATGCTGTGAAGAGCAGACAATCCGATGGCCTTTCCATGTGTTTAGAGTTGTTTTGTGTTACCATGAAGGAGGACACTCACCGTTTGCAAAACGTGCTTAGTGACAGATTCAGGGCGACCTATCTGGGCTTGAAGGTTGCCACTCATGAATGGCTGGTAGATGTTCGTGAGCTGACTATCACGGGGGGCAAGATCATGCAGGCATACCATGACGATGTGCAGATTCGACGAGTTCCGGAATGTCGTGAGGGCTTCCATGATGAATGGTGACATGGGTGTCTCCGCCATACGCTTGTACGCTTTGACCTCGGCTATGGCTTCGTGCATGGAGGAGGGAGTTGCGGTGTCAACCACTCTGATAGAGTACACTCTTCCTGTATATACATCTTTGCCAGTGAGGAGGCTGCGAGACTGTCCCGGACAGTTGCGAAGGATGACGTCAAAGGTCGCGACGGAGGGAGGTGGTGGAGGGCCTGGGTGATAGAAGGGATTGAACTTGTCATCATCGTCCCACCATTCTCTGCCATCCTCCTCCGCTGGCTGTTGTTCTCGACGGGGTGTTATCTTCTTGGCTTGCTCAGAAACCTTGGTCCTCGCGAAGGGCATTCGAGAGACGGCGACCGGAGGTGGGGAAGGTGGCGGGTACTGGTACAAGACTTCGATAACATTCTTCGATTTGCTGAGCGTGGGCCAGGACACGATAGATGACGGAGAAGTAAGGAGGAGGGGGGAGCAAGACGGCATGGTCGATGATGGCACAGAACGATAGACGGTGGCAGGGGAGGTGCGCCATGTTTTATAGACAGTCTACGTACCTGTACAAAGTGAGTGTGGACGGGCTCCGCAGACACGTCCACAGGCGCGTGCGGGCACAGACAAAGGAAATTGCGACGCTCAGCGTGTTTTGAGTACTTTGTCCGCCCGAGCCACAGCAGGAAAGGCGCGGAGATGCCGACGCAAAGCGTGCAAGGGGTTCTTCGGGAGGAGGTCAATGGTCGCCGCACTGCCTTGACAAGGGAGCAGCCGTGCATCGCAACGAGTAGAAGAGGTCGCCCGGGGCTGTCATCACGGCAAGACGGATGCTTGTCGTGTGCATCGTGGTCACGGTCGACGTTGAAAGGCCTGGCAAGGGCGTCGCAAGGGCGGCCAGACAAGCGTGCGCGGTCCGGGGATGCGTGACGTGACAGAGCGTGGGATACTATACGTCACGCGTCGGGCGCGTGCACGCGCTGCCACCGTGACCCGTCAGAGCGCGTCGTCCTCGAGCGCGTTCGTCCTCTTGCTCGCCCCCCACCATGTCCGAGTCAGACTCCACCTCTGCGCCTCGCCGCTCTCAGAGGGAGCGAAAACAGGCAAAGCAGTTTGTCTCCAGTACGTCTCCAATCGTTCTTGTGTCCCCCGTCGCGCTTACAACCGGCTTGTTGACTCAGTATCGCCCAAGAAGAGGAAGCGTGCCGACCTCGACACAGACGAAGATGGGGAAGAACGACTCTCAGATGTTGACGAGCAGGAGTCTGTGCACGATGACCAGGAGCAAGAGTACAGCGCACCTCTTCCGAAGCCCAAGGCGCCAACAACAGCAGACAAGAAGAAGGGCAGGCCAAGGGGTCCACCCACGACCAAACGAACGCGTGTCACCAAACCTGCAGCTCCCAAGGATGCCAACTCTACCTCCCGGAGACGAAAGAAGGCTCCAGCTGGTGGAGACGCGTTCGACGCCGGAAAAGTCACGAAGGACACCAAAATCGCGTCAGACAACGCGCTTTTTAGTCGGTGACGTTCCCATCATATCATTGGCCTTGCTCATTCTGTCTCCAAGATGCTATTATGAACCCTTCCGCCGCGTTGCAGTCGACAGTCGAAGATTTCTTGGAGTCACTATCAGAGACATCGGCTGCCGCCCAAGCCGAACTCGTAAATTGCATTTTACGAGCGTGCGGATCCAACGAAGTTGTCAACATGGATGAGGCTGTTGACTATGACGGAGTCGTGGATGCCCTCGATAACTTTACGGAAGCCCTGAAACAGGCGCGTATATTTGCCAGGAGTCCACATATCATGTCTGACATCCGCCCTTGCATTTCTCAGGACGATTCACCAATATACCCCCTTACGTCCAAACTCCCCATCTTTAAGAAATTCCGGAGATCTCTCTCTGAATTCTTGGAGAGACTCATCACCTCTTCGGCCGAACTTGGCCTCCTCTATACCACAGACTTGATGGCCACTCTCCAGACATGGGTGATTGCCATGTCTTCATCACAACTACGTAGCTTCCGACATACTGCGACAGTCATCGCTTTGGAAGTGGAAACAGCCCTTTGCGACGTTGCTGCCGCTGTTGAGAAAGAGGCAGAGGTTATCGGCCGCCAACGGGAAGGGGAGAGAAAGCGGAAGGCAAGTAACAAAACCAAAGCTGCAGGAGGACGCGAAAAGGAACTCGAGGGGAAGGCCGCAGAAGTGAGAGAGCGAAGGACCAAGCTTGCAGAGTATCTGAAGGAGTTTATCGACGGGTGAGATTCGCGTTTCTAATAATGGATCACCGTTGTACTAATACCGACGCTAGTGTGTTCGTCCACCGTTATCGGGACTTGGACCCGGCAATTCGCGCGGAATGTGTACGCGCCCTTGGTCTTTGGTTCAAGAAGTACTCCGGACACTTCTTGGACGGCGCATATCTGCGCTATGTTGGGTGGGTGTTATCAGACTCCAACACCCAAGTCCGTTTGGAGGCTGTCAAGTCTCTTTCCGGCGTCTACCAAAAGTCGGAGTATATTGGTTCGCTGCAGAACTTCACCGAGCGGTTCAAGCCCCGCCTGGTGGAGATGGCGACAGGTGACACTGAACTTTCTGTACGTGTCGCTGTGATCCAGGTCCTAGGCGCCATTGACGGCCACGGTCTGCTGGAAGACGAACAACGGGAGAGCTTGTGCCTCTTAGTTTTCGACGAAGAGGCCAAGGTGCGCAAAGCGGTCAGCAGCTTCGTGAGGGGTGTGTGGGACGACCTGGTGGAAGAGCGTCTGATCGGGAAGAAGGCGAGCAAGCAGGAGAAAGAGCGAGCCGGTGTCAAGGCACTCGGGACGTTGCTGGTACGACTTGGCAAGGCCCTGGACAAGGTCGTGGACCGGAGTGAAGACGACGACACCTCCGATGAACTAAACGCGGTGGAGGGGACCTCTCACCCGAAAGGAGTCAGAGAGGTGGCCGCTTTGATGGGTGCGGAGCACAGAGGGCGAACGGCGCTTGCTGTAGAGGCGCTGTGGGACGAGGTCGAGCCGGTGAGTGACTGGGAGGCGTTATTGGACGTCCTCCTGCTCGATCACTCTGCGGGCGATGCCGGCCAGGAGCCACGAGGGCGGCGGACGAAGGGGAAGCAGCCCAGTGCGGACTCCAGCGTTGACGAGGCCTGGAGGCTAGAGGAGGTAGAGGAGGCCGTCCTCCTGGAGGTGTTCGTGGCCGCCTTGCGGAAAGCAAAGGCGGACGCGTCGGGTGTGAAGAAGGTGAGTGGCAGTGTCTACCAATCGCGTCAATTTCTATGAACGAACCTTCTGAACAGGGAGAGGAGGAGACGGTCACATCCGACATCACGCGGGCTCTCATCAAAGGCCTGCCGCGTCTGTTCGCAAAGCATCAGACAGACGAGACCAGAATTGTTGAGGTTCTCTCGATCCCGCTTCTGATGAACCTTGACTTATACCTGGAAATGAGGATGATTGCGGTCAGTACCCACGCGCGTCTATCTTGGATAACCTGACGTCTCGTCTCTTGTCCAGGCGTATTCCAGCCTGTGGGACGATGTCATCAAGCAATTGACATCACATTCCTCGTCCGCCGTACTGAACCATGCCGTGGCTGCTATTCGACATCTCATGGATGCCACCAGTCTTTCGAACACTAACAGCACGAAGATTTTGGAACTGGAAGATGAACTGGCCACATCGTTACGGGATGCAGTCGCAGGCCGTGACGAACTCGAGATTGCGACGTTCACGGAAGACGAGGTTCTACGCTTGACACTTATCTGTTCCCGCTTGTCTGTTCTCTCTGGTACGCGCGACATGACTTCGTGGATGGAGGAAGACGAGGGTGGGAAGCAGAGTAGCGCGTGGGATATTGTGATTGCCCTTGCGGAGCGAGGTAAACTTGGGTATAAGGAAGAGGAAGCGGTACGTTCTGCAGTGTCACCTTGAATCGCCTCTCATTCGGTCGATCACTCTACAGATGATCGACCAATGCTTGAGCTTGCTCACGCTCCACATCATATGGAAAGCTCGACGACTACCAACAGAACCTCAGCCATCTCCAGAAGAAATCCGCTTTCGCGAGTCCTTCCGCGAGCAGCGGGAGGCGCTACTTGCGAAGCTTGTTGAGTATGCTGTTGGATCGCAGTCGAACACGGCAGATGGCGTCCGGAGGGCGGTATGTTCACACGTTCTTGAGCTTCTGGCGAGCCTCTCATTCCACATTGTAGGCATTCCAGAGTCTCATGAACCTGCATATATTGTTCTGCACCCCGGCTGAAGAAGATGCGGAGATGTCGTCATCGCAACAGTCGCTTCTAGCTTTGAGCCTAGACGACGAAGTGCAGTATCGATGCGCTGGGTTCGTTCAGGCTGAGATCGAGCGCTATGCCGATGAGCTGGGAGACAGTGTGGGTGCGATCGCTAGCCACGATAGCGGCAGTTCCGATGAAGAAGGTGAAGAGGCTAGCAAGAAGCGGAAGATCGCGAAGCAGGGAAAGACAGGGAAAGCAGGCAGGCTCGGTGGTATGTAACAATGTACTTGAGCTGTTTGGCAGTAGCTGACTATTTTATTAGCGCCCCGTACCACCCGCTCTCAACTTGAGCGGGAGTACGTGTTTATGGGTGTCGTGTCGACGTTCCTACGGGCCATTCGTGCTGGTGCCGTTGATATGCGACACAGCGCTGTCCTGCTCGTCCATCATGGCCGTTTAGGTCCAGCTTTTGATCTGTGTTCCAAAGTCATCGTGGAAGTGTTGAAGGAAGAGGGCATGTACAAGGACCATGGCGACATTGTGTCAAGCGTGGTTACTCAAGCCTTACGGGAGGTATGCAAACTCGGAATCGTTGGGTTTGTGTGTCTAATCCAGTCGACGTCCCAGGCTTTCACTTTATATCTGGAAGGTGTCGTTGCAGATGAAGGCCCTTCGACTTCCCTCGCAAAGTTGCTCGTCCATTGTCTCATTATCCGTGGCGCTCAACTCGCCGTCGTCCGGAAATTAGATAGTCAGCATGTCGTCAACATCCATACGACGTTGGTGACCTGGATCGGCAAACGGATAGCAGCCCACGAGAGCAGCAAGAACAAGAAGGCGAGAAATGCAGCCATTCTATTCTTCAAGGTCCTTCAACCACTACTCGGCCCGATCGATAACCGTGATGCCTTGAAGATGTTCGTCTTTCGACTAGACGTTGAGATGTCTTCCCTAACGACAAGTGTGTTCACAGAAAAGCCCATATGGAGCAAGTTCTTGCTCAAGCTAAAATCGAAGTCCTTGCCACGTCTCCAATCTGGGAGCCTCAACGAGCGTATGAGAAGCGACTCAATACAGTCATGTCTAAGACCACCAAAGGTACGAGGATATACAATTATGAATGTTGTCTCGTCCTAACGGCCACGAAGGCCCGGCGGTCAAGGCTCGTAAAGGACAGGCCAAATTGAAAGAAGTGGTCAGCAGCGATGAGGAGCAACTCGAGCCGTCGGGCGACGAAGCCATCAATGAACCGGCCCCTTCAAGGCCTCGTGCTCGTCCTGCCTACCGCTCGCAGCGGTCTCGAGGCGAGGAGATCGACGATATTATGCAAGATGATGAACAAGCCAATGAATTATCACCTCCGAAAGGGATGCTGCGACGACCGACGTCTCCTCTTTCTCAGTCTCCTGACCCACCCTCTGGCCAGCAGACGCCACGCTCCCAATCACCATTGACCTCTCCCTCCCATCTGGCCAGCGATGACGAGGCCGCCCCGGAGGAGGTCACGCCGAAGGCCTCGCGTAAACGTGGTCGGCCGGAGAATGACGATGAAGAAGAACACCCTGTCGAGAACGGGCGAATGGCGGAGGCAAGCGGTGATCCTCCCTCGCCAATGCATGCACCTGCTTCGCCTGCAAGCTCTGCTGGGGAGATCCAGATACGGAGGAAGAGAGCACGCCACTGACTTTCGTGTAGATTCTCTTGAACGCTGCATCTTATCCTTATTTGTTGTATCGGGACTCACAGACTCTGTTATGACGCTTTGCCCTTGCTATCGAATGTAATGCTTGCGCTGATCTGCACTGATAATTTGTATATGTATAAGCAGAAATGCATCGTGATGGGTATTTAGTGTCCAGATGATGAGTGGGACATGCAAATAAGTAACTGAGTAACAAGATAACAAGAATGGAAAGGAGTGGATAGGTTTGCTGATTAGTAAGGGTATGCTGGAAGGATTAGATGGATGCTCAGTCGATCATTCGTAACGTCGCCAGGACAGCCTCTCGCTGTGCAAGAGGCGGTGAGAAGCTGATAGATGCATCTGGAGAGACATGCCTACCTCATCTGATAGGAACGCGTGGAAGGCGTCCATGGCGTCAACGCTCTGTGCCCTCCTGTGGCCTGGAACATCCGACGCGGGTCTTGGAGAACTGACGACGGCAGGCGGTCGAACAGCGAGCGGTGACACTGCTGCCGTCGTCGAGGATCGCCGGGGACGCGCTTCCTTCATCTCCTGCGTGTCGATGCCCAGCATGTTATACAGGTCCATCTGGGCCTGCACTAATGCCCGACTGTCTGATGATGAAGAGAAGCCCGAGTTGATGCCTGCCCGACAGAATCAGCACACGGCGACCAGGAAGAAGTGATCATCATCTCACCAGAATTCCGACTCGACAGGCCAGTCGTCACGATCCCGATGGAGCTACGGTGGAAAGGAATCGGAGGCACCGGGGGGATCTCTTCCAGCCCGAACGACGGCGTGCCGGCCCCTGCTGAGGAAATATAACTCGCTCGGCTCGCAGTCTGGCTCGCCAACGACCCGCGGTAGCTCCTGCTCGAGCGCAGGCCCGCCTTGGACACGCGGATGCTCGACTTGCGCGACGCCATGACGCGGCTCGAGCGGCGGCTCGTGCTGCGCGAGACGCCGACGTCCTGGTTCACGCTCTCGTTGAGATCGTCAAGATCTTGCGCGACCTGCTGCGCCTGCGTCCATGCCTCGTCGCGCTCCGCCTCAAGCGCGGCGATCTGCTGGTGTAGACCCTGCGCCTCGGCGGAGCGCTTCAAGA
Source organism: Artomyces pyxidatus (assembly GCA_022160305.1). NCBI lineage: Eukaryota > Fungi > Basidiomycota > Agaricomycetes > Russulales > Auriscalpiaceae > Artomyces > Artomyces pyxidatus. The sequence continues at coordinate 99,072 of MU277236.1, read as the reverse complement.
AGCTCGTGTTGAGCTTGCGCAGCGCCATCGCAAGCGCGCTCGCGGAGTGCACGGTCATGAGCTGCGTCAGCTGGGCGGCCTGGTCGCGCGCGGTGTACAGGTCCTCCGCGAGCTGGTCAAGATTCGCGGTCACGTCGCGCAGGTCATCGAGCTTGGACCGCACAGTGTACGCGCCGGCGTCCTGTCCCTCGACGGACGCAGAGACCGACATCAGCAGCACGTTGCGCTTGCGCACCTGCAGTTTGTACTTGACCTTGAGCTCGGACTGCAGCACCTCGAGACGCTCCAGTTCGGCGGGGATTTCGTTATGGAGCAGGTCCGGCGGGAGTAGCCGTATGGCGGACGGCTCGGCGGACTGCCGGATCGCCGTGGACACGATAGACTGCAGCTGCTCGGATGAGAACGTCCACTTCGCGGCTTCCATGGTGTAGCTCTTGTAATTGACAGGCTTCGACTGGAACTTCGGCGCAGGCTCCTGGCTGAACGACCCTAGCGAAGGTCGGCTCAACGAAGTGACCGAGCCATTCCTGTCGCGGCCGCTCATCAGGCCGCTCGCCAGAGCGCTGGCGTTCGAGGTGTTGCGATTGCGCGGGCCGATCGGCAGTGGTGGGCGCGCCTGCATCCGACGGTTCGAGATGGAGCCGAACGTCGCAGTGGATGCCCCGGGGAGAACGCTCGTATACGGGGGGGAGGCGCTATTCTGAGAGCTGTCGGCGGACGAGGACGTTTCGGGGATGGGCGGCTGGGGTGAGAGCTTGCTTGACGTCGGGGGTGGCGGTGGTGGCGGAACGTGTACAGGCGGAGGAGGGATGGCCCGTCGCATACTCGGAGAGGAGCGCTGCGACGACGGGCCGGTGAGACCGGACGATCCTGGAGACAGCGCTGACCCTGGAGCCGTAGAGTCGACATCTTGTAATAGAGTGTGTCTCGATGAAGATCGCGAACGGTTCGAGCGTGCAGACCGGCTCGTCTCAGAACGCGAGGCTCTTATGCTGCGGCTGGAAGATGCCTCGGGCTCGAACGGCCGAGGAGGGAGCTCCTTCGACGCCGGCCTGCTCTTGACGGACTTCTTGCGCGTCCGGGCGGAGGCCGAACGGGGGACCAGCTTTTGGGAGAGGCGAGTGCCCCGGGCGCGTGTGGCTCTGTTGACGGAGAGGGTGCGGAGCGCGACCGAAGCCGCGGATTTTGGGAGAGGGGGCTGCGGGGAGAAGACCGGGCTGAACGCGCTGGGCGTTTCTGGAAACGTCTGCTTACCGCCAGACGCTGTCGACGGTGTGGTATTAGTGGATGACGAGCCCTCCCCAACAGCGATGTCGTAAGAAAGAGGGTCTCTAGGGTCCCGAACGACAGTGATGGGGTTCAAGCTCCCGGAAGGACGGCGCATAGTGTCGCTTCCTGCGGCGTCTTCAATGACAAGGTCGTCAAGCGGGTCAGGGGTGGAGGGGAATGCGGGCGAAGTACTACTTGCTTCAGGGGTGAGGGATGCGGAGAGTAGGCCTGCACTCTCAGGGAACGACGGAAGTTGAGAAATATGCTCTGAATTGGAGGTGGCCAATGATGATGCGAGTCCGGGCAAAGGTTCGTGCTCGTCTACAGTTGAGCTGCTGAGGCTGAAGGTGGATCCGCGACGCTCGCCAATGGGAAGGAGTGTGGTAGGGTGGAGGAGGAGACTGTTGACGGACGCAAGTGAGGGTCGGGACTTGGACCGCGAATTGGATCGAGAACGGCCCGTACGGATTTCTAGGAGCCCACCTAGAAGTGCGCGTGAGATACATGTCTACGCAAACGCACATCATCAAACGTCAATACGTACTGTTCCCACGTTGCCGTGGCGCAGACGGCTGCCCACCGAGTTGCCTATCAGGACTCCGTTTGCCGGTGCTCACGCTGTTGACAGATGGCGATGGCGATGAGGATGTCTTCTCCAGAGCAGCCTTCACCTCCAACATCGATGCCGCGATGTAGTCATCCAGCACGTCATTGATGTCCAATCCAGAGGCGTCCGAGTACGGAGAGCCACGCGCGTACGAGGAAGGGGAGAGGAAATGACTGACATCTGAGGCCGCGGTGCGCTGAGGTTGCGTCGCGGAAGAGGAGCTCGGCGTGTTGCTACTTGATGAGCTGGAAGAGTCTTTCGGCTTTTCCGGCGTCATCGGGGAGGCCAACGACGGCGTCGCTGCCTCCGCGATGGGGGACACACGGTGGGATGTATGCGGCTCCTCATCCAATAGCCGTGATGTGTTTGGCGTGTACGAGATTGGCGGTGTCTCTGGTATTGATTGGCTGCGCCCCAGGCGTCTGTCCTCGACATCCGCGACAGACCGGTCGCCGTCGACTCTGGCGTTTGTGGACTGCAGTGTGACGTCAAGCGTAAGGCTACTGCTCCTGAGTGGCGGTAAGGGCGGCGCGAGTCCTGCATCTGGGGAGATGATCTCGCCATCTCCGAGGCTCCTCCTGCCGTGCTTCCAGTATCCGTGGGGAAGGGTTGCAGAGTCCTTTCGTGTGATGCGCCGTGACTGTCGCGGATCTACGGGTTCTGCCCCAATAGAGAAAGCATTGGCAGCTAGAGCACCAGCCAGAGTAAAACCCGAGATGGCCGATACATTGTCATCCCCTGTGATCGGTGAGTCGGCGGTGTGGATAGGTGGAAGCTGTGGCGCGGTGGTCCCTGAAAGCTTCCCAGCGGAACGTTGGATTTGTACTTTCGGGGCATGCCTCGAGAGACTGGGTATCCTGATGGGGGTCGGAGCCCCCTTCATGACCCGTCGGCGCGATGGCGGTAGCTGTTCACTCATCAGTACAATATGCGTGTGGTATAGGGTGCGGAGTCCTGACCGAGGCATCGTCTTCCGTGTTGCTCAATTCCACGTTGCTGGTCGACTGAGAAAGATGAGTGGTGTGAACAGGACAGGACGCAACGCACTCACCCCCTCGGCATCCGAGTCCGCTTGGTTATTGATCTCTTCCGGCCACGATCTTGACGCACTGATGCTCCGCCGACCCAACGACATCTCTCTAGAACTGCCCTCTCCTCCCTGCCCCGGCACGGTATTCTTCACACCTTCAAAGTCGCCAATGTCCGGATTCGATAGAAAGATGTCGCTCGGGAATAAAGGCTCGCTGGAAAGCTCGAGCGCAACCTGCGGAGAGGTGAAAGCTATAGGTAGGAAGCCATCTAGTGGCGGCGGGGCGGGAGCGCGGGAGTAGGTATCCAAGGCATTGTCGGATATTTCGACGACGTAGGGAGAGGAGTAGTTCTCCAGCAAGGCATTGTTGAAGGGGGGTTGGAGGGGGTTGCTGGCGACCTTCTTTGCCTTGCGCTTCACCGAGCGCAGTGTAAAGAAGGACATGTCCGAGTTGTCGTCCGTCCAAGCAACACAGCGAGAAAGAAGAGACGCCAGAGCGAGTCGGAGCGGTAGAAAAGGGACACGCAGTGAGACAGCGGCAGGGTGGGCCGCGAGTGAGACTGGGCGGCGAGAGGGAGACTGTGTAGTGATGGGCCATGCTGTTCCATCACAGAGCTCCGTTTACGACCATCAGCTGCCCGCGCGTCCCACAGAGATCCCCCCCATTCGATACGGTTTCACCATCAAGAACATGCAATAACATGTCGAGTCTCCGGCTCCAGCGTCTCCCAGGTCCATTCACCCGCTTTCAGTCGTCTACCCCGGCCTTTGGCCGTCCGTCGTTGGTCCGATGGGCCGACTTCTGCGGTGGAAATTGGCCGGCGAAGAAAATAGACATGAAATTGATGAAGATCAGAGAGTTGTCAGAGTGAGTTGTCAGAGTGCACTGCTCGCTGATCTTGCAAGTCGCGTTCGAACACGCGATCACGTGCGCCCGCGCGTCTCGCCACCAAACACCCTGTTTCTCTTCCCTTGCAGGCCCGATACAACTGGATACAACTGGATACAACTGCACCGGCCAAGACCGACAGCCAATACGTCTGGAATACACCCTGCTTGCAGGTGCGCGGATGTGTCACTGGGGCTGACCGAAGACACGCGTTCGTTTGATCCGCTGTGCTCTGATCCGCGATCGACATGCTTTCAACTCCAATCTGCAGCACCTGCACGCTCCCTTGTATTTACCGCGATCGCCATGACGTTCAGACCCTCCACGCGCGGCGATCCCCCTGTATCACCGCCGGCTCCGTCCAGACCCATGCAATCGATTTGAAGGGCGGAAGCCGCTCGGAAACCTTATGCAGAGTAATGTACTCAATCCGCTTCCTGTCGGACGCCAGACCGTCTCCGGACCACACGCTGACCTTGCCCGAGTGGGCGCTTGGTCGTCGTGGACTTGCCTAGTAACCGTATGTATTTATCAAATTTCTCAGCGGTGAGGTCGGGTACGCGTCACTTACCTCCGAGACGCGCTGTCGACTGATCCAGATCTAGAGTCGGGGTGATACATCATATACCGAGATCTGAGCACTGACCTTGCGGACGCCGAGCACAAATTCGAAGTACAACAGCTCGGGCTGCTGTAGATTTCGTACCATGTCTGGAGGACGACAGTCCGTCAGAGTCACATTCGTACGCGCTCAAGTAGGCTCGTGACTCACCGGGACCGCACTTTACCACATGCACAAGGGCGCGAGGTGCCACCGCGCATATGGGAAGTGTTTCACAACAAATAGATATCAGCTTCTGGCCAGAGGATGAGAACGCAATGCCGTTGCCTGTCAACACTATTGGATAGCATCCGATACTGGTACGTATCGCCATTCAACGGTGTACACGCATGCCGGTCAATTGCATAGCATATGACTTTCCAACCTTAGAGACAGTCACCTTGGAGAGCTAGCGCCGCTTTCAAAGTTCTACCACCCCAAACACAGCAGTCTGATCCGGATAACTACTATAGTAGAGGAGTGGGTGTCCAAGAAAGTACATGTCCTGAGTCCTCGTACAATCGACAATCGGGGTACCGAGCAAATTCAACGGAATAGAAGCCCTATAAACCGAGCTCAATCCTAGTATGGTTTACATGGTGAGTCCCAGATACCGAGCTCCGATGCGATGCCCTGATGCATACCTGTTTGATATTAGAGAACTTGGGTATTGCGTCGATTTTTGCAGTAATGTTGTTCCGCCAGAGGTCGGCACGCTTGATGCAATGGATGGTGCCACTGCATGTGTACAGCAGGGGGTTGTTATGGTCGATGAGGGCCCCGAACGTCAGGAGTCCGGTTGCATTGCCAAGAGTAGAAATAACCTTCTCGTAGAAGGGGTACCAGCATTGACATGTCTCGGCTGCGCCGGGATGCAACATGGGTACGCGGGGTTTCCTGTGGGCTTCCAGCAAAACGTCTGTCCACATTCCGTGGTACAGCGTCTGTTTGGCAAGTTAGCTGACTAGGTTTCCGCTCGCGGTGGCGAGAACTCAACTCACCCAGGTGATGAATGTCGCAGCCCCGAGTTTGCGAAGTGCATCTTTTCGTGGTTCTTGCAACGTCAAGGGTGCAGCTTCGTCCGCGATGTTTTGGTACCCATGCTTCACAGCGTAGCTCAACACTGCCAGAGGCTCAAGCCCGACCACCCGTCTACAGCCAAGGTAAGCCATTATCCACTCTATCACGTTCGGGACCCATCGACTCACCTCATATAGATCTTGCAGACCGCCATAGCAGCATAGACGCTATACTTCTCCGCGGCCTCGGCTAATTGCTCTAAGTTTGTGAACGGGAGGTCCTCAAGGTCTGGCAGAGGTTGCGGATACATGAATTGGAAAAGTAGCTCGAGCGTCGCAGAAGACTCCGAAAGCGGCACGATCTCGTTATACGTGGGTAGGTCCTCGCCGGGGAAGCCTTCGGAAAGCATAGCCAAGTTCTTCCTATGGACTTTGAACAAGAAGTTATCTGACGATCGTATCGTAACGTCAGAGTCAGATGCAGAGACTGTTGTGAGGGTATCATGATAGTCAGTGACGTTCACATAGATACAAGAAAGGGAGACAGACAACGTTGGCAGACTTGTGTCTGTGGCATTGTGGACCAGGGCAGAGCATACGAGGGCGGACGACGGAGTAGTATTTGTACTCTGGAATTACATCACGATGGCAGCCACCTGGCGGGGACGATGTTCGCCGCGTCGCCGCGCGCGCGGCGTTGGACGACACACGACCTGCTGATGACCGTTATCTTCCACCGATCAAAGGAATCGAAACTCTATATCCGACAGAATCACAAGTTAGGTTGGGCGTCGTAGACTCGTCGCCAGCCGTTATATCGTGCAATTGGTGAGGTTGGGTGGAATTTGCACCGACACACAGGCACTCTGGCTTGCGAGACTATGGGCGTCGTGAGCCCACCATGCTGGGCCTCACAGCCTGAAGAAGTATTCGCTTCCCCTTCAACGCAATTGCTGGGCCCGTCTCTCCGACGGGGGAGATTTTCTAGAATGCGAAGCGCGGCCGTGAAGGTCTTCTACTTGGACTACATACATTCATTGTCAGCCTTGCACCAACCTACTAAAGTATCAAGTTAGCGGAGTACGGCGCGATGGCGGCGTGGAAAGTGGCCTTGCGCGCCACTGCCCACGGGGATTTCTTCGCGAGGAAAACGGCGTGCAGACGCAGGCCGGACGGCGAGAGAAAACAGGCAAGAGCGGAGAACGGAGGTAGAGGGCGCCCAAAGCCTATAGATGCTGGACGTCGAGGCATGTGAGGTAGTTGCGCAGAGGCGTAGGAAAGGATTTCGGACATAAGAAAAAAGATACAAGCTCTGGGGATCGGAGTCTGCATATGTGCTGTTGATTGGACTATTGCAGGAGAGCTTTGGACAGGGCGAAGTATTATGGGACACTACAGGTGCGAACGGGCGTTGGGAAGTCCGTGAACCCCTCGGTATCCGCGACAAGATTTACTAACGCGCTGGAGGTAAGGCGATATAAAAGGGATTGATTTGGCAGATTTGATTGAAGAGAATTCCCGAGCGAAGGCACTGCGAAGACCCGTTGGAGTAGCGACAGGACACGAAGCCCAGAGCTTGAGACACAGTATGTTGGCCATGGTTGATCACCGATCAGATTGTAGAGTGTGTCCTTACCTCGGCAGGAGAGTAATGCATCACACCCTGGAAGCGATATCCACTAGCTCGTGGGTTCTACGTGCGAGTCATGATCACATCCCGGAATGTCCGAATGTCCGAAATGTCAACCTGTAAAGGGTGGTTGAAGCTGGCGTAAAGATCGCAAGCTGTGGCGTACTTCATAGGAAATCAGCCCTAGAAGACTGGATACAATTGAGGGTTTTTTGATTGCACTTACCATCCATTCGAACCAAGGCCATGTTACTCCGCATGCAGAGCGAGATCAAAGCAGAGGTTGCGCATCCTGCACTATCACGCGTCAGTTGACCCATTGTCTGGAAGCCTTGCATTGTAGTGAAGTTATAGTGTGCAGCTCAAGATCGGGCAGTAGAAAGTTAGTTGATACTACTTATGTAAGTACTGTTGTGCGCGCGGGCAACTTCCTCATCGGGATGCGCGGCAACGCTAGATCGCCGGATGCCGTTCGGACTTGATTCGGTCCTCCGTTCGGATGATCGGGCTCTGCTGCAGAGGCTCTTCAGGACTCTTCGCGCTCGGAAGTACTTCAAACAAGCTTCAGCTACCCATAGAATCCTGGATACAACATTTAAATACGGAGACAACGGAACGACGGAGGAAATTGCTTCATCAACTTGAAGGACGCATCGGGCCCAGCAGACCGGAACAGATTACCATGGAGCTCGTGCGCACCCTCAGTCCTTGTTCACTGGACGGAGCAGCACAGGTAATGTTGCACCTGCATCGGGATTACTCGAGCTGCCCGGGCGACCAACTATGCGGGTTTTGCGCACGATGTCCTCGGCGGACACCGCCAGCTCGAACTCAAAGGAACGCACAATGGTGAACAGGAGGGCCTTCGTCCTGATGGCTATGAGCTTGCATGATCCTGCGAGGGTTTCACACTCACTCGATGATGGAGAAGCGGTAACCAATGCAGGCGTGCGGCCCGGAGAGGAAGGTCATCATGTTTCCCCACACGCCGGGGATAGATCGCGCGGACTCTGGCACGTCTGTCCATCGCTCTGGTCTGGTGAGTGGTGGAAAGACAGATGAGACATCTCAGAAATTGGATTTGGAGAGAATAGAACAGCATGCGTTGCATACCTGAATTCGTTAGCGTCCTCTCCCCAAAGCTCTTCCGACCTGTTGATCTCACGGATCGGGATCCAGACGATGTCACCCTTGGCCAACCTATGTGGGCTCAGGCGTCAGGTTGTAAGTGGTGGAGCACGCATATTCACCTAATTTCGTTCCTCTGGACACCATGGTTGTCGATGAAAGGGTTACCCACAGGGACAACCGTGTCATGGACAGCCACTCGCTCGGTGTTCGATACAGGAGAGTGCAGTCTCATCGCCTCGCGCACCACGCAGTCGAGGTAAGTCATCGCGTTTAGCTCGTCCATCGTGGGCCTGTTTGTGGGGTGTGCACAGACCTCAGCGCGAAGTTTGGCTTGGATGTTGGGATGCCCGGCAAGCGCGAACATCGTCCAAGCGACACCAGTACTACAGATAATTAAAACTGACTCGGAAGTGGTGCACAGGTAGATGAAGCGCACCTGGTTGTCTCATGCCCAGCAACGAGAAATGTAGGCACCTCTGTATACAGTGAAAGTGTGAAACAATGCCAGAAGGATAGCGACTCGGAGGGCTACGTACGAGAAAGGATTTCCTCGTCACTCATGCGGCCTCTTTCAGGCAAGTCAGCTGCCATGTTGGACTTGATGAGCAGGCTGAGGAGATCATGTCCCTGAACGTCCTTCCGTTCGACAACACTCGCATCATTGTCGGTGTTGCTTGACTCCTCCAGGACGGTGGCCTTCTTCTGGACTATCATCTCCATGCCAATGCGACGGATGGTCTGCAGACATCTCGTATTCATTCGCGAGCGCGCACTTGGCTGCCGAGCGACCGTTAGTACTGACGATCGTGCGCACGGAGAGTCTCTCCACTCACAATGATTCTGGCCGCCGGGACCACTAACTGCAGGAGAAGGAGGAAGTCCTTGTTGTCGAATGTAAACATCTCGCGCACGGCCTCGCTGAGCTCGTTAGGCTCGTCGTCGGTCGAATAAAGGGCACCAAAATCGTAGTTGAAACCTGAGACATTGATACACTGTTAGTTGTGTGGGTACGGAGGTATAGACGGAGGAACCTGCCAAGCCGATGATATCCAACGTAACTTTGTTGAGCCACTTGAAGGCGTCGACCGTGGCCCTGCCGTCTTTTCTCGTGGACTCTCTGGTCTTCGACAACCAGATATCTCGAAGCTAAGAAGGCGACGAAGGCTTTGTAGATGAATTGAAGTGAACCGCAATAAACTGCGGTGCGTACCTCGATGGACTTGTCCACGAAAAGTTCGGTGAACTTGCGCACTTGAATAGGACCAAATGCCGGGTTCTGTCGCAAGATGAGTTGCAAAGTTCAGGGCGTTCAGGTGTAATGACTATACCACTATGCGGCGCTGTGTGTGTAGACAAATTCGTTAATGCCCGAGAGTCTGAAGTACGATTCTTCATGACGGGCTTACATGCTGTTTGTGCTGGGCACCTGTAAACCCGTCTCGGTCGGTATAATTTCAGAGAAATTGGGAGACATGCTCTACCTTCTGCAAAGAGGATGCCTGTTCCATCCAAACACGCTTGATTTATATCCAAACATGTAAGATTGCAGGATAGGGGCGTTACCTTGGCCCACCAAAGCTCCTAGAATGAATCTTACGGGGTTGGACTTATGAAACTCGTCTCCGTGAGAAAGTATGTGGTTCAACGCCTTCAAGTCGGTCGTTGTCACCTTCTGAGTCTGTCCTCCCAACAACAGGGAATCAGAAAGGATTATCTCAGGGGTATGGCAGGAAAGAGAGACATACACCGAAGAACGAATGAAACTTGTACGTGTGCCCATATTGCTCGGTCCATTCTTCCTGTAGACGCGTCGCTTCGAATTCGGGGATGCCAGGATAGCTTCCGAATACAAAGCTCGAACGCTTGGGTCCCGGCAGGTCGCGCAGTGGGGATGTAAACGCAAGTAACTGCGCCACGACGAACCCATAGAGGACGTAAAGGCCGAAGGACGCGCCCAGCGTAAGGAAAACTGTGGAAACTGAGAGTGCAGAGATATCTTGCATGGTGAATCGGACTGTGGGGATATGGTCTATATCTCACCGTGATCGAAACTGGCCACTGCGTTCTTTTGGTGTTTATAGCGCGTTGAGACCCCATGAGATTACTACGAGACACGCTAGCCAGATGTACATATCCTACAATAGGAGCCGTGCGCAGCGCTCGCGGGAGCGCAGGCCGCGCAGCCGATTGCGTGTTTCATTCTAAATTCAAGGTGATTCAGTGGATGTCCGTCCTATGACGTTGCCACGATGACGATGCCGCGCCTGCAAGCGTTTGTATACCTCCTGTTGTTCGAAGTGAATGAGCAATATATCCTGGGTTGGTCCTGGGCTAGAAGCGTAAGAGTGAAAGCAGCGTTTGCGACAGCGGCGCCGACGGTCGGACGCAAGTCGGACACGTACGTTGCGCGTACGGCACGAAGAGCCATCTCGTTGAGATGACGTCAGCACAAGTCGATCCTGCAGTACGTCAACTTGTAAGTACCGCCGGCAAGCTCACAAATGTCACAATATTGAAGGTGCAAGTTCAACGGGCATGTGGTGCACGTTGTTCCAGAGCGCCTTGAAAGACATTGGTCAATGCGCCAATAAGTAGTCCTATATGGACTGTTCACTGCTGTAGCTGCTAGCTCGACCCGGAATGAAGCTTCCGAATGCATTGGATGTCATGAGTTCACTCAATAGAAGAGAATCCCTTGGGAGATGTTCGTCCACCGAAAGAATATAAGCCGGAGCATACTCCCGAGGCCCGGCCGTCGTGGAGGAGGGGAGGCATCGTAGATACATCCTAAGTGTTCCGGACACAAAGCCGGGGAGCTTCAGATAACGGGACCTATGATCTGAAAGGCATTCACCGAATGCTTGAATCGGGGATGAACTTCAAGAATGCAGGAGCGTGCGTCGATGAAGGCTGCCCAGATATCCGCTGTATTGAAGAGCGTGTGCGACAGGGTGAGCAGCGCGCCAATTATTTCGAGACAGGTCATAGCCGCGAACGAGGAGTGAATGGACTGCAAATACGATGTCATTAACAGCGGAAATTCACCACGCCACAAGCTTGAGCTTGAGCTTGATCACGGCCCTGCGACTGAAATGCTTGGCACTCGGATCCGTAACGAGTTTCAGTAACTTCCGCATTGTTGAATATATGACAGTTGGATACGATACGACGGGCAAAGTACTTCAACGACCGAACACCGTGAAAGTGTTGGACGGCTGTGCAGCTCAGTCCTGCTTGACTGGGCGAAGCAGCACTGGCAACATCGGCCCCGCGCCTGGATTGCTCGAGCTGCTTGGCCGACCGACGATGCGAGTCCTGCGAATGATGTCCTCTGGGGACACCCCCAGCTCGAATTCGAAGGAGCGCACAATAATGAACAAGAGCGCCTTCGTCCTGATCGCGGCCGCCCGTGTGAGCTGTCGATACTACTGTGTATGCACGATGACCACTCACTCGATGATGGAGAAGCGGTAGCCGATACATGCGTGTGGCCCGGCGAGGAAGGTCAGCATGTTGCCCCATACGCCAGGGATGGAGCGCGTGGCCTCTGGGATATCGATCCAGCGCTCGGGTCTAGCGGGAAGAGCGATTTTGGTCAGTCATTGTAGAAAATGCATGCGAACGAAGCAGAACATGGAATATCGCATACTTGAATTCGTTGGCATCCTCGCCCCAGAGCTCCTCCGACCTGTTGATCTCGCGGATCGGGATGAAGATGACGTCACCCTTTGCCAGTCTAACACAATCGTCAACAAGCAGTGTACACGGACAGAGCAGGCACATTTACCTGATTTCATGTCTTGGGACACCATTCCTGTCAATGAAGGGGGTGCTCACGGGGATGACAGTGTCCTGGGTTGCCACTCGCTCTGTGTTGCCCACCGGAGAGTGCAACCTAAGCGCCTCTCGCACGACGCAGTCCAAGTAGGTCATCGCGTTGAGCTCGTCCATGCTGGGCCTGTCTGTGGGGAACGCGCATACCTCGGCGCGGAGCTTGGCTTGAATGTCGGGGTGCCCGGCGAGAGCGAACATCGTCCACGCAACGCCGGTGCTGTGAAGAGGTGAGGACGGACAAGCTCTTAGGTGAACAGGACGTACCTCGTGGTCTCGTGCCCAGCCACTAAGAATGTAGGCACCTCTGTACGCAATCATTATTGTATGGCGAAGACACAAAGGAAGATGAATGCCACGTACGCGCCAGAATTTCCTCGTCGTTCATACGACCGGTTTCAGGTATGTCGGCTGCCATATTAGACTTGATGAGCAGGCTGAGAAGATCGTGGCCTTGGACATCCTTCCGCTCGACAATGCTCAAACTCTTGCCGATGTTGCTCGACTCTGCCAGGACAGCGGCCTTCTTCTCCGCGATCATTTGCAAACCGACGCGACGGACGACCTGGAGACATCTCGTGTTCTTGCGCGACTGTGCGGTCGGCTGTCGGGCGAACATCACTGAAGAGCGCGCTGGATGACGGGGAGCGACTCACGATGATTCGAAATGCCGGGATGACGAGTTGAAGAAGGAAGAGGAGTGCTTCGTTGTTGAATGCGAACATCTCGCGCACAGCTTCGCTGAGCTCGTTCGGCTCGTCGTCAGATGCATAGAGCGCCCCGAAGTCGTAGTTGAACCCTAATGTATGTTCAGCACGCTTCCTCTGGCTGTGGTCTAGGTAGCACACGAACCTGCTAAGCCGATGATGTCCAGCGTGACTTTGTTGAGCCAATTGAATACGTCGAGCTTGACCCTGCCGTCTTTTCTCGTGGACTGCGAGATCTTAGACAGCCAAATATCTCGAAGCTACAAAAGGACGGAAATGATGAATATTACAGTCCGGAAGGCGACATGACAGTGTGCTTACCTCGATGGACTTGTCCACGAAGAGTTCGGTAAACTTGCGCACTTGAATTGGACCAAATGCCGGGTTCTGGAATGGAATGAGAGATATAATTTAAGAACCACGATCAAACAGCCTTACCACTATGCGGCGCTGAGGTGCGAAAAGGTTTGTTAACATCCGAAATTCTAGTGTACAGTTCATCATGGAGTGCCTACATGCTGTCTGTGCTTTGCACCTGTTGATCACTTTGTCAGAAAGGTTTCATGGAGCTCAAGAAGGCATACTCTACCTTCGACGAAGAGGAGGCCTGTTCCATTTAGTTTGACATTAATATACGTCCGAGCTTGAAAAATGCAGGGAAGTGGCGTTACCTCGGCCAACCAGAGATCCAAGAATGAATCGTACGGGGTTGGATTTTTGAAACTCGTTCCCGTGAGACAATACGTGGCTCAGTGCCTTCAAGTCAGTTGTTATCACCTTCTGAGTCTAACCTCCCAAGGAAGAATTAGTGTACAGTCCCTCGGAGACTAAGAAAGAGTCGTACACCAAAGAAAGAGTGAAATTTGTAAGTGTGCCCGTATTGCTGCGTCCATTGCTCCTGCAGGCGCGTCCCCTCAAACTCGGGGATGCCCGGGAAGCTTCCGAATGCGAAGCCCAGCCGCTTGGGGCCTGGCAAGTCACGCAGCGGGGACTTGTACGCACGAATGTGCGCCGCGACGAACTTGTAGAGGACGAAGACGCCGAGAGATGCGACGAGCGCGAGCAACGCGTTGGACGTGGAGAGCGCGTGAACACCCATAGTGAGGGATACTGTGGGGGTGCATGTCTCGATCGCGAAACTGGGGAGATTTATAGCAGGATCTCCGCGCTGAGATCCCGATTGGATTGCAAGGCCCGCGAGAGCGGATGCGGTGAGCAAGCGCTTGCAAGGGTGGGGCGTCTCAGTTCAGGGGAGTTCTGTATATGTGAAGCCGTCGGGATGGGATGCCGCAGCATCGCCGGGTGTGCGAGTGACTGCGAGGACAAGCATCCTCCCGTCGGAGGAGCAGCTGGAAAAATCATGGGAACGGCGTGGGAACGCACTATTTGGGCTGCAGCCGACGGCACGAGTCGCCGCGGCGCCACGTAACGCTGCATCGGCTGGTTCCTCCACATACCTGTGACTCTGCAATTCTGAACCAGTGCTAATATCACGGCCGCCGACGTGATGGGGGCGCTAGAACGGTGACGCGGTGACGACTGCAACTGCGGATTGTTGCGCGGCGGCCGAGCCTTTGCAGAGAACGACAGGTCGACGCAGTCTCCTTCCCAGTCCTCATTCCGAGTTGAGAGGTCACGGAGAATATAAAATCGATTTTCTTTTCTTTTCTGAGAAATTTCCTTATTTGGTGCAACTCAGACCTCTCAACTCTCCATGAGGACTGGCCTATAATGTTAGACGCCCGCGCTCGGAAATCTCCGAACGCGGTCAGCGCGCTGCAGCAGTGAGGCTCGTTTGCGACGGCGAGGCAGTAGAGCGCTCGTAAATACCATATAACATCCCTTCAGACCTCTACCGATGTCACCCGCTCTCGAGTCTGTCATAGCTGCGCTTGAAACGGCCAACATGTCAATTGCTTCGCTAATACATACACTGCTCTCCGACATCGACTACGTTCAGCACCCTGGAACAGTTGAAATTGTAGGTGACGATACGGACATCTTGCATAGCCTACATAGAGACAATAGGACCTCTGGAGAGACAGCTACATGGGCTCGATCGCTTATGGATGGCATTTACAGAGGAGAAGTGGCCGGGATTGCAAGTGCACCGGCCGGTCTGCATTTCAACGCTGCAAAAGCCACATCAGAGAAGCTCGAAAGCTTCGACCTCACCCGGGTATCCCAAACCATGCGGAGAGAAGCCCCCTTGCTGTGGAGACTCCTACATATCCTGTTGAATTCGAACGACGCTCTCTTGAAGCCGAGGAAGGCATCTGGACGGCTCGAGACACCTGCAGCCAGCTATCAGCAAGGTGCAGATTCCACGGAAGCAATGGAAGTCGATGAAGAAGAGGAGGTGCTCTGGAACGCGGTAGATGGAGTGGAGGTGCGAGCACGACGGACAGAGAGCTGCCAGAGACATGGGGATTTGCCTAGCTGATCTTTGGGGGGCCTGTCGTATTTCGAGGATGGAGGAAATGTTGGGCGAGAGAATTTCCTAGCGGTACCACCTCCGCGAACGCGACAATACACGGTGAAGTCGACGCGTCTGCCAACGCGACTCGACGCGTTGGCTGCGTTCGGAGATTTCCGAGCGCGGGCGTCCAACATTATAGGCCAGTCCTCATGGAGAGTTGAGAGGTCTGAGTTGCACCAAATAAGGAAATTTCTCAGAAAAGAAAAGAAAATCGATTTTATATTCTCCGTGACCTCTCAACTCGGAATGAGGACTGGGAAGGAGACTGAGGTCGACGTCCAATCGACGCCCCCGAGAGTCGAGTACGACGCTACATGTTCTGAGAAAATCTGAATACAAACGGGGATGCAATACATAGTGCCTCAGGCGAGGCTCGGCGAGACGATAGCTGGAATCAAGTCACATCAATGCGGCCGCCGGGGAAGCACTCAGAATTTTACCCAGGTGCTGAGAAACTGTTGAGCAGGAACTTCTGAACCAGCAGATGCTTCCTTCAGTGGTGGCGGACATCAGGTTAGCATGTATGGGCCGGTATGGCGATACTTTGGCGATCCGGTGACCAGTATGGCGGCCGAGCTGTCAATGTAGGTCCTACTAAATACTCACTGCAGCTCGAAGAACCAGTAAGCGATCCCCCCCGTCGTCCAGATGAAAACTCGAGGTAAATTTGGCGCGCAACAAAACGCCAGCGATACGCCCGGTACGATGAAGGCTTCAGGCGTTGTTAGCCGGCAGCAATCAGCAGGTGCAATGACATTATAGCCTACAATGGGCCGACCTAGAGAAGACAGCACGCACAGAGTATTCACGATGGCTTTTCCGGCCCCTTCCCGGAGCCTATCCACCTCGACCACGACCACCACGACCCAGATCCTCCAGTAGCGGCGGGGGCGACTGGAGCACCCGCCTTTTCCACTGGCTTCGCTACGGGCTTCCCCCCAGTCTCGACACGGTGCACCTCCTCCGCCGCGCGCATGCGTTCCTCGAACGCGACGCGGTCCGTGCGTGCCTTCTCAGCGGCAGCCTGCTCGTCCGCGACGTGCTGCGGAACCGACGCGCTGCCGTACGCCCACGAGCCTGCGACAACCGCGGCGACGGTCAGACCCTGCGCGAGGATGCGCACGCGCAGCCAGTTGTTGAACGACTGTGCCTTGCCCTTGCGCATCTTGGTCATAGCGACGATGAGCGCGACGGTCGTGGCCAACGCGCCTATGCGTTGAATTGGGTCGGTGGGGAGAGGTAGTGGGGAAGGGGTGAGATGTACGTACCGAGGGGGACGAGGGGCTGTTGCTTGAATTTACGCGTCGCCTTTTCGCGGTAGGTTTCGGTGGACACGGCTGGTTGGGTGCTCATGGTGGGCAGATGTGTGCACTTGGTGTCCGACGATTGGGATGGGTTGTTAGATCTGAGAGACTCGTCGGATGACAACAGGTTGTGAGTACTAGTGGACCGCGGCGTACCTATTACCAGCTAATGTCTCGTGTTCGTGACGGAAGACTTGTGTCGACGGAAACGGCGGGACTGTAGTACAGCTTGGGAGGAAGAAAGATGCGTCGAGACCGTGCTTGAGCTCAGCCTGCTGGATCGCACGTCGGAGACGCAGACAGACTCGCGATAGACTGCAACGGTGACTTGCAAGCTGACGCTGACGAAGGCGGATCTGGAGCCCGGCCCGGCCCATCCGCTCACTCACTCGTCGCTCGCCCCTCGTCTCGTCTCGCGCAGAGTGCGCAGATGCTCAAATTGCACCGAGATCCCGCTCTAATTCGCGGGCGTTCCAACGGCACGTGGGCATCACAGGAATATCAGAGACCTTTCGGTATTTTAAACGGTGTAGCTGTTTCTCAAGGCCGTGCATTCGATCTTACGGGATAAGTAATGTAGTACGGACGTCGGACTCGAAGTCGGACGGAGCGTTGATACCCAGGACGCAGAGGAGAATGAAGGGATTTGTAGTCATCCACAATACTCAACGCTAGCGTGTCCTTTACTTCAGAGGGATACAGGTGTGATCCCAAATCATTTGCGTCCCACCCGCAGAAAATTTGCAGATTCGGCAATGCATCTCACCAATCGCGCAGGTATATCTCGACACCGCGACGGGTGTCGGGCCATCTGCACATGGCCCAGATTTACGGTCAACATTCACCCCACAGACGAGCAATCTTCGTGCTCACCTTTCTGCAGCCGAGGTCGGCGATCATACCGTCCAAAAATCAAACTCGCCTTGGCATCCTCACCCTCCGTGTAGCGTCGAGATGAACACGACCTCATCGCCCTCCTTCAACTCGTACTCGCCCTCCCCTTCGAGCTCCCAGTCCGTGTCGTTCACGAGCACCAGGATGCCCGGGCGCCTGTGCATCTATCTCAGAGCCATGTGAGTGATGGGTTTGGAGACGACGTACACTGTGCCGTTCTCAATGAAAAGCTCTGCGCGTTCGCGGAGGAGGTTGTCTTTCATCCACTGGATGAGGTAGTTGATATCTGTGGGTGCGGCCTGGGTGTCCGAGGGAGGTGGAGGCGGAAGGGCAACGCGATGCGAGCGTTTGTTGTCGAAGAGCAGCTCGAGGCCGCCACCAAATTCGATCTTGAGGTTGAGAGTCGGTGCTTCGGTCATATGTACAGTCGATGTTTGAGGAACGAGTTCTTCGAGAACAGAACAGAAGATTGCGATGTGGTTGTTGACGAGTGTTAGGATCGCACGGCGATAGCTTTAGATTAGATCGACAGTACCAAACATGGGCATGACGTCACGCAAAATGGCATGGCAAAACGAAAAGATCCCGATACAAGGCAAACATATAGTCTCATCCTACCTCTCAGCTCCAATCAGTCCTGACTTCGTGTCCACCATTCAATTCAGCACTGCCCTGCGGTGGATCTGCCTCGTCCGGAGGCAGCATAATTCGACCCTCATCCCTTCGACCTCCGAAGCGCGCGAAGACCGCTGAGACAACGAGAGTCAGCGGGTGCAGAACTGTGAACAGGATAGCCGTGATCTACCAGGTCCGTCAGCGTACGGAAAGCAGGACAGAAAGTCATGAAGGGTACGTACATAGACAGAGCCGGGCTTGAGCTTCGTCGCCCAGATCGCAACGCAGATCCACGTAGCGCCGACACACCATACGATGTCGCGGCGTGTGGCAATAACAAGGAGGCCGACGAGGTTAACGCCGAGGACGACACCGAAGCCCTCCCATTGGTGGTGATCGTAATGGTCCGGGTGGGCAGGGTCCCAGGCATGCCCAAGTGTGATACTATACGACGTACGTTAGCATAACGAAAATAGTCGGAAAGAGGAGAACATACAAGAGGGAATTAGGGAAGAGGAGTGCGAGAGGGAGGATGAGGAAGAGTCGTAACGGCGCGTGGATAAACGCGATGTCGAGTGGTCGCTTCGACGTCGGCGGGTGGTAGACGATGAGGACAACATTGCAGTATATGAGAAGGAGAGTGAGAATTCCGAGGAGGATGGTTGATGCGAGGAACGCCTCAAATATCTGTGACCACGGTTAGAGCAATAACTTGAAGTGGATAGCAACAGGAACGTACCCAAGTGATAGCCCAGGCTGCCATGACCCAGTTAGAAAATACCAGCGCAAGACCGACGCCTTTGACAATGGTTTTCTAAATGTACATTAGAGAAGGATATTTGATATTGACGGTAGTCTTACCTTCGTCTCAGGCTTACGCACGAGGACAAGTATAATGCAGTAGCCAATTTGGAAGATATAGATTGCAAAAATATATGCCGCGATAACTGCGGGGGAGGGAGATATAGAAGTAGGAAACCATTTCGTGACGGTGCCTAGTCGACATTCAAGACGTCAGTAACGAAACGAGGCGCGGAATGGCCAGACGCACCGAGCGACGGCGTGACGACAAGAGAGCATATGAGCACTGTTGCAATGTTGATTAACAGCGAAAGCGGTGTAAGGACTTGTAACCTGTCGAATCACGTCAATAATGTAGATGACGGACGAAGCTACGATTGAGGACTGGCCTTATGAGAGACATGTAGTCTCGTACGCCGGGATGGGAGAAGTCGATGGGGATGTCAGAGTCCATCATGTCGGGGGCGTGTCCGGGTCGAAAGGGAGGGGATGTGTTGGGGGGAAGAGGGAGGAGCTGTGCGGTGGAGGACGAGCATGCTTGGGCGAGACGTCTTGCAAGACTGGCCCGGCGACGTCATCGACTGGGCCGCCCCGCGTCCGCTTTTGGACGTCACGTTACCGCGCCCAACGGGGAAAAATCCCGCAATCGCCGCCGCTCGTCGCCCGCCGCTTTCTGTCCACAACGTTCTCCACCATCCCTCTTCTCTATGGTCATCGCGCATACGTATCGGCCTTGTACTGCGCTGGGCCTCATATACTTTCATTCTGCTGCTCTTGGCTGGACTGAGCGCGTATGCCGACCATCGCAGTCGGACAGCACTGACAACAGGCAGGTTTTCTCGTCTCTGTTGTCGGGTCCATGTCGGGTCTCGTCGACTGTGGTTTCTGCTCCGAGCAACATACGAGCCTCTGATATACACGACGCACTTCCAAATGAGTATGTGCGCAGATATGGCGGTACTGTATGAGGGAATACACGCACCAACGCGAATGAACGCACCCTCGATTTCCTTCCTCGTCAAACTCACTGGCTATCCGCATCAAAAACCAAGACTCTTGACGCCTTTTACACGTCCATCTGACCCTCTGATCATGCGTGAGCCAATACTCCAAGGTCGGTCCGCTGATCCTGCCAGATGTCATAAGTACGCGGCACGCCTCGAGGCATGCACGCGTTCTCCGCGTTCCAAGCACGCTCCTCAAAAGCTGCCAGCGCTCCCATATTCCACCCACTCCTCGTTGATCCCTCCCCCCTCGAGCACCCTCCCAAGCCTCGCGATGGACAACAAGCAGTCATCCCTCACACTCTCTGGCAACACAGTACCCTTCCCCGCGGCACCCTCCATCAGCCGGCAGCTCAGCGGGCTAACGCTCGAAGACCTCGAGAGCCTCGGATACTCCTACCCCGTCGCATACTCCCGCCTGGCCCGCGACTCCTTCACCATCCACCGCTCCCGCCAGGCGCGCTCGCCCGCCGGCTCTACGTACAGCTACCGCCCACGTGCGGGCACGCAGCAGCTCAGCCCTGTCGTGGAGGAGACGGAGAATCGCACCAGCGTCGCGATGACCCTGTCCGCTGTGCCGTCACCATCATCGCCGAGCCCGCAGGCGCACTTTTCCGCCCCGCCAGACCCGGACGATACGTTCTTCGAAGAGATCAGCTTCGCGATGATGACGATGATGCCGTCGCCGCGTCTGGAGACGCGCCGCAATGCCGTCCGCAGGCGGAGGGCAAAGCGGTCGCGGGTCCGGGAGACGGTGTCGACGGCAAAACGGGTGGCGGGTGCGACTGGCCGCGCAGTCTCGGCACTCTGCAGGGCATTGACGTGTCCCCCTTGGGCAAGACACCGCTAGACATTGCCGTGCGCGGTGGCGCATCTCTGCGCTATGCACTAGCGGGCTCTGCCCGCGCGCGGCGGCTTTCCTTATCCGGAGTCTCGGACGTGCGACGTCGTTCGCCTCAGGAAGCATGCACCACGCTCGTTCCATTCATCATCTACATGCGCAAGCATCCTCCACCATCTTTCCACATCTCTCCTTTCTCCTTCCTGATCCACGTTGCACCCACACCGCTCGTGGCCACGCCGCAGCCTCGAGCTCGACAAAAGCGGGTCACGTGCACCCCCGCTTTGACCGTCCACAGTCCACATTAAAGCAGCGGCGAGGTCGCCCGCCATTGTCCACGACATCGACCACACTCAACGCCCACGGCCACAGACCGTTGCGCACTTTGCACAAGTACTGCGCTACGGCTCCAGAATGCCGCCCACCAAATCATCACGCACTGCGCTTAGCAGACATTCCGCATTCCTTGCCATGAGTAGCACGCCGTATCAGTCTCGGCAGACACCACGCTCCGACTCTAGAGACGACACCTCAACGCCCTCGCCGAAGAAGAGACGGCAGCCGCTGCAGGATTTGAATGCCCAGCCGTCTACGCCATCGTCATCGCGTAGGCCTGCTCACACTCGGACCGACGCAGCCCTGTCCCCTCGACGAGCACCCGCATCGCCGACAAAGCAGCGGAAACAGGGCGACGACGGCGTCTTCCCTCCGATTTCGCGCCCCCGCCTGCTCTCGCAGCAGCTGCACCCCTCACCCACCCGCACGCCCCGCACAAAACCTCAGAGCAGTTGCGGTGAGCCCGGCCCGTTTTATCTGCTTGAAGAGGTGCAGAAGGGCGGGTATAGCAGCGCCTATGCCGTGCGGGACGAGGCCACAGGGCGCGTGCTCTGCCTTAAGAGCGTCAAAAAGCAGATGGTCGTCGAGCACGACCACTATCGCCGCGCAATCATGCGCGAGATCGAGGCGTACCAGCGCGTCGCGATGTGCGGGGAGAGTCCGTATGTGATGCAGCTGCACGCCGTGTTTCAGACGGAGGAGACGGTGTATTTTGCCATGGTGCGTCGGCATGCTGCCGCATGCAGAGTATTACTGAATTTTTGCCTTTGGATTTTTGTGGGGGTGTAGGATCTGATGGATGGAGATCTGTGGATGGTCATCGTCGGGAAAAAGGTGCAGAAGGCGCAGGCCCGCCGCTGGATGGCCCAAATCGTGTGTCCCCTCCCGAAATTCTCGCTTCGCAGCCGCTAACCAATGAGCGGGCAGTCGACGGGCCTGAACACACTGCACAGCATGGGCATCATGCACCGTGACCTCAAGCCCGAGAACATCCTGCTCTCACCCGCCGGCGACGCGCGCATCGGCGACCTCGGCGCGGCGTTCACGCACGCGCACGCGCAGCTCGTGCGCGGCGAGCCCTACTCGCGCGACCTGAATTTCACGCCCGGATACGCCGCGCCCGAGCTCGTCGGCGCGGACATACCCGCCGACGAGCGCTGGACGCCGCCGGACGTGCGCGAGGCCGTGCAAGCGTACGGGCCCGAGATCGACTGGTGGGGGCTCGGCTGCGTGTTCTTTGCGCTCGTCGCGGGCGACATATTGTTCCGCACGAAGCGGGAGCTCGCGCAGTACGCCCAGTGGTATGCGAAGCGCGGGGGCCGCGCGTGGCTGCACCGGCATCTGGAGCATGTCGACGCGGGGAAGGCGGCGGAGGACTTGCTGTACGGGGTGCGTGCACTTTTTTTCGACGGTCTCTGAGCGGTGGGCTGACAGGGGCGCTTGCGTAGCTGTTGCACATCGATCCCGGGCGGCGCCACGGCTGGCCCGAGGTGCGCGCCGCCCCGTACTTTCTGCGCGATGAGCCGTGCGTCCCGCTCCCTTCACCGTCTTGCTGACGAGAATCTGACAGTGCCCTGTCTTTTTGGCTGTGTAGAGGCGGGGACGAGTTTGCGGAGATCGCGCGGCGGGCGCGGGGCGCGGCGCAGCGGCTGCGGCGCCCCGAGCGCGTGCGGTACCAGGTGCGCGACCTGCGCGGGACGCCGCCGGTCGACCTTGTGCGCGCGACGGACGCTGTGCGCGCGCACGCCGGCGGCGGCGGGTGGGAGCTGTGGCGCTGGTTTGCGTGGCACAACCCGCGGGGCGTGTGGAGCGGCTGGGCGGGCGAGAAGCGGTGGTGGGCCCTGTAGACGCGTTTCTTTTTTTTCATGTGGTGTCTGACTCCGGGGGGAGGAGCTTGCGGTGTGTGGTTTTTTTTCCTGTCTCGCTTTCCCTGTGAAAGGGATGCTGTGTTTATCGGATCATTATTGGCGAGGTGTCAGGACGGCGGGCTGCATTTGCTATCGTCTCTGGCGTAGAGAACGCGCTGTAGAATAGGATATATTGCACGGGTGTTCTGGTTGTATGTAGCTCATATCGATACTGTACAGAGGCCGGCAGAGGCCCGCCTCGCTCGCGCGGAGCCTTTCATGTTTCCTAAAGCACGCCTGTGTCCGCGAGTCTGCGGGCGAGGCACCCGTGCCGTGCACGAGGCGCAACGTGCCGCACAGGATCGGCTGCACGGCGAATAGGCCGTCAGATATCTGTGTGTGCAATTGTCAATGTATCGCGGAAAATGGAACATGACATGGAACATGGAAGACGGGCTGATACGATAGATTGCGTCGTGATAGAGTTGCGTGATGCGATGGGACAGGATAGGCTGGCGTGGGCGGTATCGCGGCGCAGCAGAAATACGGTGATGGCTCCGGGCGTGATATGCTGGTGGCTCCGGGTGGCAGCTCGGGACATGCTACGCGGCTCCGCTCGCGTAGCTTCTGTGCGCCGGCGACGGGTGAAACAGCCAAAGAACAAAAAAAAGGACAGAAAAAGCACTTGCAGGGCAGGGTCAGCTGCGCGGAGGGAGATCAGGAAGGAATGATTGGGTTGGGCTGGCCCGCTCGATGAGGATAAGGTGGACGCGGGGCTGGGTGCGGTTCTCGCGGTTGCGTGGGGCCCAGGACGCGCGAGGGTCCTGCGCTTCGCTCGGGTGTGGCGGGGCGGGCGGCTTGGGCGTGAGGGTGGGGATGTAGGGAGGGAGAGGGGAGGAAGCGTCGGAGGTGCGAGGCACGCGCGCCGAGCGGCTGGACGCCGGATACTGTATCGGACGCTGTACGCGTATTGCAAATTCTGCGCTGCAGATTGGATTTTGGATTGTGATTGTCGGGGCGGATATGGGTGCGCGGGGATAAGTGCTATGCTGCGTAGGTGCGAGACGGTTTGGTTCCGGCGAGGCGAGGCGCGGCCGGGGAGCTGAGGAGGAACGGAGATGCGGGCGGAGGGCTAAGCCGATCGGGGGAACAAAGAGATTAGAGTTGGGCTGAGCGAGGTGGGTGGGGATTTGCGTTTGCGAGGCGAGGCGGCGACGGAGCGCGCGTGGGGGGTCGCATAGGTGGTGGTGTGGCGACGGGCGTGTGAGCAGGGCGGATCGGGCGCGGGATCGGGCGCGCGGGGTCTGAAGCGGATGGGAGGAACGCGGCCAGAGCGGCTTCGCGAAGAGAAGGCGGCGTGCACTTTGTGGGGTAAATTCGAGCTGTGGGAGACGAAGCCGCGCGTGGGGGTATGCTCAGTGCAC
Organism: Artomyces pyxidatus; assembly: GCA_022160305.1. Lineage (NCBI taxonomy): Eukaryota > Fungi > Basidiomycota > Agaricomycetes > Russulales > Auriscalpiaceae > Artomyces > Artomyces pyxidatus. The sequence continues at coordinate 74,813 of MU277236.1, read as the reverse complement.
TGCGAGTAGGCGGGGCGGGCGGGACGCGAGCGAGTGGGGTGTAGGTTGTAGTGCGAGGAGGACTTGTGCGGGGAGTATGTCGAGCGTGTGGTGGCGCGCGAGCTTCTTCATCGGCCCTCGGAAAAGTAGCAGGGGCGCGTGCTCTTCGCGCGAAGAGAAGACTAGGGTGAGCACAGGCAGATGATATACGCTTTGCGGGCATAATGCAAGTCCATGTGCGGTCGCGGGCGTCTGAGTATTTGGGGAGCGCGTTACGCGAGGGCTGGAGTGCGTGATGCCGAGGCCGGGGCGTCTGTGCGAAGGCGTTCATTTTGCGGGAAGAGAAGGGCCCGCGGGGGAGGGCACAGAGCGGGAAGGTTTTGTTCGTACTTGTAGGGGCGCGCGGTGTGGGCGAGATGAACGTGGGGGCTAGCGAGACGCGCGCCTGGGCACGGCGAGGGTGGCCGGCCTGGGGAGGAATCTAATGGAAGTGGGGCGGTTGCGCAGGGCTTGACACCGGGGGAGATGAAGGACGCACATGGTTTGCAGGCGAGTGGGGGGCGGGCACGACCATGTATGTGGTCGGGGCGAGTGCGGGACCGGGGGGAATGCAGAGGGCGCCTTGGCGCGTTGGGGCGTGGGGCGAGTGGCGAGCTCGGACGGGCTCGTTTATGAAGGGCAAGGCGGGTGTCTGGGCGCAGGACGGAGTGGGGGGCGCGCCGCAAGTCGCGTCTGGGTAGCCAAGCCAGGCGTGTGGGCGACGAAATTGCCTGTTCCGCGCGGATTCGCATGTCGAGGGAAGGAAGAGGCGTGGAATGAGTGCGAGAAGTGTGAATGGGAGGAGAGAAGGCTACTAGACTGAGCGGGGGCAGGTGAATGTACTTGATAAATAGAATGGAAAGGGAAGGGGACGCAAAGAGCTAAATAGGAAATGGACGGGGACGGCCTGGGCGGAAGAGGGATGGAATCAGTGACGGCAGTCAAGACGTACAGCGTGCCTTTTGTAAATGCGGGCGGATCGATGGGTGACGGCAGGTTGAGTGATTATGAAGGGGAGGGTTAGAGTTGGTTGTCGGCGCAAGGGAGGCGGAGGGCAGGGCCTGGCGACGGAGCTGATTGCGAGCAAAGACGTGGGAGGCGGGCGAGGATAGTCCGGAAGGAGAGGAGAGGAGCGGGCGGGAACAAGAGCAAGACAGACGGTAAGCGAGGAGGCGGAGGCGGGGGCGGGAGGGAGTTGCGGTGGCAGCGCTGGGCGGGGCGAGGCACTGGCGAGGCGAGTTGCGAGGAAAGCGATGCGAGGCGGAATCGGGGGTGTTCATCTGGGCGGACAGATGTGCTGCAGCGGGCGCCGGGGGCCGGGACTGGCTGTTGCGACGGGCAAACAGGCGACAACAGGACGCAAAACACAGAAAAGAAAAAAAGAAAACCAGAGCAGCCAATGCAGTCCCCCGCGCCAGCCCACGACTGTCCGCCAGCCCACGACTGCCCGCCAGCCCACGTCTGCCCGCCAGCCCACGACTGCCCGCCATGACGCCCCCGCAGTCCCGCCTGCGGACAAAGACCTCCGAGCTCGGCGACCTCCTCCGGCGACGCGACAACACTCCCCACGACTCGCCCCCAAAGGCACACAAGCGACGGCTTCCCTTCCTCGGCCTCAAGCGCAAACCCAGCGTCCTGCCCGCGCCCTCACACGACCCCCGCCCGCCCACCCCCGCGCCCACGCCTGCGCCCGCCGCACTCACTATCCCCACATCCTACTCGCCCCTCCCCCACTTTGACCTCAGCCCGACCTCCCCGTCCCCCACCACCCTCAAGCCCGTCCGCTCCCTCACGCCCACCCCCTCCTCCCCGACGCGTCCCACCATATCCGGCCCCGCCAACAAACCCTCAGATGACGACCTTGCACGCTTCCTCGCCCCGCGAAAAAGCCCCCTTCCCCCGGGCAAGCCCCCGCCCACTGCAGCACTCCCGTCCCCGCCAGACTCTACATCCCCCACCCCGCCCACCAGCCCTCGCATCTTCTTCCCCGCGCCCCCACACCCACAACAACCCGCCTCCCGCCTGCCGACGCGCTCCCCAGACCCAGACAACTACACCTCCGGTTCCGCCTCAGAGTCCACAGGCCCCGGCGTAGGTCTCGGCCTCCGTCTCCGCAAGGCATACGCGGCCAGTGGGAGTGGCGGAAGCGGAAGCGAGAGCAGCCTCAGTCTCCGAAAGGGCATCCTCAGGTCTCCGTACCCTACGCGCGTCGTCGAACGCGTCTCCCCGGACCCACAACGCACCACACCAAGCCCGCCCTCCAGGATATCCGCCTCCGCCTCCCACCCGCCCCCCGTCGCGTCGAGCCCCCTCAGCCGCCTGTCGTCCCAGGCCGTGCGCAAAACCACGTCACCAGCGTCTGGCTCCGACTCGGAGCCTGGCCTGTCCGCCCGCAGCGACGCGCGGCGCCACGCCCACACGTCCTGGCTCGTCCTTCCGAGACAGCCGGCACCGCCCCCGGTACGTCTGAGAGCAATGTCGACTTGTGCACATGGGCTGATGATCTCTCGTGTGCTTTCCAGACCCGCGCACGCGCCGCATCCGACTCGCGTGCACGCGGCCCGGTCGCCGTCTCTCTCCCGCCGGCCGCTGCCGCAACCCCGCCGCGCGCCCCCTCCGCCCTCGCCCGCCACCCCTCCGTCCTCGCGCCCTCCCCGCTCTCCCGCTCCCCGTCCTCGTCCGTCCGCTCCCCGCTCTCGTCGTCCTCGTCGTCCTCCCCGCCCTCGTCGCTGTCGCGTGCAACCGCGTCCACCCCGTCTCCGTCCTCGACTCCACAGTCGACCTCGTCATGGTCCGCCTCGCTCTCCCGTGCGCCGTCGACAAAGCCCCCTACAGGTCCGCTACCCGGTGTGCCCGTGCTCACCGTCGACACGGCGTCGGCGCGCTCGAGCGGGTCGAGCGACGAGAGCGCGCGCACGCTCAGTGTGCCGACGCCGACGAGCGCGGTGAGCACGGCGACGAGCACCAGCGCGGCCAGCGCCACCAGCCCACCGACAAGCGCGGCGACCACCAGTCCGCCGACGAGTGCCACGAGTGCCACGAGTTCTAGCCTGAGCCCGTCGACAAGCTCAGGGAGCGTCGGCTCGCGCTCGGGGAGCAAGCTCGTCGCCGCCTCATCCTCGCGCACACTCGTGTCCTCCTCGTCAACGTCCTCGTCTTTGGCCCGCAAACCCGCGCAGCCACCGTCGCCTTCCCGCGGCTCGTCGTCGCCCACGCCTGTTCCACGCTCAACACCCACGCCCGTCTCCCGCACCCCGCCCTCGTCTGCCCCGATACCAGTACCACGCCCTTCGGCGGCACATGCGCCCTCGCCGCCGCCGACACCCACGCCCGTCGTGCGCCCGACGCCCGCGACGCTGTACGCGCTCCAGACGGAGAACGCGGCACTGCGCGCGCAGATCGAGGTGCTCGAGCGCGCGGCCCGGCGGCGCGAGCGCGAGATCCGCGGACTAAGGTGGCTCGTGGTCAACTGGGGCGAGAAGGGCGGCGGGTTTGCGGATGTCGGCAAGGCGAGGGCTAGTGGAGAGGACAGGTCGAGCGGAGAGACGGAAAAGGAGGGCGGCGACGAGGGCGACGACGTGCGCGAGGCGGTGCGGTACCTGCGCGCGGAGACAGAGTCGGGCTACGGCAGCGGGAGCGTGAGCGGCGGGACAAGCGGCTCCGGCTCGCGCTCCAGCGCGTACTCGAGCGCATACTCGAGCAGCGCGGGGTACAGCGGCGGCGAGAGCAACCTCTCCGAAAGCGAGCTCGACGCGATCCCCGAGGCCGCAGACGACGCAGACCTGCGCCGCGCCCGCCGCGCGTTCAAGCGCGCGTCGCTGAGCGAGGAGCCGCAGCCGGAACAGCCGCAGCAGGCGTACGCGGACAACCTCGCGCGCGGGCGCACGCTCAGCATCGAGCAGGTCATCGAGGGCGCGCGGCGGGAGAAGGGCATGGAGCAGGTGCTCGAGCGCCTGCGCGTCGTCGCGGGCGTGCACAGCTGAGGTGTCGTGGTGCATGTACATTGGTCCGTCGTTTCGTTTCTCGTCACATAGCATATCCCCCTTCCCCAACCCTGCACACTCATTATATATCCTGGATTCGACTCACGACGCGCACGGCCCCTTTTTGTGTTATTTTTCTCTAGTATGTATTTGACGCCCCGCGGTACCCCTCCTTTTTCGTTTTTCGTTTCGTTCATCGCGCATTGTACATTGCATTGGATTGGCATACCCCCCCCCCCCCCCGCATCTAGCACGCTCTCTAGGTATTTTATGTTACGTATACGCGTGGCCACCAGGCCACACGTCGTTCGCTGTGCAGTAGTAGTTTTTGTCGTAATGTCGGTGGACGGGAAGCGGTCGACACGGTGGAGCTGTCCCGCGAGCGGGCTCGGGAATGGGACGCATTTTTCACCGAATGCACGAAGCGGACTATAGTCGTGTGCGCATCTCGCTGATATATTGCGGGGCGGCAGATGTCCCGCCGATATATTGTCTCGGTCTGATGCCCGGCGACGACTTGGCGCGATAATTTGTTCGTAATAATTGCTGTATGTAACAGCATGTGAAGGCGCGCGGTTGCATGCCGAGGTGCATAGTCTCGTTCCCATCCCCTGGAGAGGCTCGGCCCGCTCGGCCCGCGGAGTTTAAAGCGGAGGCAAAAAAAGAGAAGAAGGTTTGCTCGCGGGCTCGCCTCTCCAGGGTCTGGTGCATTTCGGGTGGAGAGGGGTACATCGATGTCACGCCTCCGAAATGAGCAGCGAAATCGCGTTGACGAGCGCGTGGCACGTGACCCGACGCGTCCATGTACACGTCTCGAGCAAGATGTTTGCACGATGTTGACTGTCTGCATCTATCATGGCAACATTGTCAGTGTGATCCCATGTACAGAGGTTACCATGTGGTGCCAAAACACGTTAAATGGACCC
>MU277236.1:46291-69436 GCA_022160305.1 Artomyces pyxidatus | reverse complement strand
GGTGAGTTGCGGGACTTGCATATTCACAAATTTTGACAGCTTGGTGACTCCAGGAGTAGAGAAAAACGAAAGAAAGACGAGGAGGAAGGTAAGGAAAGGGCGTGGGACTTAGCGCGAGCATGGCGATCTCAAGCACTTGATGTGTGACAAAATGTGACAACCGGATCGATGTACCCCTCTCCACCCGAAATGCACCAGACGTTCTAGGGCGTATCCCGCAACTAAACCTTATTCACTTTTTTTGCCTCCGACATCGGCATCTTCCGACCGCCGCCTCCTCGGTCACCCTGCTCCTCTCCCTGCCTCTCGCAGTTGCGGGATACGCCCTAGAACGGCGGGAACGAGACTACGAGGTGCAGCGAGGCGGCGCGCGGCTCGACTCGAGTGTCATCGGATCCTGAGCTCGACGCCAAGTTTGAGTCTGTCTACTCTAGTTCTACTCTTGTGTCGGGAACGGATTGGGATTCAAGGCATTTCGCACGCTCGGCGAAACGACACGCACTCACACGACCAGCGATCTGAATCCACACCCGGCGCCCAAAATGCGCATTCCAAGCAAGCAGGCTACAAGACGATAGTGCATGGGCATATACGTATCCGCGCAAGAACCACGACCCCTCGAACGAGAAACAACAGGGCACCGCGGCGTGATCCGCGGTCCATCCAATCCCAATCCATCCATATCCAGTCTGCGCGCGGGCGCGCGGCGGCAGGCCCCCGCGATCCGGCCTCTCCGTGTCTGTGCAACGGGCGCAGCGGCGGACGCGGGCGGGGCGAAAACAGCGTGATAAGCGTCCTCAACATTCAGCTCGGTTCAGGAGAGTGGCGCGGCGCGTCATCCCGCGTCGCCCCAGATGCCGCCGAGCCGCTGGCGGGGGTCGCCGACCGAGCCCGGCGCGCGCCAGCCGACGGGCGGCGGGTGCGGCGCGCTCGACGTGTAGACGCCGCTGGGGTACGCGGCGAGGCTCGGGCCGCGCCGATGCGCGCTGTCGAGGGCATGCATTCCGTAGGGCGGCGGCGGGGGCACGGGCGGGTGGGGCGCGCGGTCGAACTGGGAGGCCCAAGGGCCCTGTGGGGGCAGCGGCATGCCGGCCGCGGGCGCGGTGTGCGGGAAGGAGCTCGACGCGTGGCGCTGGTGCATGCCCAGTGCGTTTTCATCGGGCGATGTCGCCCAGATTGAAGTGCCCGCGCCAAATGACGGCTGCGCGCCGCCAAAGAGTAGCTGGGACTGAGACGCGGCGGCCGGGATGTTTTGTGGGAGTCCCACTGACGATTGCTGGTAAGGCACGTTGCTAGGCTGGACGTGTCTGGGATCCGCTCTGCCGGAAGGCTGGCCAAAGCGCATGACATTGTTCAAGAGATCTTGGGCGGTTGTCTTTGGCGCGCTTACAGCGGGTGTTGAGTGCAATGGCGAGACAGGAACAACAGGGTGCGCGGGCGGAAGGTCGAAGCCAGGATGTGCTTGGGCTGTGTGCAAAGGGCTGGTGGGGCTCAAGCTTGACAGTTGCATGTGAGGTGTGGACTTGTTAGACGCGACACGGGGTGCCTTCGGAGGTGAGATAGCTCTGCAAGACGCTTTGACGTTAGTCTGCAGCCTCCATGAAGCATAAGCAGCTTGCCTAGGGTCCCAGACTATCTCGTCCTGTTCTTCTTCTTCTGAAGAGACGCTCAGAACTTGCCTGAAAGCGTCACCAACGGGATCATCGTCGGTTTTGGTAATTTCCGTTCTTGCATCCTCTTCGATAGCAGTAACTCTGTTGCTAGAGGCCCAACGCGACGACTCTGGCCAAGGATTGGGCACAGCCTCGATGATTGGCGCGCCACCGACGGCACCAGACACGGCGAGGGGTAGACTTTCGGTGCGTTGGGATTCTGGTACGAACAGCTCCATGGGAGTACGCTTGGTCTCCGCTAGTAATTGTGCGTCGTGCCAGATGTCCCAGATTCGCATGAGCTGCTCTACGTTGGGGTGCACCTGCTCCAATGGAACGTCCAGGGATGCAGACTTTTCGGAAGTTTTTGCAGCCACGCCACTTACGAGGTGCGTGGACTCCTCTGATGCGAGAGGGAGGTACCCGCTCACCTCGATGTCCTCCTCTAGCGACTGTCTGAGCTTCGGCAAGCGGTTTGGGGGGAATGAAGACGCGAGGCGAACGCCAAAAGACCGATAAGCTTCCCAAAATCCGGGCACACCTGGGACGAAAGCTGTGCGGTCGATGTTGCTTCTGCTTATCCCTGAAGTCTGTGACTGAGGAGCACACCGATCAACGTAGTCTATGTTTGCTCGGACCCACTTGCCGGCCATGCGTAGAGCAGGGAGAGTACGTCGGAATGTAGCTGTGATACGCATTGCAAGATCTTCTTCGACGACCTTGCCTACTTCGTCCATTTCGGCCAAACCAATTTCCAGCAATACACGATGAAGCGCGAGAAGATGGCCAGCTATGCGAGACTCCATAATCGAGTCAGGAGAATATACTGGCGGCTCTGCAGGGATGCTTGCGCGTTTGGATGGGGCTGTAGGGGCACGGACCATGCGATGCGTCCACAGAGCGCCCTGAGCAAGTATGAGGACCTTTGTGATAGCGTCTATAGACAGGAAACGCTCAGAGACCAGCGCGCGGAACTCCTTCAGGATATATGCGTCGTGCTGAGGAGCAAGAGAGTCCATTCTGTGGTGGAGTTAGGATAAGTGCCAATGACAGAGGCCGAACACCCACTCGTCCGCAGTCAATCTCCACATTGAATGAAGGAGGACCACATTTTCCTTGAACAAAGTCGTCCTTGACTGAGCCTGAGCGCCATTGCCGCGTGCTGCGTCGGTGGCTCCCTTACCCTTACCCTTTTTGCGTCGCCGCACGTCCAAGAACTTGGTGAGGACGCTCGCCATGTTTTCCCCTGCGGGGTCGTAGGCTATGCGCACGCACAACGCCTTATAATAATGGACTAGACTCTCGAATGTGTCCTTCTGATACGACGCGAGAATAGCGAGCTGATGAGAAGCGTTGCCCTCGTTGGGTACGAGATCGCGCGCGCGTTCATAGCAAGCCCTGGCCTTGTCATAGGTCTTCGCCTTCGCGACTTCCGGCAGCGGCTGCCGTCGATTGCGACCTCCGCGCCGACCGCCCTCGTCCGCCCGCGCGCGACCGCCGCTCTCGTTGTATTGCTCCCGATACCTCGCCAGATCACCAAGACATACGAGAGCCTTGCTCAGAGTAGACAGTTGCCCAGCATGCTGCGCTTGAGTGGGTGGCGTGTCGGAGCTGTGAGACTCAGTAGGAAATTGAAAGTGGCTCTGTCGATCTACGTCCGCGTTTCCTCCATCGGTTTCGGAAGTAGCAGGCTCGCCTTGTGTATGTTCCGGGGATGCTAGTATGCCGAGAGCTGCGAGCGCCGGCTTGGCTTCGGAGAGTAGGAACTGGCGTTGGAAGCGGACGACGAGTTGGATCCAGAACCTCTCTTCATTCGCGAGAAACTGTTTGAAGCGCTGTAGAAGCTTTCTGTATTCGACGGGCCCGTGGCGTTGTGCACGAGCCTGCTGCTTTGGAGGTCCGGGCTCGCGAAGCGCACGCTCCAGATTTGCGATGCGTTGCTTGTAGATAGATATAAGAGCATACGATGTCAGCATCCATAGGTGTGTCTCCGCATCTTTAGATTCCTTTGCGTAGGGATGTGTGAGGAGAAGGGAGAGGTACTGTTTCTGGAGACTGCCTCGGTTCCTGGATGAGATGGGATTACGGCAAAAGGGGAGCTAGACGCACTTTCTCCGTTGAAATTCAACCTCCCTGTCAGACGGATCTCGAGACTTGAGGAGTTCCTTGAGCCCCTGTTGGAGGGTTTTTGCCTCTCTGAGCCCGTCGTGAGCGTTACGCGACGTGAATGGTTACAGAGGGCGTACCTGGCGATCGCAGATGCTTCTTCCGACATGATAGATCTTGGCCAAAGTACTAGGAGAGTACCATGACTGAATTCAAGAAGAGGATTGGTCCTGTCTCGACAAAGCTCTGGATCGGTTGGAGGAGGAACGCTGTCGAGTTCGAGGCGGAGCTCAAGCAGAAAAGACGGCCAAGTTTCCGTGACAATTGCGTGACAGCGGCTGTCACGCACCCTAAAGTCACGCTCCGAGCTCACAGGCTCTACGCCAAGTTCACGTTGAGTTCACGTCTGCGGGATGTGGTATTACATGAAGGTAGGTACTGGGGTATCGTGGTATCAAAAACATAGGCCGCCCCGGTCTCGTCATATTCAGAGCACGACGAGACTCACGACGGTGGATATAGCTGACAACCACTGAATTGTCTTCAGAGTGCAGGCGTGGCTGGCAGAATCGCTTGTACTGCCGTTCGACTGTTCGCCAATATATTGCTTCCCAAGAGCATTGATGGAACCCGATTTGGTCATGAGGGCATCGTCCTATCTCGAAAGCAAGCGCTGAGCGTCGGCCGGAGGAACATGCAGTTAGCGTAAACGCACCTGGTTGACGCCTTGCATGTTCTCCATGGCACCAAACCATGCATATCGTTCCACGTAATCTGTCTCGTCCATGAAGGATTCCGTATTGTTCATGAACTGGTATATGTCGTCTTGGGAGCACTGAGCCTTGACGTCGTTGTAATTCTATACGAGGGTAATTGGCACAGTACTTGTCTTATGTGGTTGTTCGATTGAGCTCACCTGGCATGCCCACTCAGTCACCCACAGATTTAAATTGAAAGTCTGGTGAAAGTCCTGCAGATATGCCTTGAAAGCGTCTGCATCGACATCGTACCAATGCAGCGCGATGAAGTCGACAGTGCAGCCTCCGTCACATGCGGCCAGCCAGTCCTGGAGCCAGGTCTTTCCGGACGGTGCGCTAGAGGGTGCAGGAGAACCGAGGCGGACGCCCTGCAACCTCAAAGGCTCGATATATGTCCTCCATAGATCAGCTCCTTGTGCCGGAGTCAAGTTGGATTGGCCTGGTTGTTGAGGCCTGATTAGCTAAAGCGTCAGAAACCATGTGCACAATACATGAAGCTCTACGCAACTCGTTGAAGGCAAGGACTGCCTGCACGTGGCGTTCTTGGATTGTCTGGTTGATCGTGCCCTGCCACTGGTTGGCCTGATCCGAGCCCCAAAGCATAGGTACGAATTCGAGGTCGGTGTCAAAATATGACGGCCCCCAAGTGTAATACCTTTGTTTCATACGTCACGGTGAGAACGATCGGTGTAAGATGATATCCGCACTACTCACCAAGACACCTTGCCTGTGGTTCTGTATTGGTCGATGTCGACGGAATTGCCATTAGGCCATGCAAGGCCAGCCTTCGAGGAACTGGTGACGTTCCTCGATTCTAGCAAGCGAGTTGGAGACGCTCGAGCAAGTCGTGGAAAGAACGCGAGTAAAAAGACATAGAATATGATACAGGAGGTCATTATAGCGCCGCTCTGCCGACAGGTCTATACTGTTGGCACAGGTCGCCCCCACGGCATATATAGCCGCTCAAGGACGACATCGTCATAGCGTGCACATAAGTGTATGGCGCCAGGTCGCAAAAACAAGTTGACGGGCTCCAGAGTGCCTTGGAGCCGAGAGGAGCTTGCTGTGAACCGCGCAGTCTGTGCTCACGGACTGATGACAGGAAGATACAATGGTGTGTACAAGATACTTGCGCGAGTGTGAATCAAATGTCGTTGACGTCGAAAGTAAATATTATTATTAAAATAAGCGCGGCTGGCCAACGGCTGGCGATGATCCGTCCACGAATGTGTGGCTGTGCTGTCGGCCAGTCCGGGCGGCCTGGCCATCATTCAACCAGGACTGCATAAGTATGGGCCGACTGCATGCATCCTTGGAGATCCTTCTTGGCCACAATTTTTTCGAATAGGGTGATGGTGGGTTGTTGTCAGGGTAGCCCCCATATCAACGCGCGTTGCTAACCATCGTTCGTGTTGCCCATCCTACAGGCTATACCTCCAGCTTTCCAGTGCTGAACTGGCTTGGCACGCCTCCGGTTGCAATTGGGCCCATAGTGGCACACGCAGCGCACTCGTATCAGTTCCTCCAGTCCAACTTACTTTTGTAACGTCTATCGAGGACGATCGGTTACTTCGGACGACCGCTGTAGCTGAAACGACCGCTGCACAGCACAGGCAAAAGATTGAGAGCGAGTTGCTTCCCGTTGCTTCAGATCGGACGTATAGATCTGGATACCCCCAATGTCCCCATCACCCATCTCAGACATCGTTGGAAGGCACGCGTACATCTGTGCGGAGGCTTGAAAGGCCGTGATCGGCCAGGCATTCCACCGTCCGTGGTGGCTGAGTATAAAAGCATGTCGCCGATGCTCCTGCAACTCTAGCTGTGCTCCCCCTCGCTCGCCCCCGGTACAGGTTGCCTTTCGCTCTACGCTTCATTCAGCACCTTTGTAATCCACCACTTTATCCTCGACCCTCTCACCATCCAGTATTCACGACATCATGCGTTCCACCGCCACCTTTGCTGCCGTAGCTGTTGCCCTCGCCGTCGGTGCCGCGGCTAACCCCTCCCCCATCCGCCTTCGTCCGCACACTCACGGGTAGGCATCCGGTTGTGACATGCTGGCTGGTCAGACGAACTGATGCTCGATACAGCCTGGGTGCTACCACTGGCGGCGTTTTCAATCCCTCGATCCCCCTTCGTCCGCACACTGCCGGGTAGGCATCCGGTTGTGACATGCTGGCTGGTCAGATGTGCTGATGTCGCTACAGCCTGAATTTTATCACCCCGCACGCGCGCGGCGTCCTCGACGACATCGAATTTGCTTTGGCCGGGTTGGTCTCAAAGTGAGTAAGCGTCTTGTGGTCCGCGTAGAGATGCTTATAGCGCGGAAGACGAGAGGTTGAAGCTCGCAATGTCATTGACGACCTGAAGGCAGTGGTCGTCGCCGCATTTGCGGCCGCCAAGTGCGTTTTCCCTGTCAATTGACTGTGAGCGGCCACTCACGGACGTTGCAGACGCGACGGCGCAGACCTCGAGGCTCGTGGCGTTCTCGATGACATCGAATTCGCCCTGTCCTCATTAGTGTCGAAGTGGGTTCTTTGGTCCTTCAATGCTCGATACAATCACTTACAAGCCACACAGGCGTGAAGAAGACTTGGAGGCCCGTGTGCCTGGCAAAATCCTCGATGACATTGAATTTGCCTTGTCCTCGTTGGTTTCGTGAGTTCATGATGTGTCGACCCCCGATTCGACTACTTACGACGGAACAGTCGTGATGAAGAACTGGAGGCACGTGAGCCTGGTGTCCTCGACGACATCGAATTTGCCTTGTCCTCGTTGGTTTCGTGAGTTATGAATCTTTCGACGTTCGGGCCAATCGCTTACGACGGTACAGACGTGATGAAGAGCTGGAGGCCCGTGAGCCTGGCGTCCTCGATGACATTGAGTTTGCCTTGTCCTCATTAGTCTCAAAGTGAGCTCTGGATCCTTCGACGTTCGGTTCAATCGCTCACACGCGACACAGACGCGAGGAAGCCCTGGAAGCCCGCGGAAAAATCCTCGATGACATTGAATTCGGCCTCGCTGGATTGTTCTCGAAGTAAGTCCTTCAAATTCTGCGCCGATCTGTTACCTTAGTCATGCTATGTTTAAAGGCGGGAGATCGACACCCGGAATGTCCTCGATGACCTGAAGGCATTGGTCGGCGCCGCATTTGCTGCTGCCAAGTGCGTCTTTTTAAAAACAAATTGCTCGTCTTCTCACGGTCGGCGTAGGCGCGACGTTACAGACGTTCAAGCCCGTGGCGTCCTCGATGACATCGAATTCGGCCTTGCAGGATTGTTCTCGTGAGTGTTTGCGCGCGAAGGTATTGTTACTCGTGCTGACAATTGGATAGGCGCGACGTCAATGCTCGCTCTTTCCTTGATGATATCGAGTTTGGTTTGGCTGGTTTGGTCTCCAAGTAGGTGTCCGTTGCTCTTCGCTCAAGTTAGCGAGCTTATACCTTGACAGGCGCGACGTCGAGGCTCGTAATGTTCTCGACGACCTGAAGGCTCTGGTCGTTGGTGCCTTCGCCATTGCTAAGTGAGCATTCCCCCTCCTAAATTTGGTCGAACATTGAACCTAATGCGTGTTGCTGAAGGCGCGGCACGGACAGCCTCGAGGCCCGCGGTGTCCTCGATGACATCGAGTTCGGCCTTGCTGGCTTGTTCTCGTAAGTATCATCATTTGATGCGAGTGGTGTGAACGCTGATGTCTTCGTAACAGTCGCGGTGAGCTCGACGAGCTCGATTAGACGGTGAATATTAATATGGGTCCTTGATAGATACAGTCGATTACAATATGTCCATAATTCCCGCTGCTGTCGATGAAATGACGAAAGTACTTTACCCGAAAACTGGACCTCGTGCGAGATGCATATCCCAAGTTGACCGCCTTATACACAGAACGACTATCTTCTGTGTAAAGGTCTGCCACGGAGACTAGGTGACCGCCAGCCTGTTCCTCGCAGACACACGCTTTTCCATAGTACAAAACGACTGTCTTCTGTATGGTACTAGCCTTTCCATAACAATATATACCGACACGGCAGACAGTGGTGAAGAGGTCGCGCCATCTAAGTTAATAGCCCGCTGCACCTGGCGCACTGGTACCCTCGCGCCGGAGGCGGAGTAGCACCTCTCGGTAGCGCGAAAGCTCGGTTGTACCGGGACCCGCCCGGGCGAGGGTCTTGCTCTGCGAGTTTTGAAGTTCAACGAGGTCGAGGATGCGATCCCACGTAGTACCATGCGAGAGCGCGTCAGTGAGGTTGGCAAGGTACTTCTGTTCCTCGTCTCTGTACGCGGTGTGAGATGTAGTAGTGAGACAGACGACGAGAAGCACGCACTTGTTCTCGCGGATCTGCCGCTCCTTTTTGGCAGTGTACTCCTCGTAGAAGGAGTCGATTGCGCGCTCGGCTTTAGAGATGGTCTCCTGCCGCCGGGCCTTGGAGGTCTCGTCGCGAGCGCGAATTTCGTCGGCCTGGCGGGCACGCCATTCCCTGTCGTGAAATATACATCGAAATGTAATCGATGCGTTTATGATGTAGGCGTACCTGATGACCTCGGGCTCCTCCTCTTCAACTTGTTGCGTCAAGATTGGGGTCGACGAGAGCGCCGACTGCTGCGGCCGTGGGGCGAAGGGCGGGACGGCACCGAATGATGGCTGTTGCGGCGGCGAGCGCACAGATTCCTAAAGTCCATCGTGCCGTGATGAGAGACAGAACGTCACAGGAGCAGGTCGCATCAAGGCCTTGCTCTCTGCTCAATGTCGGGCAGACACGTACCTGGGGAATCTCGATATCAGGAAACTCATTCTCGAACTTCTCAATCTCCCCATCCTCATCTCCTGTGACCTTTACATCCCGCACAGGCGAATCGAAATCATCGAGGTCGAAGCCGGGGTTGGCGGCAGGGATGGTGGACGTATTCGTGGCTGTTGCGGGAAAAGAGGGAAAGTCGCCGTCACCGTCAAGAGAGATGTCGGGAAAGGCAGACGCAGCACGGTCAAAGTCGATGTCGTCGTTTCCACCAAGGAGGTCGGACATGGTTGTGTTCTGCGGGTGGGAGGGTTACGGTCGTCGCTTGTGCGTAGTACGAGGCTCTACTACGGTAGTCCTAGACTTGTCCTAGACTCACAGCGCATGCAGCGTGGGAAAGCGGACGGTCGGCAGGTGCCGATGCGCGTCCGTCACGTGCCCGTGAAAGACACGCGTCACGCACGCGCCACAGCCGAGGTTGACTTCGCGTTTGTCGAGTTCGCCGCTCTTGCTCTTGCTCATCCATCTCCTCTTGCACCTCAACACACACAACACAACCTCGTCTATCAGACATGGAAGAACTGTATGCCTACTCCTCTCTCTTTCTCTGGGCACTGGACCTCATCTTCATCTAGCCGTCGCAAATTAGCGAATAACGCTAACCTTTACCCCCAGCCCGTGGGTGGCTTTCGCCAACCTGCTCCTGCAAAACCGATAGTAATCATTGAAATATCCCGTCTTTTCTTTCTTTGCACTCATCTGTGGCTTCGCAGAGCGTGTCCTCGACGTCTTCGAGCGATTCTCGACCACCAGCACGGGGAGGTCAAGGCGCGCGAGAGGTTTACGTGATTTCAGATTCCGACGACGAGGCCCCGTACGTGTATTGAGCTACTTTACGACCTACTCGAAATGAATGCCTTTGTCACACAGGATACCTTCTAAGACCAACGCAACAGCAGCTGGTCAAGCGCTGAAACCACGCCTCAATTATCAAGACATCCATCATCCTCCCGTTCGAACGATGCCAGCCAAGCCCATCCAGATACCCAGTAATAAGGACTTAACTCAACCTCCAAGGCCAAAGGCACCTCAAAGCAATCATGCTCAGGTCTGGGAGACGTTCCGTGAGCCAGACGATGCAGGACTATTCGATCCTCGCAAGACTGCGGCCGAGGCAGAGAAGGACCTCAAGGATCTCCTACAACAGTCCTTTGATGGGAGAGAAGAAGGTGAAGAGGGGAAGGAGGAGCCCATCGACATGAAGGAGGCCACGGTGGCCGGATTCCGGGAGGGCATCCAGCTACTTCCCCATCAAGTCGTGGGACGGAAATGGATGGCGGAACGCGAATCGGGTAAGAAATTGGGTGGTATCCTGGCCGACGACATGGGGCTTGGAAAGACCATACAAACTCTGAACCGGATCGTGGACGGACGGCCTCGCAAGTCTGATAGAGCAGACGGATGGGCGGCAAGCACCCTGTAAAGTCTTCTCGTTATCTTGTAAGTAGTGAGAAAATTGCTGATAATCCTTAGGGTGGTATGTCCCGTTGGTCTCGTGTCGCAATGGGCCGCCGAAGTCCAGAAGATGGCTGTGGGCTTGACTGTAATCGAGCATCACGGAGCCAGCAGGGCAACCGGTCAGTGGATCGTACATCATGTCAACGCTTGCCAGCTCAAGTATCGAGTGCACTAGATCCCGCTGCTCTCCAACGTGCGCACGTCGTCGTCACATCCTATGCCACTGTAGCTTCTGAGCACAGCGCTTTCGCTCCTGAAGCGAAGGACGAGTCGAAGCCGAAATCAAAAAGCAAGAAGGCAGCGGCTGCTGCTTCGGATTCTGACGAGTCATCGTCCGAGGCTGAGCATTTCGGACGCACTTTGGCTGCGAAGAAGAAAGCTACCACGTCTAAGTCCAAGAAGAAAGATGCGCTCTTTCGTGTTAAGTGGTGGAGAATCGTCTTAGGTATGGGTATTTCTCTGCACATGCTGAATATGCACTGAGTCGTGCACGTAGACGAGGCGCATAACATCAAGAACAGGAATACGAAGGCAGCACTAGGCTGCTGTGCTCTGGAAGGGAAATATCGATGGTGCTTGACAGGAACGCCTCTGTATGTTGACGTGTTTTTAGAGAACAGCACAATCTGATGAGCATTTCGTAGACAGAACAATGTAGAGGAACTTTATTCATTATTGAAGTTCCTCCGCATCAGGCCCCTGAACGACTGGCAGACGTTCAATGAGCAAATCAACAAGCCTGTCAAGAGCGGGAAACCTGTGCGGGCCATGAAGCGTCTACATGTGAGTTGGTTTCGTCTTTCGGTTTGTTCATGCGTGCTTAGCTCCTCTTCCCAGGTTGTCTTACGTGCGGTCATGCTGCGTCGTCGTAAAACTGATCTCCTAAATGGCAAGCCTTTGCTCGATCTTCCGGAGCGACGGCTGTCGATCGTTCCTTGCGAGTTCGACGACGAGGAGCGCGAGTTTTATTTTGCCCTCGAGAATAAGATCGAAGCTGCGATGGAGAAGTTTGTCAAGAGTGGAGATGTCATGCGGAATTACACAAATGTCATGGTTCTACTCTTGCGACTGAGACAAGGTGCCTCTTTTCCAGATTTCAGAGCTCATGTGTTGCTCACCCACTTGTTTGAAGCTTGTAACCACCCGTCGTTGGTGTCAAAGAACTACAACGCTGATCGCGATGCTGTTGAGCCCCGTGCTGCGACTAAAGATGACGAAGATGACGACGCAGATGGCCTCGCTTCTATGCTCGGAGGAATGGGCCTATCTGGCGGAAAGAAATGCCAGCTGTGCCAGGCTGAGTGAATACTCATCTTGGTTGTTGCCACGATGACTGGCCGCTCAATATCGTCCTACTCAGGTTAATGGCGAGTAATATCGCCAGCGACGAAGAGCACTGCACGGACTGCGTAGAACTGACTCGTGCGGCGCGTCGCAAATCGCTCGCTCGCGCGAACGGCTCCAACCTGCCGCCAGACTCAGCAAAGATTCGCAAGATCGTCGAGCTGTTGAACGAGATCAATGCTCGGGAGGATGAAGATGGGGAGCTGATCGGAGAGAAGACGATCGTATTCTCTCAGTTCACGTCGATGCTCGATCTCATCGAGATTTTCTTGAAGGATGCGGGGATGAGCTTCGTTCGTTGTGCGTTGATTTGATACTGTCGGATTGGATCGTTCCTGATATGTTCGCAGATGACGGGTCTATGACAAAGGACAAGCGGGAGGCGAGCATTGAAAAGATCAAGACGAGCAAGAGCGTCAAGATCATCTTGATTTCTTTCAAGGCTGGCAGCACTGGTGAGTATCGTGTTGACGATCTGTCATACCATTTCTGACCTCGATCGCCATCTCAGGTCTTAACTTGACCGCCTGCAACAACGTCATACTCGTGGATATGTGGTGGAACCCCGCTCTTGAAGTACGCATGCTGCATTAGCGATCCTGTCCTGGACTCTGAACGCTACTGTCTCAACTTAGGAACAAGCATTTGATCGCGCGCATCGCTACGGACAGACACGCGACGTGAACATATACAAGCTCACGATCGAGAAGACAGTGGAGGAGCGCATCCTCACACTGCAAGAGCAGAAGCGTGCCCTTGCCGCCGCTGCCCTCAGTGGCGACAAGGTTAAGAACATGAAGTTGGGCCTGGAGGACCTCATGGCGCTGTTCAGACCTGGCAGGGACGAGGAGGAGGAAGACTAATCGCAATATCCATTCCCTTATCTGGTGGTATGGGGTTTATCTGCAGAAGTTATATAGGATAGAGCTCCAGTGGTGTTGATCCAGGTTATAGAATGTTATACCTATACAATACGTGGCCCATTCCCGGGCGTGATGGAACGAGATCATACAGCCCGTAAGTCGCTTCAATCACGCCTTGCAGGGCTGATGTAGAGAGGAAGTTGTGGTCCCGCCTCACGATCGCTGGCCAGGACGGGGCGTCCAACGATGACGGTCTTCCTTTCGATCTCTTCTGGGTTGACGGCTAGCTCAAAATCGAAAGAACGAATGAATGTAAAGAGGATGGCTTTTGTCCTGTAAAGAGTTCCTCGTGAGATGAACTCTCATCCGCAAAATAGACTCGTCGCAGGCACGTACTCGATGACGGAGAAGCGATACCCGATGCATGCGTGTGGGCCCGCGATGAATGTGAGCATGTTGCTGTAGACGCTAGGGACTGAAGACGCGCTCTCCGGGAGGTTATCCCAGCGTTCGGGCCTGACAGGCGTAAGTGAGGTATTGAGCGGATATTTAGATACTCACCTGAACTGGCAGGCGTCTTCTCCCCAGAGCTCCGTCGACCTGTTGATGGCTCGTATGGGAATCAGGAAACGGGATCGCTTTTTCACTCTAGAAAGTGTGGTAAGAATCTCGCATCGGGTGTGGGAAGGGACAATGCTACCGTAGTTCGTGCTGCAGAACGCCATGTTTGTCTAAGAACGGCTTGCTGAGCGGAATCACGGCGTCCACATCCGCGACGCGCTCAGTATTGTTGACGGGCGCATAGAGACGCAGGACTTCGCGGACGACGTTATCGAGGTAGGGAATCGCGTTCAATTCTTCCATGGTTGGAGTATCACTGGGATGTGCGCGGATTTCGGCGGCTAACTTGGTACGCACTGCCGGGGCGGACGATAGGGCTACTAGAGCCCAGGAGAGAGATGTACTAGACGCACAAGCGCGTCAGTAGATGGAGTCCCTGAGTACACTATGAAGTATACCTGGTGGTCTCATGTCCTGCGATGAGGAACGTAGGGACCTCTGTGTCGAAGTAAATACGTGCCGGCGGAGGTAAGGCAGCCCAAAGGCTTACGAGCTAAAATATCCTTATCTTTCAGCCGTGCGCTCTCAGGGATGTCCGACGCCATGTTCGCTTTGACGAGCAAGCTGAGGAGATCGTTGCCTTGGATTTTGCGTTTTTCGACACCGCCTTTGGCGTCTACTTCAGCGCTGGCGAGGATTTCTGCTTTCCTATCTGCGATCACCTGGGTTCCAATGCTGCTGACCAGTCTGAGTGTCTCCTTCATTGCACGATCGCGCTTTGTTGGCTGTGGTGATAACAACGTCAGAACGTGAAGCTGTACGTGTGAAAGGACCGTACGATGATCTTGGCGACAGGGAATATAATGGGCAAGATAAAACTGAGGCTGAAGGGGTTCAGATCAGTGGCAACGCGGATTCCCTCGCTCATCTCGTGAGGCTTGGTCTCGCGTATGGAGTTGAAGGCGTAGTTAAATCCTTGCAGGGCCACCAAAAGGGTCAATAGATGAGAAAGATAGATGAAATTGAAGGCGTACCTGCTAGACCAATGATGTCCAGGGTGACTTTATTCATCCACGAAAATGCGTCGATCTCTAGCCTCCCGTGGGAGCCAGAATGAGATATCTCTGACAGCAGTACATCTCGAAGCTAAGACATATACATGAAACACTGTAAGTGTATGGTAGAAGCGAGGTACGCGCCTCGAGTGATTTTTGAAAGAAGATGTTGGTAAATTCACGTATTTGAGGGAGGCCAAACGCGGGGCCCTGAAGACAAGCTCACAGGATCACCAACTCGGATACCGTGAATATTGCCTACCATGACCTTACGCTACATTGATGAATCCCTGAGTCAGATCAACATACAAAACCAACTCAATGAGTCTCACCTGTTGCTTGTGCTGGGGCCCTGGAAATTTCGGTAGTTTAGTCACCAATAGGAAACGACTGAATAGTTTACGAACCTTCAACAAACAGCAAGCCTGCATAACCCGAGAACATAAGCCGATGAGCCGTAACTCCAAATGACGGTTCGTACCTTGCCCAAGAAATTCCCCCAATGCATCCCTCAATTCTTCTGGCTTTGGGAACTCGTGCGAGCGGGTGAGGACGTGATTAACGGCTTTTGTGTCACCAAGGAAGATAGTTGTTGACTGTGTGCCGGAGCTGAGCCTCCACAAGTTTAGAAAGGTGTGTCTGAACTTACGCTGAACATGGAATAATACTTGTAGATGGGTCCATATTCTTGCATCCACCGTTCATGGTCTTGCAGGGCGTCCGGTTCCCAAACGCCCTTGCCGAAGCTACCAGTGAGCCAATGCTTCCACGGTGGTCCAGGGATGTCTCGTTTGGGCGAATTTATGGAGGCTACGATGAAGCGCCCCAAGCGGAAGCCAAAATGGAGAGTATAAAGAAACAGCGATACGCCAATCGTTTGGAGAAGTATGGACGTTGAAGGGACCAGTCGGTCCACGAAGGCTCTGAAGCCATTTCCTGGAAATTCTGGAGACATCTTCGACGTGGTCAATCGACTGAAAAGTGGCAGAGTGCCAGGTGAGAGTGCTGGTGCTGCGCAACGAACGGCATTTGGACTGAGACTTATACTAAGCAGATGTGATAGGCGACCGTCGTCGGCGGCCGTGAATTCACATCTAATCTAATCTATAGACAAGACATCTCGCGATCAACAAGCACGAACCTCACCTTCCAGTGGTTCCACTGCTGTTGAACGTTGAACGCTGAGCTGTGAAGCTTGAAGGTCTGCGGTAGCCCTGGGAGACTGAGTCGAGCTCTATCGGACCTAACATTCTTCGCGTCAGTCGCTTCAAGCCAATGCATTCATTTAGCTTCTCAATTCCTATACCGATCTGGTGGCTATGACTCTTATGGCTTCTCTTCAAGGGCCGTCATCGACTTTCTGGGAGGGTCCTTCTATATGGTGGTAATATACCAGTGGACCGGAGTATGAGGGTCATGGAACGCGATAGGATGCCGCGAGAAATATCATTTACGGTGAGTACCAGCGCACCGCCGGACGATCCCTGATAAGCCTTGCTTTCGCAGACGCTCTGCGTAGGACAGCATGTGGAGTATTCAAGCTTACCTGGTAGTATGCCTCATTACTGGATTTGAATGGATGACTGCATGGAGGGCGACGGGGTCTGTTGGTGCACGAATGGTCAACTTTTGGCTGATAAGATAAGATCTAGGCGGTCCTGGACGGCGGCCCGATGGACTCCGGGGTTGCTCTGGTCTGGCAGCGTGTGCTTCTTGCCTTTCGTCGCAACATCGTCGGCCCACTTTCGTCGTCGCCATCTCGCTGCACCATCGTCTGTTATTCTCTGCCTTAATTCCTCGTCTTTGGGCCACAATTCAACCAAGCCACGTGCATCCTTGGCCAACATGTCTTCCGGAGTGAACAAAATCACAGCGGAGCGGAACCAGAAGGCTGTATTGGAGTTGGCGACCCAGCCGGGCAATGGTGAGCTCTTTCCACATCGAGCTATCCCCAGTGTCTTTTCATGTTGCTGCTGCAATGTCCGTTGAGTTTCTCGTGCTGTCGAGGCGGCGCCGGAGTGGGGGCCTGTGAGGTCATCGCTGTCGGTTTGGTCTCGGATGGCTTGGCATTGCCAAGTCGCTAGAGATGGGCACGGAGAGATCTGCGCACTTGAAGACACCGGCGTTGCAAGATATGCTCACTGACGCCGAGTCTCACGTCAGACGTCTGCGCGGACTGCAAGACTCGAAACCCTCGTTGGGCGTCGCATAACCTTGGGATATTCATATGGCGAGCACCTGTCCTCCTAGGCTTTCTGGCAGCGCCTTACAATACCGTTACATGCAGCGTAAATTGTGCCAGCATACACCGGAAGATCGGTACACATGTCACGAAAGTGTACGTTCGAGCGTTTGATCTACCGTCACGGCCCGAAGTCACTCATCGATCCTGCTTCCTTCCAGGAAGAGCCTAACGCTGGATACGTGGACCAAAGAACAAGTTGAAGTCGGTGCATCCTTTCTCGCTTGCGATACGTCAACTTGGGGGCTGACGACTTACATGCTTGCAGAACATGCGACAAACCGGAAACATCAAGTCAAACCAGCATTACAACGCGAACGAAGTGCGGAATCCACCGCCCACGAATATGGTCGATTCAGAGCGGGATGGGGAACTCGAGAAGTTCATTCGCGGTGCGTCGCCATGTTATACGTTGGGTTGTCAGGTAGCTGACGTGGATTTCAAGACAAATACGAATACAAGCGGTTCGTTTCGAAGTCGGCAATCGTTGCCCAACACCTGGGCCCGTCACGCTCTGCTGCTTCTGTGCGCTCGAGTACCTCGCCGACCACTGCGGCGCCCGTCCGCTCACAAACGACTCCGCTTACCAATCCTTCCTATACATCGTCCTCTTCGTCCCCGTCAGTTGCGGGCGGACGTGCACCTGTTGGGCCGTCTGCTGCGCTTAGAGCTCCTCCTGCTCGCACTGCTTCCCAACCTGTGGCGCAACCGCCGCCGCCAAACACAACGCCGGGCGGTGTCTGGAATGATCTGCTTGCATTGCAGAATCCTGGCCAGCCGCAGCAACAGCAGACCCCGTCGCTACCGCTGCAGTATCAACCTAGCGCTTCGACACAGCCAGTGTCTATCCCGGGTTATGCGAGCAACAACACGTTGACGCCTGGGTCATATAACGGCGGTGGAGCGTTTGGAGCAGGGCTGGGTACCTCGCCGAATTTCACGAGTGTCTCACCTGGAGGGGCGGGGCTTGGTGGCATGGGATCTTCGCCGTTCCAGTCACAGATCCAGACGCAAACTCAACTGTCGTCGTCGCCATTCAACAGTGGACAGAGCGTCGGAAACCCCTTCCCCTTGGCTGGACAACAGCAACAGCAACAGCAGCCGCAATTTCTCTCTTCGTCTCCTTATCCCTCTCAATCTACTCCATTTCAGAGCCAGTCGTCGTCCTTCGGGACACAGCAGCCGATGCCGCCGGTGCAGCAGCCGATGTTCACGCAAGCGCAGGGAAATCCTTTCTTCAATGGGACTGGGCAGGACGGGAGGATGCTGACGCCGCAGCCGCAGATGCCGTTCCAGTCGACACCTTCTCCAGCACCTTTTGGAGCGCAGTTTGCGCCACAGTCGTCGCCGTTTCAACAGCAACAACAGCAGCAGGCGTTCCAGCAACAGCCCCAGCAGTCGTTCCAGCGGCCACCGACATTTCAACAGCAGACGCATACCCCGTTTCAGCAGCAGCCACAATTTCAGCAGCCGTTACAACAACAGCCGCAGTATGGTGGCGGGATGAATACAGGAGCTGCAGCCAATCCGTTCACGAGTTGGATGACGCAGCCACCTGGGGGGAAGGCGGGTCAGTGGGGGTCGATGTGATTAATGCAGGGAGTCATATGCGTATTTACGCTGTGTCCAATGAGAGCTACTTTGGCTGAGGATTCCGAGACGAGTGCGTTTGCAGCAGCAAGCTGTGCCGACTGAGTGCAGCGGGCGACCTCAACGTGTCCGTTACATAAGGAAGCGCGTCATGACGGCCACCCTGCGGCCACACTACTACTTACAGTCAGACGCGTTGTCGCCGTCTCCCAACCATCATTGTCCTCTTCCTCCTCTTGTTGCCCGTCCACACCGTCGCGTCCACGCTGAATGAATACAAATGGCCGCCGACATCTCCAGACCGCCATCGCCCACCCCTCACGAACACTCCACCGCACGTTCGGATTCCCCAAACCTGTTCGCCATGGGCTATTTCACCATGCCCTTCGAGCGCTTCGTCCGTGACGAGAACTCGGAGTACAGCAATGCGTTTACACTCTTAGGTCGGTTCGGCGGTGCTTACACTCTACACTATCAGAAACTGATCGACCCACAGATACTATGGAGACTTACTGGGACTCGCGCATCGACTTATTACAGCGCAACATATCGAAGCGCACCGACAAGCTCAAGTTACGAGCAGAACTTGCATTGAATGACATATTCAAGGGGAAGCCGCCAAGCCCCGAAGCACTGTCTGAGAACTTCGATAGGGAGGTGCAGAAGCTGCGCTTGCGGGTAAGTTTAACTATTCTGATTGGGGTATGGAGCTTGACGGATCTATAGGTCACTTCGCGCATGACATCTCTTGCCACAGCATGGCAGTCCGCAAAGGTCGTTCGCACCCGCGAGAAGATCAGCTTCTTCGTTGGCGTCATGTCCCTCTTGATCTCAGCTCTCCTTTTTGGTCTTGGCCCTCAGTACGTCGCGTGTTATTTTTCACAATATCCTTCGCTGATTTCTGGCAGGTGGATCCATGTTACTTATACCGTCGCATCCCTCATCTTGCTCCCGTACCGCTATTATTCATACAAGAAACGCGCATGGCATTATTTCCTCTTCGACCTCTGCTATTACGTCAACGTCCTCAACTTCATTTTCCTCTGGATATTCCCCGGCTCGCCGATCCTTTTCGTCGCGTGCTATTGTCTCAGTCACGGCAGCCTCGCAAGCGCGGTTATCACATGGAGGAACAGCCTTGTGTTTCACGATGCCGACAAAGTGACCAGCCTATTCATTCATCTCTATGCACCTTTTACGTTCACGGTGATTCGGTACGTGTCCGCCTTCTATGCAATCGTAGACGTGATCTTGACGCGCGGACCAGACACTTCTATCCCAACGCTGCAGAACGGTTCCCCGCACTTGCCGAGCTCCCGCATCTACATCCCTGGCGGGCTCTTTTCCTGAGCAGCCTACTATGTACGTCGCGTCGTCCACCTTCTCATTCGCCGCGATGCTGATGAATATGCAGATCTTGTTTGGCAGACGCTGTATTGGAAGGTGCGTCTTGACGAAGCCATACCATTTACTGCGGCGAGCTCATGATTCCCCCCTGCAGTTCGTTTATGTCGATCGACGCACGAAGATTGAGTCCGGCGAACGCACAACGTCTCTTTACTTCATGCTCTCTCAGAAGCGAGGGCTCATTGGCCGTGCACTTGGGATGGTGAAGCCCGAACGGAGAGCAGCTTACTTTATGTTGGGCCAATTTGGTGAGCTCTCCCAACTTTGCATGGCAAGGTGTAGCATCTGACACTTTTGTAAGTCTATGCTGTTCTAACTGAGGTGCCGTGCGTTTTCGTTCTTTACGACTCGGCGTTTTGGTCGGGCGCCTTCTTGTTGGTGATCTTCGGCGTGAGCGTATGGAATGGTGGTGGATTCTACATCGAAGTTTTCGGACGCAAGTGTGTGGTTTTCCTTGTCGAAATATGCGGAGACTGATCGCGATTCGTCCTCTTAGATTCGAGCGTGAACTTGAGGAGCTTCGCAAAGAGCTTGCTGAGGCCAACAACAACCTCCGTTATGCTTCCACACGCTCTAGCCCCACCGTCACACCGTCCGAAACGAGTTCGGAACCCGTTTCGCCAATTCTCTTCCACAAGACACTCGCAAACGAAGAGGGTCTGGAGAAGGTCGAAGCGATGGGGCCTGCCTCCACTGTGGGACCGACCGTCGAAATCGAGGTAGTAGAGAGCAAAAAAGACCGATGATGACCGGCTTGCGTAGGGATGTGTAGGATTGGTTCCAGTGTAGAGGTTCTGGATGGCCGTCACGACTATTATATGACATTTGCTTCACGCTTGTTCTCGTTAGCTATTTAGAGACTTCATTTATGCTCATAATCCCCTACTATACTCGTGCTCTATATGACTAGTTGTAATGTTGGAGTTCGGTTCAAGGGGCTAGACTATCAAGGGCTTTGTTGAAAAAGCAACGTGTCAACCACCTGCCCCTCAAGGTCTAAATAGCGATATCGCCCATAGCCTCGGGGGGTGTTCCAAAGGCGATATCGCTATCAAATCCTCCCACAGTCGCCCGTAGGGCTGTGCCCGCAGGTTATTCCCAAATAGGGTATGCGTCCTCTCCGCCTGCGCTCCTCCCCTTCCCTCATCGCCTACACCGCCCACAGGCCGTTTCCTTATGCAGTATTCTCCCTCGTCGCCGCCTCCCGCACGCCTATCCGCCCACAGGGCGGTTCCATATACAGTAATTTCTCCTCGTCGTCGCCTTGCACCGCCCAGTAGCCCGTAGGGCGTGTCTATATACGGCAAGTCCTCCTCCTCGTCGCTTCCCGCCGCCCAGCAGCCCACACGGCAGCTCCATATACGGCAATTCGTCGCTGTCGTCGCCTCGCCTCGCCCAGTAGCCTGCAGAGCGTGTCTATATACGGTACGTCCTTGTTGTTGTTGGCTTGTGTTGCCCAGCAGCCCATAGCATCATTCTAAATATAGCAATTTCTTCTCTTTGTCGCCTCGCACAGCCCAGCAGCCCACAGGGCCATCCTATATACAGTAATATCTCCTCGTCGTCAGCGGCTCGTCGCGTTGCACCACCCAGCAGCCTGTAGGATGTCTCTATATAAAGCAATTTCCTGTTGTCTCCTCGCGCCGCCTAGCAGCCTACAGGACATCTCTATATACAGCAATTCGTCGTTGCATCTCCGTACAGCCCAGTGGCATATGAAATATTTCTATATACAGCAATTTCTCCTCGTCATCGGTAACTCTTTGCATTGCGCCGCCCAGAAGCCCACAGAGCAGCTCCGAATTTGGCAAGTATTTTGTTGTTGTCGGCCCAGCAGCCCATAGCTGGCAGCTCCGTATACGGCATTTCATTGTCGTTAACCCCTCACGCAGCCCAGCAGCCTACAGGATAATTCTATATCCAGTGGATTTTCTCTGTCGTTGACTTGCTGCTGCCCAGCAGCCCACAGAGCAGCCCCACGTATGGCAATTATTTGTTGTTGTCGCGTCGCACCGCCTGGCAGCGGCCCACATAGATTCCTTTATAGGGTAATCTCTACCTGCTGTCGTGCTGATGACGAGGCATGGCAAGTCATATATTGCTGTGGACTTGATCGTGAAATTCATCTTATCTTATCACAGATATTTCTCCAATCTCTCAAATCCTAAGTCATGAAAGTGCACGAGAGCTACTAACGGTTGAAGAAAGCTGATATTCTAGTCTACTAAGGGTATAGATATCAGGTCTAACCGGTCTCGTTATCAACAAAAGGCGTAAGTCCAGAAAAGTCGAAATCTAGAGGGAAGTTGATGAAGCCACCGTCTCCGAGAAGTGAAGGCATAGTATGAGACTCAGCGGACTGTGTCTCCCACAGCAATGTCAATCCCAGAGGACCAGACACTGTCAGATCATCATTGTCAGATGTCGAGTGCACCTGAGTGCCCACACTGTTCTTGGCCGTCCCGTGCGCCGGCGCCACTGGATTCAGGATGTGTGCCATATGTTGCGGGACGTGAGGAGGAAAGGTGTGAGGGACCGGGGGGAATGTATACGAGGTGGTCAACGAGTCACCATTGCTGGTATCCACACCTGGCTTTTTGGAGGTAGTGTTCTCGTCTAGATGTTGACCCTGCTGAGACTCGGAGCCGTCTTGAGGATCCGGGATCAATACTGTCCGAGTCGTCATCTCGCTCTCCGTGCCGATAGATGACGTGAGATCGGCGGACATATGAAACGAAGAACTTGAAGTTGCTGCCTCAGTGACCACATTGGACGTAGCACCTGAAGGTGTTGTAGTACGAGCCGGCAGCAGTGATGGCGGCAGGGGTGGCGGTGGCGGCGTGATACGAGGCTTTTTCTTTTTGGGCTTCGAGGTCTTCTTCTTAGCACCGGTGTTGTTGTTGAAATTGAGACGTGTGCCACTGAGATTGTTGAAGCTGGTAACAGCTGCCGCTGTCATGTCGTCGTCGGAATCAATAGGCTCGGAGGATCCGAATGCAGCAGCATGCGTTCTCTTCCGCTCTTCCCAGTCATCGGGTGGTAGTTGGACAACCTTGCACTGGCCGGCGGTGACCGCGTCATGAAGTAATTTCAGATCGGCCGTGAGCGCTATGTTTGAAGGCCCCACAAGCTCCAACAATGGCCAGCCTTCTATCACGACGCCGTGAGGTGTCCCTGTAGGGTCATTTTAATGGCACTTGACTGTTGCCACAGACTTAGTTTTAATGGCACCGGGAAGTTGCCACATGAGCAGGACTCGGACACATTTTAATGGCTCCTGGTTATGTAATCTTAAAGCTCAAAATGCGAAA
>MU277236.1:0-13426 GCA_022160305.1 Artomyces pyxidatus | reverse complement strand
AAAGAAAAGGGAGTGATGTTGCGACTGAGGCTCGAACCCAGCGCTGCCTGAGGCTGTGGGAATAAATTTCCTTTTGGCCCGTTTCAGCATTTCATAAAGTCGCGGTTTGGCTCGCTCATATAAACGATTTCTCTAAATCGTAATTCATCGAGCAATGGACATACCTGCTTCTCGCCCGTTATTCCACTCTTCCCATGACCAAAGAGCTTGGGCCTCATATATGGCAAGGGAAGATGCCCCGTGAGGTAGTGACGTGGTAGTATGTGGCGAACATTACTCCGGTGGCTCGAGTATGTTTGCGACTCTGATTAGAGTGCTGAAAGTGAGGAGATCGCTTGACGTGGGGTGTGTGGGTTGCTGGTTGGGGGTGTGTGAGGAGGAGATAGAGTTGAATAGTAAACCATGTCGTCTGAGCAGACGATTTGAGAGGTCAAAGCACTGTTGAAACGTTGAAGCTGCGCAACTCGCGCGCAAACAAGTCCGAGTCACAGGGTCACGTGCTGGCACCTTTGTCACAAGGTGTTGCAGTGGTGTCGCTCATGATCCACCTCATCTCTTATACTCGTCCTTGGTTGGTGGTTGCTATCAACTTGCTGTCCCATGTTGCTTTCTCCTTCACCAATCCGCTGGAGAGCACGACCTCGGTCTCGACCAGTTGCAAAAGTCCGTCCAAGCATCGCATGCCCCAGTTGTCAATGGCTCTTCGCATCGCAGAAAGAGATCTCCCAGCATCTCTCCAACCAACGTTCTCCATGCATCGAGTGGCTTCCAAAGCGACTTGCTGATTTGCGTGTACTTGAGTCCAAGGTCCAAAACAAATTCAACTCGCTGGCCTCTCCGGAGTTTGCGGGGCCTGATACCTCAACCTGCGAACTACCCATGGACGACATCGTCAGCATCCCTGGACCTGTCCTTCTCCGCTCACATATGCTGACCTTGTCGTGTCATGAATCTCTACCTAGCTTCCTGACACTTTGCTACATCCCTTGTTCCCAGTACTTCTCTGACCCTTGATCCTTTGTTCCCCTTTGGGACATCCCTTGTTCTTCCTTTGGATATCCCTTGTTCTCCTTTAGGACAGTCCTTGTTCTCCCTTAGGATATCCCTTGTTCCCCTTTAGGATATCCCTTGTTCCCTTCTAGGATACTCCTTGTTCTACATTAGGACTGTCCCTTGTCCTCTGGCCTATAAGTACTCAGTAGATACATCCCTAGCACCTCAGCTTGTTCTCCTAGTCTTTACCTGGTCATTATCATCCTTTGCACATGCCCTTGCTCTGTCTCTAAGTGTTATGGCCTGGAAGGCTCTGGACTCTGTTCATTGCTGACTGGGTTCCTGACATGTCGTATGTATCAACTGTAGATCCATCACCAGCCCCCTTGCCTTCTAGTTGACAGTACCACCTGAACAAATCCAAGACTTACGGTCGAGGATCAACGTTCATGGACAGGTTCAACATGAATCGGTTTGCCTCAGAACGGGTCACAAATCCATTCTATATTTTTTCTTGCCATCCTGACTGGGAGTTTGGTTTTTTCCTACTCTGCTCTAGTTGTCTAATGAAGAAATTGATGTGCTTCTGCGCTTGAAGCTTGTATGTACCTCATCCGTTAACTTGTAGTATTAGTCTGACAGTTCAATTTCCAGATCTCCAGTCTCTCGATATCCTTTCGTACTACAAAGCAACTGCGCGGCAAGGCAGAGCTACTGCCACCAGGACCCGCATGGAAGTCATAGATAATAGATGGTTACCCGACAAAGCGCCCCATGAAATTGTTCTATTGTGACAGCCTCAAATGTCTTGAATTCCTTTTCAGCAACCCTGTCTTTGATGGTCATATTGATTTTCAACCAACGCGACTGTACACAACTGCCGGACACCTTGTCCGTAAATATAGTGAATGGATGACCGGAGATTCAGCTTGGAAGACCCAGATGAGTGTATCTTGAGGTCTCAGTGTTTGTGCTGTATTCACGCATTCTGTTAGACTTCTCTTCCAGATGGAGCAACACTTGTCGGAGCCGTCTTGTCCTCCGATAAGACAAATTTGACATTGGGGACCGGCAATCGTGTGGCGCATCCACTTCTCCTCTCTTTCGCCAACCTCCACATGGACGTTCGAATGAAGGCTTCGGAAAATGCCTTCCTTCTCCTGGCTCTTCGGCCCTGCCCCAACTTTCTTTGTGCCAAAAAGTTGCGTGGCGTCCTGGAGAGTCGCATCACACACCATTGCCTTGATATTGTCTGCAAGCCTCTGAAGGTTGCAGCGCGCTTAGGTCGGATGATGTCTGATCCCAGGGGCTATAGTCAGTTTTGTTTCACCCCCCTCACTGCTTACATCGTCGATAATCCGGAGGCACAAATGCTAGCCTGTGTTGGTGGGAAAAGCTCGCCCGTAACTGTCTCTATGTACAAGCAGTTTGGTGACCCATTCCGCCATAAGCCTCGAATGGCTTCCACCACCCTTGCACAACTCGACGCACTCTTGGAAGTAGCACCCAATCCCTGGGATCTCGACACCTATGTGAAGGAGGCCAAGAAGCGTCATTTCAATGGTGTACATCGTCCGTTCTGGTCTGACTGGCCGCTTTCCGATCCATCCCTCTTCCTCACCCCTGAGCCGCTTCATCAATGGCATAAACAGTGTTGGCATCATGACATCTCTTGGTGCCGCAATCTTCTTGGCGACGCCGAAATTGACTTCCAATTCTCTGTTCTCCAGCCCCATATTGGGTTCCAACACTTTGCTGAAGGCATCTCTCATCTCAAGCAAGTGACCGGCAGAGAGCACCGTGACATACAGCGGTACCTCGTTGCTTGCATCGCCGGAGCTGCAAGCGACGAGTTCGTCACTTGTATCCGTGCCTTGATGGACTTTTGGTATTTCTCGCAAGCTCCAAGCATTGACGACACCGTTGCTGCCTGGGTAGAATTGTCGTTGCAAGAATTTCACAAGAACAAGCATACAATCATCGAATCTGGTGCGTGGAGGGGTAAAGGAAACAAAGTCTTAGATAATTGGCATATCCCGAAGCTCGAGCTTATGCAGAGCATCATGCCCAGCATTCAGAACATGGGCGCTCCGATCCAATGGACTGCGGACATCACAGAGCGAAGCCATATCACACTTGTCAAGGATCCGTTCTGCGCCAGCAACCGTCGTGACTTCGATCCACAGATATGTTGCCATTTGGACCACAACAAGAAGTGCCATGTCTTTGACCTTGCACTAGCCTTGTGTGATGCAATTCCACTGCAGGCTGACTCTTACAGCGACGGAGAACACGATGATGAAGCTAGCAACAATGAACAGGACAACCCGCGCATCTTTTGTTCCTCTCAGGCTACCACTTCAATGAGGTCTCTCCGTGACTTTTTCACGGAGTCATTGAGCTCTTCACCACTCGTTCGTACATTCTCCACCTCATCTACCGCATTTCATCTCAATCGCCGGCCCTCTATCGCTCACATATCTGTCGACGACGCGTCAGAGCTTTTCAAAATTCCAGATCTCCGGCCGGCACTTGCTGATTACCTGGCTTGATGTCAAGGCAACACAAGCTCAACACATGTTATCGGAGGTCGCAGATTTGCGCGCCCTGGTGCACGTCTTCCATTTGATCATCTGGAGATCTGGCACTCTGTACGCATTCAAACACGCTCAGTATATGGTGATTTTCCTGTGTTACTGCCTCAAAATGTACAAGCGTCTCCTCCCTCCGCAGCCTGGCCGTATGGTTGGTATGATGGTGCTCTTATTATTGACGATGCTTCCATGTCCTGGCCTGGTCAAGGTATTACAGGTGTGTGATCTGCAGTCTTTCTTTTGTAGCACTATTTCTAATGCCATTGACTCTCAGGGCATTCTGTGGCGCAATTTCAAGTTATTTTATGTCTGATTGCCTCCACCATCACACCCATTCAGGAGACACCATACCTCGTGTATGCTCGTCGCTTTGATATAGTCTCGCAGGGTCCAGCTACTGCCCTGCACATGGATACGAAGCATCCTGTTCCGCATCATGTGACTGGCATGTACGTCCTCAAACAAGCGGTTCAAGCTGACAAGTCATACATCGGAGACGTTGTCCCGATGTCTCAGATCCGTTTACCCATTGATATCGTTCCACGTTTCGGAGAGAAGGCAGACCCTCGCTTGACTCCACAGAATAGTATGGAGTGTAGCTATGATTTTTGGTTAAATAAGTATACTGACAAGGAGATATACGCAACGGTTTTCTGAGTCGTGAGCTGTGCTTTCGGAAGTTTTATACAATGTTCTTGAAATAATATCTATTTTGGTATGATTATGTTATTGAGGCAGCCTGTCTGCCGCGTTACATATGGCCACGTACTTGTTCGTTATGTTCACCAAGGTTCAATGTTGTTGCCATGTTATAAGTTCCTTTCCTTTTATTCAATTTCTCTCAACCTCTCACCTACATTCTTTCCACCTGCCCAGGGATGCCAGCACCTGCTTGTTGAGGACCAGGAGTGTCGCGGCGACGGTTGGCTGCTTCCTCTGGGTCCCTGTGTCTGTTTCCTTCACCTATGGCTTCTGAGGCTGCTCGTGCAAGTGAGATTTATTTATGCTGGTCTCTTGGTCGAGGTTATGGCTTACCCACTCTTGGCCAGATCCTCGCCAACACAAGACTGTTATGCCAAACTTGCCAGTGCCGCATCGCCCATCATGATCTACACGTGGACAAGGTGGTGCTGTTGCTCAACTAGAAAAAGTCGGCAATCTTGTATCTCATAAGCCTCGCAAAGGAAGAGAGCCGTTTCAAGTGCCTCCGGTACTGGGGGCAAGCCGGGATGTAGACGCTGGAGCATCACCCACTGTCAATCCAATGGCTCCTGTAGCACGCGCACCTCCTTGTCCTCGGAAGAAGGTGCGTGCTGGTGATTGATATTGAGACCTGATTACTAATTAACCTTTCTATAGGCAAAGAGTACGGCCGCCTCATCTGCTGCACAAACAAATGGCACAGTTCCACCCCCTCCGCCCTCCGCAGCACAGCATTTCATCCCATCTAGTTTGGAGCTGCCTCCGAATGTGATAGATGATCAGTGCTTTGGATTCCGGCCTCTTCAGGCTCCTACTCAGGCTATAGCTTCTTTGAACCAACTTATTTCATCACACGCACCGGTCACTCAGTCTTTACATCATCCTTCACCTCCCATCGACTCGCAGTTGCTATCACCATCAGGAAACCCACCCCATAATAATGGGCTGCTAATTGCCGGCTAATCAGAACCCAAGTTCTGTCCTTTAAGATTTGGCAGTCAACGTCGACTTTGCTGGTATGTTTTGAAGCAAACATATGTCTAGCTTGTAACTTTTGTAATAGACTTATATTCCACTTGTAGCTTTGTAGTGGACCTATATCCTTACTGTAGGTTTTGAAGCAAACCTACCTTTACCTTCAAGATTTTGTAGTCAACCTACCTCCAGCTTCAAGTTTTTGTAGTCAGCCTATATTCCGCTTGTAGGTTTTGAAGCAAACCTACTCTCACCTTCAAGATTTTGTAGTCAACCTATATCCCGCTTGTAGGTTTCGTAGCAAATCTACTCTCAGCTTCAAAATTTTGTAGTCAAGCTATGTCCTGCTTATATATCTTGAAGTAAACCCCTATCTAGCTTCAAGATTTTGTAGTCAACCTATATACTACTCATGGGTTTTGAAGCAAACATATATCTTGCTTGTAGCTTTTGAAGTAAATATATGTCAAACTTTCAGCTTTTGTGGTCAACCTGTATCTCACTTTTATATTTTGTAGTGATTCTATCTTTGGTACATATCTTTTTGAAGAACTCAATACTAGGAGCTTATCTCACCTGTCACTTACTCATATAGACCTATCAGTAACCTTCTGAGAATACATGTGAGAGATCAGAATTAGTTGTCTAAATATCTGTAAAGATATTATCCAGATGACTTTGACTGACATGAGTCATGAGGTAGTCTAAGTCAAGACTCGAGATACCATACCTACCTATGATATAAGTTAAACTTTACCTAAAAGTGAAGTGGTGACAAGTACTGAAAATCCCCTAGCTTCTAATGTGAGTGGTTAAGGTATATTTTAGGTACAAAACAATCTTGAGAGACTGTCACGGTCCTTGTATTACACTGCATCAGTAGTTACCCCCAAGTTAGGGCTTTGTTGATGGTTATCATTTCAGTTATTATTTCATAGTGACTTGCATCAAGAGCACACTCAAGGCTTACAACAAATTTATTGCTCAAAAGCTCTGTATATTTCTTGAGACTTTATTTTTATATATCATTCATACTGTATCCCTTGGAAAGTTTGATATATTCTTTCCAGCTTATCTTATCTTTAACCTGACAATATGAACACAACCTTTTGAAGCCAAAATAGGTATTGTCAGGTTTTAGGACAGACAAAGTGACAGACAAAGTGATTAGGCAAAAGAGAGGAGAGAAGGAACTAGTCATTGAGAGTGGCTTTGCAGACTGCAGGTAGGTGTATCTAGTAAACAGACTGTGCCATTATTACCAGCTTGATATATAGATGTATCAATATTACTCTTTGATTTCAAAGTAGTCATTACCAAGATGAAGAATAACAAAAGTAAAACTGTTTTATTAGCTTCATAGCACTGTGTCTTTAATTCTCTGCTGAAGAAGGAAATTAAATCAGGAATAGCTAAAAATTGATTCTCTATAATAGTTTTCCATGCTTTGTTAGATGCTTCATATGTATCTTTCTCATCAGATACACAGACTGCAGAAACAGAAGTAATTCCTCAATATTTTTCCATTTGATAATTAATATCAGCTAAATCAAGTCATATGGATAGTACCATCATATTCCCCTTGAAATTCCGGTTCTGGTGGTATATATATCATAGGTGTTTGAATAAAAACTGTGTCTAGAAAGACCATACAGATGCTCATAGGTGTATATAAAGCATTAGCTGCCAGCCTGTATGCATAGATCCATGGGCAGAGTGGAAAAGTGGCTGCCTTTGAATGATGTAAGCAGAGCAAGGCTGCAGGTTCAACTCCCAGTGGTGACACTTCTCCGAGAAATTATTTCTAACACAACATGGTATCAAATTTGAAGTAGACCTTGGTAAGTCTTGAAATCTCAAAGCTAATGACTGAATGGTAAACTGACAAATGAATTGAAGGGCCTACTAGTAAAGCTAATAAAGGGATCGAAAGAAAGTTCAAGGGGAGGAAATAATCCGAAATTTTGTTTTTTTATGGAATATAGACTACCCTTCTCAAGTATTCACAATGAGTATAAAAAATATCTCATTTAGTGCAAATTAGATGAAATTATTTGGGGGTCTCAGCTTCTCTAATGCTAATGCTAATTTTCACTAATTTCTACTCACTGAGACTCGTTTAGAAGATGTTAGAATATTTTAGGAAAGGGTGACTTTCCTGATGCTGTAGGTGTAAATACCCATACAGATCCAGATCCGGCCCTTCAAAAGTGGTGACCTGTGACAGGTATACCCGTGAGGATCCGTGACATACCTGTGACCTATGTGTGACCCAGTCTCAGACCTCAAACAACAAAAATAGGTCAACTTTTGGCTGATTACTGCAAGTTTTGGTGGTATTTGTTGATTTTCTCTATGAGTTTATGACCAATCTGGGCGCTTTCGACGGATTTGGGTGTTCGAAATATATTCCTTATTTGTCTTTTTTTTGGGAATTTGATCTGAGGTTAGTCCGACCCCAAAAAGCAGGATGGACCTCTACTATCCCTACTGATAAGCCATTTCTTGTGTCCATTCATGTCTGATTACATATCTGCTTCCAGATATGGAAAGGGTACATGTTCCCACACCTACTCATACCATTTTTAGTTATGTCTAAATATAACTCAATGACTTGTGGGTACTCGTAGATTGACCTGGACTCAGATCCGTTGGTCCTGGGTCCATTTCCCATAGATCCGGAAAAAGTCCAGATCATGCCCTTGGGTGTGACAGGTACCTGTCAGACAGATCTGGATCAATCCGCGGGTGCACTTGTAGCCAGCCCTACCCAAAGTTGTCTGTCCAGTCAAAGCACCTACTTGTTATCAACGCCAGATGTTGGAGGTGTTCCACAGGCATAGACATACATAGTGCATGGATGATGTCCGCCAATTTCCGTTGGTCCGGCCAGTGGTTGATCTCCAGCCAGCTGAACTCCAATTGTAGCGCAACTGGATTGCGTTGATCGGGTTCAGCAGGTGAGGTGTTCGTCCGAAAGACCAACAAGAAACTTTCCTCGGCTTGAGGGGAATACTTCCATGTTGAGAGCGATGTATACGGTTCATTGGATGTACCTCAAACATTGTCAAGGGCGGGAAGGAGTTGATTGACAGTGGACAGTGATACTGACTTTTTGCTGGTGAGACGTGACTTGATGCCGGTGGAAGGGAACCAAAGGTGTTTGAGAAATCAAATGCAAAGTGGGAGAGGGTTCGAAAGACGAAGATGAGTGAGGTGAGTCAGCCAGACAATCAAACTCTCTGACTCTTCGATCAGACCAGTTGACTCTGCCGCTATGCAACCTTCAACCTTGAGAACCTCGAGTGCAGACATGGCTTTGAGTCCAATAAGAATGTCTTCAAGAGGAGTCCCTACAGTTGTACACAGTAGACTCGCCTGGAGAGAGACGAGATTGCAAAAGATGGAAGACTCCCAAGGAATAGGCTGCGTCCATTGACGAAGCATCAGGTGTCGGAGAATTGGTGCGTATTCACCAAACAGGGTGAAATGTCCGCTAGACAATACAACGTCTCCTGGAACATCCATGACAATGAGGAAGGGTGCTTGAGTTTGTATTATGAGCCACAGTTCTAAGTGGAAGCATTCATGGGAATATTCGCTGAGATGAATGACCTCTATGTGGGCAAGATCTCCAACGGGAAATACATTTTCCGTGTCGCCTGATTGAGGTGGGAACACATATGACCCATTCAAATAAAGTTTGAGCGCCATTTGTTTGGACCAGTGAACCATCTTGTCTCTGCAACAACAACAGAGCGGCAATTTGATCGTTCGCCAAATTTGCAGAGCACTAGGGGCCACCTCGTGCCAGCGACGACAAACATAGGTTATATTTGTCAGCAGTGCACTCCGCTCGTTGGAATACAAGGTTGAATTCAGCATCTCGATGGCATAGATACCAAACACATTTTCGAGGATTTCTGAGAGCAACCGATTGAACCACGTATACTCGGTGATGCGCACCAGTGGGGGTACCTATAATACAATGTCATAGGGTACTTACACAGAACCCCTTTGCGATTTCTCGGTGAGTTGCAACCTTGAGTTGTCAAGGCACAATATAATGTCCCCTACAAATGGGTGCTGGGGCGTATTGGGTGGGAAAAATCGTAGAAAATCAGGAAAAATCAGGGGAAAATGGATAAATTGGGTACTACCCCGTGGGAAGCTGACAAAACAGGCTTGGCGTGGGAACTTTTTTGAGAAAATTTGAGAAAATTTGAGAAAATCCGAAGAAATCCGGAAAAAAACGTACAGGGGTGGGAAAAGGGGAAGAAAATTTGTCAGCTGATGACAAATGTGTCTACTGTGGGAAAGTTTCCAAAAATGGACAAAATCCTAAAAACACCTAAAAATCCTGAAAATGTTTGT
Organism: Artomyces pyxidatus; assembly: GCA_022160305.1. Taxonomy (NCBI): domain Eukaryota; kingdom Fungi; phylum Basidiomycota; class Agaricomycetes; order Russulales; family Auriscalpiaceae; genus Artomyces; species Artomyces pyxidatus. The sequence continues at coordinate 3,788 of MU277236.1, read as the reverse complement.
ATAATCTAAAAAGAGCTTACATGATATATGCTTAGTCATCACCACTATAGAGACTCCGCATTCAGATCTTGGCACTGATAGAATACCCTGATATGAATGATCACATAGATAGAGCCAGATATGATTAGTCATCATTCCTGGTATAAATATTCCGACGGTCAAGCTCAGATAGAAGATCACATACCTTCACCTAGAAATTATTGGGGTCACTTATATGTGCAGTTCGACTATCAGTATAGACAGAGAATCTGACTATCAATCTTTTGAAAAGATCAGTAATTTGTCATTTCTGACCCAATGGGGTCACCTATCACAAAAATTCAAAAAAATCTAAAAAGGTCAGAAGATTGCGCATAGGGCTCAGCACGAGTGCCACTCACTCGTGAGTACCCGTGGGTATTTGCATGGGAAAGCCTGTGAAAGACTCAGCTCACGAGTCAGTGACTCGTTTCCCACGGTTCATGCACAACTCCGAGTCAGTGGTGCTGGACACTGCAGGCTACCCACGAGTGACTCGTGGGAGACTCGTGACTCAGGCACAAATTAGGTAGACACATGGACAAAAATTTTAAGACCCAGTATCAGTTGAAATCATGTGAATTGAGTGAAAACTGAAGTAGAAAAACACAAAATACTTTCGGAACCCCGACGAGAAATCAGTGGAAATTCATGGAAATATTCACAGCCACCACTGCGAGATGCCTGCACTTGTCCGGGAACCCCGACGCTGTTGTCAGGCAACAGTTTGTCATCATAGTGTGGCTATGAATATATTCATGAATTTCCGCTAATTTCTCGTCGGGGTTCCAAAAGTATTTTGTGTTTTCCCACTTCAGTTTTCACTCAATTCACAGGATTTCAACTGATACTGGGTCTTAAATTTTTGTCCATGTGTCCATGTATTTGAAATTTCCATATTTGTATATTCACACGCTACTATGTTGCTAACCCATGGGTAACTCGTGAGAAGTGGTGACTCGGACTTGCGAGTCAGGGACTCGTTTCCCACGGTTCATTTGCAAATCTGAGTCAGTGGCCCTAACCCCACAGGTACCTGTGACACAAGTCCGAGTCAGCTCACGAGTTAGCTCGTGACAAGCCCTAATTGCGCATATATTCCCACCCACATGTGGTTTTTCCGAAGATATATCGGAAAAACTGCCAATGTTTCGAAACTATGTTGCAATTTGCCACTTTGGTAGCCATCCAATTTGGGTTTTCTCACTTGTTCTGGACTTTAGTTGTATCCAGGTACCTATTCCCACACTTACACCTAGGTTGATTCATGTTGGTATTTTGACCCCAGGTAGCCATGGTCTGGTGCAGATATGCCCAGGGTTCAGCTTTTTGGGACATCTGACTTGGTGTGCCACAAAGCTGAACCCTAGACATATCCACACTAGACCATGGCTACGTAGGGTCAAAATGACAAGATGAGCAAACCTTGATGTGAGTGTGTGAACAGGTACCTGGACATAAATGAAGCCTAGAACAAGTGAGAAAACCCAAATTGGAGGTCTACAGAAGTGGCAAATTGCAAAATGGTGTTGAAACATCGGCAGTTTTTCCGGAAAATCCTCGGAAAATCTACATGTGGATGGGAAGATATGCGCAATTTTGGTGCCTTTCTAGATCTTTTTGAAATTTCTCAATAAGTAGCCTAGTTTGGTCAAAAATAGCAGATTACTACCTTTGTTCAAAGATATATACTACAAACCTTTGCCTATACTGATAGGGTGACTATATATAGATACCTGGTAGCTTCTAGATAGAAACATTTGTAGAACCACAGGAGGAAGACCGTGGGAAAATCTTTGGTGAGTGATGACTAAGTATCTCCCTGAGCTGGATATATCTATAACAGTTTCACATATATATAGAGCTATAGTATGATGATGACTAAGCATATATGATGTGAGCTATTTTTAGTTCACCTCTGTCCTCAGACGTCGCGCCGCACGGAAGCTGGTGAATGAGGATCTCTTTGGTAAGTTCGAGAAAGGGACGCTGCTGAAGGATGCATGGGAGACGTGGGCAAAGAAGCAGGTAGAGAGGAAGGTGAAGCAGTACAATCTCCTGGTAAGTGGCCTCTGTCCGTTTCATGCTTTAGGCTGACACTCAAACAACAGTATAGGTGAATAATGGCCTCGACGACATCTCGTGGCAAGCGATGCCCACCCAGCTCGACGACAAGGCCGGGAAATGTCTGGAGACATTACTGGAGGGTTGGGGCATGCAGGTGCGGGACAAGCGCATGGCGAGCGGGGAGGAGGCTGTCTCGGTGTTGCAGGCTGATGCAGGGGCGGGATCTAGCAAGCCTGCTAGTCCCGCCAAGAGCGGACGCGGTCTCCGCTCCTGCTACTCCGAAGGTGAGTCCGCTGTTTTCTCGGCACCTTTACTGCAGCGCTAACCGGGTGGCATTTCAGGTGGTCAGCGCACCCGCTCAGTCGTTGGTGACCCCTCTTAAATCCGCAAAGGGCAAAAGCAAGAAGCAGGCTCATGACGAAAGCGATGTAGAGATCGTTGAGGCCCGAGAGGAAGATGAGGCTGAGGAAGAGGAGGTCCCTCCCAAGAAGGTGCTGAAGCCTAGGCTGGTCAAGAAGGGAACGGCCCCTGCGACTCCCACAAAGGTGGCCACTGGTTTGGTGGCGCCTCGCACCCGCTCTCAAGTGGCGACAGTCGGTCCTAGGATGCGGTCCGGTCCCAGGCCCGTCATGGAGGTCCCTGTGAAGACGGCAGTTGCAAAACCCACCAAAGGCTCAAAGGCTCAAGGTAACGAGGTTCTTGCCACTATGACCATGGGCTCCTTGAAGAATGTGGGCCCGGGGATTTTGGTACGTGTTGTTTTTGCTCTTCTGTCAGCTGCATTACTCTAAACATCACAGGACCACACAGTTAAATAGCCCATAATTCAGCACTTTTTCTCATCTTGTAGCGCTGCGTCAAGCCAAAGAACTTTGCACAGCGTCAAGTCTAAAACAGCAATATCAATAACGTTGATGAGAAAGCTATCGTCTTAACAGCTCACACCTCCTCTATCAACATTCCACAAAGACCTGTTCTATCCTCGTTCCTGGACCCTGACATGAACAGTCTATCGCAGTCCAGATGTCGGTCGACTCAAAGTCTGCATACGTACATATATGAAACAGTATTGCAGCACAGTGATTGGGACCTCCACATGGTGACAAAAGTCATAGGTCTGCCGACGAATGAAAACTGGTTATGCTCATCATTGGCAACAGCCTGCCCTGAAGCAATCGGTGCTCACACACTCTGAAGACATACTGCCATAATGACCCAGTCAATAATCAAGATCGCCGCCAACACCCACAGCCATTGAAAGCACACTGATTCACAATCTTTTGATAGTCTAGATCTGGCGCATTAAATCACTGGCGGGTGCGTTCCTGCATACCGCTATACCTTTCCTGGGAGACACTCAAATGGGGTACATCTCGCTTTGCATGTCACACGCCAGATTTACAGTCAGTTGCATATCACATCCACGGATTGTGCAAGGAACTAACTTTGTCCAGTATGTGTTGTTGTTGTTGAATTGTGCTGAGGGCCCTCTCCTTCGAGTTAGAGTCGAGTTTGGGAGAGGTGCTGGGAGATTTCCGGATTATGGAATTTCACCTTTACAACAGGTTATGGGCCCTGCGCTCTGACCACTTCCCAACATCAACGCATATCTCTGCATCTACTGCATCCCCTCGTGCTCAAATTCACACACGCTGTTGTGAGCAGATTTCCGGGGCTAACCACTCAATCTCGGGCTCCGGGGA
>MU277235.1:163285-243454 GCA_022160305.1 Artomyces pyxidatus | reverse complement strand
AAACCTATATATACTCCCGTATACCCAAACAAACCATAACGGGATTCCGCATTGGTCGCATTCCAATATAGCGATTTGGCACTTTTGCTGATGGAGCCAGTTGTTGACGCTCATCGACGTCGTGCCCGCGAAGGTACGTTATAGGCTCGAATACTTCTTTGCATGCAGCCGAACGAGTCTACCGGCCTGCGCATTCGTAAAATGTTGACATCTATCTGCTCTGGTCATTCAGTTTGGGATAGGATAGGGGTTTGAAACCACAGCTTGATCAGGCGCGTTCACCACCACCCACCATGCCGGGATCGAAAAAACGCAAGATATCCGGTCTGAGTGGGCTGCAGCTCTAACACACAGCCCGTCAGCTCCATCAGCTCCGTTCGACTATTGTCGTTGAAGAAGTGGCGGAGTCCGACTCGGACCCTACGCCAACCGACACGTTAACGGACCAAATCGACAACTTAATTGCTGCACTCGAATTGCGAGTGCTGGTACGGCCATTATATTCTTGCCTCGTTTTCAAAACCTCACGTCTACTAGTCGCTCTCGTTCGCGGCTGCCAATGAAGAAGCTATGGGAAGGCTCAACATCGTTGAAAAGGGCAGACTCATTCTTCGCGGAGGCGCCGACCTTCGCCAGCCAACTGTCGCCTCTCTGTCTGTCGGCTCAGACAAATTCTGGTCAAACGATCATTTTTTCCAGCATCTTTCCTTCCTCCTGAACACCGTCGCTGGTGAAGTTTGTTTCTGCTCCCTCACGTCGAGCGATGTTATACAGCTAACGGCGGTCAAAGAATGAAGCCTCCGCTCGGATGGTCATCGACACCTTCTTCTTCAGATCGGCAGCCATGCTTTCGTCCCCTCAGGTAGTCGTAATGATGCTGGAGAACCCGGTTACTGCCGTCCACCCGACGCTATCATTGAATGATACAATCTCAGGGATAATTGACTACACAGTCATCGTCGCGAAGCCGTCTGACGCAGGTACATTTGTGTGTTGTTCTTGTGCCCCAGCGTCGTGTGACACAGTATGCAGTTAATTTCTTATTAAGCTCCCCAAAAATGACTGCAAAGTATAGCGATCGAACGATTGCTTTTTTCGCAGTCGAGGCGAAGGGCAATCAGAATCCACTCGAGGACTATCTCCCTCGGGTCCTTCTACAGCTTGTCGCTTGTGCAAAGTATCTCAAGTACGTAGCATTCTGCGCCTCATTTCACCGCTCACGTTTTGTGCCTAGGAAATCTCATATTCATGGTACTCTCACCAACAGTTTCATGTGGTATTTCATCGCGATGGAACTTGACGCCGACGGTAATTGTGCGAAGCACTGGAAGCCTCAGCCAGTCAAATGGGACGTCCACGACGATGGGAAGCCCCTAGAAAGACACGTCGACGATCTCACCGAAAACACCCATCCCACCTATCATCCCGCCCTCATTGTTGGCATCCTTTTGTCATGGGTGAGTATACTTGCCTAGAATCGAATGTTTGATTTTCATTGTTGTCAGATTCCGGAGAGCTTGACGGTGTTCAATGATGTCAGTGGTTTGTCCGGAGCCCTTGGGGAGATGTGTGATGATGCGATTGGCTACCAGCGCATGGAGGGGATCCGATTAGGGTTAGTCAACTGCAGTGCCGTCAGGAGAGGGAATAGAGCAGTCTGCTAGATGATATGACGGATGCCCTGATTCCTGTACATACGACATTTAGTGAGCTCTCGACGTGAAACGGTGAATCAAAGTCACTGACGGGCCCTCGGAGTCCAGTCACGTACGTGACGCAGTCACAACGCGCGTTCCGTCACGCGTCCGTGTCACTTCTTGGCACGCGCCACTGCCAAGACCGCGGAGTTGTTTCGTCCGAGGAACGAGTCGTAGCCTCGCGGACTCCCTTATTTTCCCAACTCTTTCGATACCGCGATGCAGGTCTCTGAAACGCAAGAAATTACACTATGCTTCACATTTACATCAAACGCCAGTCTGATCGCGAGGCAATATACAGTACGTCGTCAGTTAAGTATCCCAAATACACCGACGGTTGACTGGGCCGTTTCAAGGTACGACGTCGACGGGGCACGACTTGTATACCCGCCGATTCCGTCTCCCATGTACGCGTCGAACGAACAGCAAGGCGAGCAGAAGATCCCATCTACTGAACTGTTGGGTTCAAGTTTTGCCTGTGCGCTCAGAACCGACAGGTCGCATAAATTATGTGGGCATGTACTGTTTATCCGTGACATATTGGCCGAAAGAAATTCGGGTACGCCGCAATCTCTCGTGAGTGGAGGCTTCCTGCGTTTCATTTCTAGTATGCCTCTAGACCGTAACCCCTTCCCATTTTCACGGTCGTTTTCGTGTACAGGAGCATCATGAGTGTAAGTACTTCGATGACTGACGTCCGCGTGAAGTAGTCTTATACAGTTGATCTGGTCAATGTGGTGGGGTCGCGTTACACCAGTCGTGGAGTTAACGCTGCATAGAGTTTGCTTCGCCACAGGTACCGCGTGCCGCGATACATGTTGGAGGCATCAGCAGCTGACCTTGTCCCGCAGACTAATACAGCGCAACGTAAGTTCTTCCTAAGTCATGATGATAAGCACCGCGCCCGCTTCGGCCGCTGGGTCAGAATTGTGAAAGCTAGTACGCGTGCACCGGCTTTCCCTTGTGATGGACAATCCGGTGCGCGGCCCTGTTGATTTGTTTCGCTCCACACACGTCCGTCCGTGTTCTGAACAACCCACTCCCATATAGGTGTCTGTATATTGTCCACTTACGACTATGGTCCAAATCGGCTCTCAGGAAGACTTCTTCCTGTGTCTGATGTAGGCACCCTGCCGTCCGGCACTGGCAATTATATGCGGACCCATCACCGGTACCCTACTATGACCCGAATCGCGGGTTCGGTGCATGCCTGGTACGACACATCGATCCTATGTGCGCCTCTCTAGGACCTATCGATTCGGATCTTCTCGACAGACATGAACTGCATATAATGGGTTCCCACTCGAAACGCACGATAATCCCCACCTTGCCGCCCCCTTCCACCTGCAATGGTCGTCAAGTCTCTGGCCCGATTGAGCATTACTCTCGCTGCCGTATTTCTGGCCGTGGAGCTCGCCAACCGAAGACAGAGCACTGACAACGTCCTGGACCTCGTCTGCCACAGGATAGCTTCAACAGTCTCCAACGCGACGGATGTCTCCTATCCTAGTAAGTGAGCGCGTGGATCAGACCTCATTCGCGTCATCCACTGATAGAAACAACAGCATCCCCGCGATACGCCGCTGGTATTGCACATTGGTCAGCGTCCAGTACACAGCGGGCAGCCTGCTCCGTAGAACCTGGGACTGCGCAGGATGTCGGAGTCATAGTTCGTGTCTGAGGCCATCTATTGCTGTCACGTCATTTATACCGTTATCGTCAGCTGCGAATCATTGCATCTTCTCGGACACCGTTCGCGGTATGTGCGGAGACTTACAATCGAATGGCAATCTCACATTGTTTGCAGGTGAAAGGCGGAGGCCACGTCACCAACCCTGGATTTTCGTCTACTGCGGGTGTACATATCGCCATGTCTCGTTTCTCCACTATCAACGTCAATCATGCGGATTTGACAGTCGATGTCGGCGCGGGGCTGGTCTGGGATGATGTGTATGAGGTGCTGAACTCAAGCGGTATGAATGTCGTTGGAGGAAGAGTCCCGGGGGTCGGCGTAGCCGGCCTGGTTCTGGGCGGAGGTATGGGAGGTTCCTTACGTTGACCGTGCTCAGCTTGAACGCTTTTACAGTGCGTGTCACCACTTCTCCGCAGGTGGTGTTCAGGCCGCAGATTTGGTCCGGATTTTATGAAACTTTTTTGGGGGAAGGAAACCGACCAAAAGAATGTGTTTCACGTTGAGAAAGTTCTACTTCCCGAGTTGGAAGGTTTTTCCCACGCTGTTTCACTTTTTTCGGTGGTCTAGAGAAATTTTTTTTAGCCCATGTAAGCCACTGGTGGGCCTCTGACTTACCTCCCCTCGCTCCTCATGCCTACCCAAGGCCGTGTATCACTTGCAGTTCAAAAATCGCGAGGCCAGGAAGCACAAACTCGATGAACTCGACCCCAAAGAGGTCACCGGTCACGGACCAGTATCCCTCCCATCAATTCCCACCCCCGACGTCGACACGTCCACCTGCAGGTCAACGTACGCGTGCTTCATTTTGATTTCCCACTAAGTTAGTCTTCAACTGCTCGGCGATCCGCATCCAGAAAAAATGCCTGCATCGAGCCGCACACTAACATGGTGGAATCGGAACGGCAAGACGAAGCGTCTGAGGACTGCCAAGATGCACTGGACACTTGCTGAGTAGTTAATCTCAGGTGCGTCCTGTGCCGTGGTCATCTGGGACAAGTGTTGACATTCCTCAAAGCCTCGCGCTCACGATATAGGGACATCGTGCCGTAGTACGAGTCGGGAAACATCCAGGGGAACATCTCGTGTAACATTTCAGGTAACTTCTTATATACCATATATAGTAACATATACCATATATAGACAGCTTAGTCATATGTTTCACTTTTTTGGAGGTGACTTTTTTCAAAACTACAGCCACGGCTTAGCGGAGCACCATTTATGTTCTTCTAATGTATCTAAAGCATTTCTGACTGTTTTTGGAGCCATAAAAAAACTTGCAAAAATCGTGAAAGAGTTGCAAGATTTCAGCCACTTTACGGTTCTTGACGCGTCGAGAAGTGGTGACACGCACTGTAGGCTTCTCTTGGAAAACCAGTCAATACGGGCTTGCTTTGGACAACGTACAAGCATTTGAATTGGTGCGACCTGATGGAGAAGTGATCACGGTCACGGAAGCAGACGAAGACCTGTGGTTTGGTCTCAGGGTAGACGTCTCTTCTTCCGTAATGGCGTCAGCGACATTGACATGGCTATCTTAGGGAGGGTTCAACAACTTTGTCAGCCTTGTGACACCTTGAATGAAGGCGTGAGATAACGTTGAACTGACAGGGTATCGTAACGAAATTCACTCTCAAGCTGCATCCACAGACCGAAGTCTGGGTATGTGTACTGCAATTTCATATTGGGGGGATTTTAACGATGCTCCAGGGAGGAATGTATGTGGTAGCAGCTGAATATGTAGACGACTTCAATACTGCGGCAGCCAAGTATTCTGACAAGACCATCGACAAGAAAGCTGCTCTCATCCCGACTTACGTGTTCATGGGCGGTTCTGTGAGTACATCCGATATGGTTCACTCATGCGACTGACTCTCCGTCCTGTAGCTGGTTCTCGCATTCCTTATGTTCTACGACGGACCGTCTCCGCCTGCTGGCATCTTCGACGATCTCTTAGCAATACCGTCTCTGTCAAACGACGTCCACACGCGCTCGTACTTGTCCCTTGTGTCATCTCTGGGAGGTACCACTGCGCCTGCAGGCTCCCGGTCAGTGGCCATCCATCTCCACTTCAAAGTTCCATCCTGATGAACGTCCCTTGCAGTGCATATTTCAGCAGCGCTTCGGTGCTGCGCTATACTCCTTCGCTACTCAACGTACTCTCTAACGAAACAGTCGTGAGTATTGAATTCCGTCATATCCCGACGCCCTCGACTGACTGCGCAGCGAAGTTCTGGGGTCAGCGCATGGCTGCCCTTGACAACACGTCTCTCACTTCATACGCCGCCCAGCCCTTCGTTGCCGACGTGTTTTCGCACGGCCCGCCATCTGCATACCCCGCAGATCGCTCCCGCGCGCTCCTCCCGACCGGGCTCTACTTCTCTTGGGTCGATCCCGCGCTGGACGGCTTTGTCCATGACGCAATGCGTCAGAGCACGAGAACGATCATCGAGGCTGCAGTAGCCGCAGGCCAGGACGTGGCGGATGCGGTGCGCTATCCTAACTACGCACTTAACGAGACGCCGTTGGAGGATCTCTACGGCTCTAACGTCCCGCGATTGAGGGCAATCAGAAGAACATACGATCCACAAGATGTCATGGGCCTAGCCGGTGGATTCAAGTTCTGAGATAGAGCCCAGGATGCGATATCGATTGTATTGTCGTGTAGAGTCCTGTGTGTACAGTCTAGTATCGGTAGTGGATCCAATAATGGCGGCCGGGGTTTGGAACCTACAACGACGGAGGAACTCGGAGGGACCCCCGTCGGCATTTGCCGAACATTCACGCGCTGAATTGACAATGACATTGACAAGCTGTTCGAGCCTCGACTCCTGAGTCCTCCACACAACTTTCTCCCATCTCCGATCCTTCATGACACTACCTTCCAGCACTCTCAACAGCACATCTGGCATCGAATCATCGGCAGTGAAACTACCTCCGAGTCACTCCTGCTTTCGGGTGACTCCGGAGCCCAATCGGGGGATTACCCTCTGATTTTGACGCGGATCCGCGCCGACTCGGACCCGGAGGGCCGGGGGTGCACTTGCAGCTGCAATGCACCATTAATCGTGATTTTTTTGACTGGTACGTCCGAGTCGGATGTCTCGCTCTCTTTTACCAACTTTGCGTGGAAGCTATAGGCAGCAGGAAAGAGCGTCCGAGTCAGTCTGGCCTGCCGCAGGTCGTCGTCACCCCGAGGGCGCGGAATGCGGTGAGTATGCGATCTGGTATCCAGTGTCTGCACCTCACATCCAGAGCCGGTCGGTCTGCCGTGTTTTTCCAGAGGTCCGTGATGACTGCGGAACCAGCCGTGATAGCGGCTAGAGTCTGCAGACCGCCTTTCATTAACGACTCGTCTCTTACCGGAGGCTAGTTGCAGTATCCACACTCGCGGCCGTTTTGAAAACGCACCATCGGCGCTATACGTACGTGTCCTGAGGTTTCACTTTGTCGATTGCCTCGGTCCAGCTCCAGCACCGATCGAATGCATCGGGGTGGCTGGCTGCGCACAGTTCTTGGGGCTCCCTCGGGCTCACCTTGACGCTTGGAACCTGATGGTCTCAGCTTTAGGTGCTCCGAAATGGAGGTTCTACTCATCTCTGCAAGCCGAATCTCTACGTACGTCTCTGGCGCGGCGGGCCCCGCTCAGCAACCTCTATAAGGTCGGGAGAGTGTTCCGATTCCAGGATTTCCAAAACACCTCCAATCCTTCGCCGCAATGTCTACAGTTTTCCGAATCACACCATCATGGAGGGGATACGATAGTCTCAAAAAACTCGTGGTCTTGTGAGTAGTGGTGTTGCTCTCGTGTTTCCAACCCGCTCATGATCTTGCAGTGGCGATTCTTACAGTTATGTTGGATACCACTCCCAAGCTCCCATCCCAACTTCATCGAATCCTATCGGTGTACCATACCCCGGCACTCCTGTGACCAATCCCGGACAACCCAATTGGCTGGGGCATCTTATCACATTCTACGCGCATGGGCTGTCCAATATACTCGTGTACGACTATGCTGTACGAGGGGACACAGTACCCGGCGTAGCTAAGCAGGTTTCGGAACAGTTTCTCCCTTCCGTTGGGAAGCGGCCACCTTGGGCTACATGGTATCCCTGGGATACACTCTTTGGTTCGTGACGCAGCTTACAGCAGTTTCCTCCATTTCTATGTACTTACCGCCATCTAGTGACGTGGATTGGTACCGACGACTGCCGACTCTTGTAAGCAATGATTGATATCGATGTTTGTGCCGGCGACTTACTGTTAGAACGGCAGGTACACAGACGAACGATCTGAAATCACACCGATTATCGCATCTCTGTTCGCAACCCAAGAACAGCTATACCTCGCGGGGGCACGCAATTTCCTTCTGGTCGATGTACCGCCCATACATCGGTCGCCTGTCGGTATGTAACCGTATTCCTGTGTTGTTGGTCTCGTTTCAACCACTCGCATCGGTACCAACCTAGGTCCCACTGATGGTTCCGACTACTCCGTGCGGTTTAGAATGTGGAACGAGGAACTTTCCGCTGCCATTGGCGTGTTCACAGCGAGCCACGCTGATTGTACCGTCATGCTATTTTCCGCATGGGACTTGTTCAATCGTGTACTGGATGATCCTGTTGCCTTCGGCTTTAAAGCGGAGGACGTGCGCGTGATGGGTGGGAGTATATGGTTTAATCATATACACCCGACGTCTGGCATGCACGGCGTTATTGCACGCGAGATTTCTCGATTTCTAATGATACAGGAGCCGTACTCGTCGTGACTTTAATCTATAGAGAACCTTCGCCCTAGCAGTCCGGACATGCGCATTAGATCCAGTGTCTAGAGGATTCAGCAAGAGTTGTGGTCGTCTCGCAGTGAACCACCAACGACGCGATATACAGACGTGCCGTCGTGCTGCACCGACCATAACCGGATTGTTCTCACTGCGAAGGTTCCTTCAGGACAATGAGTGGAGATCATGGTCAAGTTACTCACGTATGAAGATAACCTCTCAAACCTGGCCATGATGGAGAGACACGCCGACCTCCAACGCTCCACCAGGGTAAAGACGGGGAGGCCCTTCATCGCCCATATCGGCAAGATTGTAAGAGACGGCGCTTGTGCACATGTCTGCAGCAGCTATCAGCGCGTCGTTCAGATGAGTAGGAGAAGAAGTACAGATTTCGGAATACGAGCTAAATGTAAAGGCCTCGCAGGCCCGTCGAAGAGCTCCGCCGGGGGGAGCGAACTCGGGAGGACCGTCGCGACGCGACTGAACGACCGCGACCTGTTCCCTCGCGACGGGCCATCGTAGAGAACGGGCTCTGGCAGCAACCTTATGTTTTGAAGCCCCGACGACCGGCTCGTACGCGGCGGGGTGGGGGAGAACCCAACAAGCTTGGCGGACTCGCCGAGTCGGTGGGGGGCGTCGAAGATGTCGAAGGAAGCGGGCGTTGGAGGAACTGAAATGCCCGGAAGCGCAGACACGGAGTAGTTCATGGACGACGACTGGATGCGATGCTTGGCGAGTACACGTTTGAGGGTGACTGTACGCATGGTGTCAAGCCTACGGGGTATCTTGGTTGTGAAACGATTGAGCTTGCCTTTATGGTGAAGAAACGAGAGAAGCTGGGTAGGCAATAATGTCAATCGTTATGATTCGATTGAACGAGAAGAGCTCTGGTGTGTCTTCGAACACACGATTCTGCGGATATGGTGCGGGTATATGCACATGGTGCTGTTTTGGTGCTGCGGAGATTGTCCATGTCTAGTTGAAGGAGACGATGACTGTACCTCTTTCGATCCTGCTGCCTGCGGTAAATAGCAATGAAACGTGGGTGAGGAACTTGGTTAGCGAAACACCCCGTTCACGACTCAAGCTTCCCAAGAAAAACACAGGTGTTAAGACCCCCGTACATGATTCCGCTCGATATGACAGACCCAGGCGTTGAGCGAGACACGAAATTGCCGCTCAAACGCCACTTCCTTGAGAACAGGTCGAAGACTTGCAATTGGCGCTAATGATAAACGAGGTATACTTCCTCCCAGAAGGATGAGAATGCTTGGCAAGTATCCACGCAGGCCATTCGTACAGTATAATACCACACGTTGACCTGTCTTCGGCGGTGGGACACCTAGCTGTCGCCGAAGACGTTCCGGAGTGAGATACGGGGCCTTCCTCGACGTCTTGTGAGAGGGTACAGTCGATTACGGATAGTCTAAGATCGACAATGACTCACTGCACTAGGAGTTATTCGCTCGCTCGGTGGCCTCCCCACCGTACAGCACCCTTCTTCCCCACGAGCTTGCTCTGCTGCCTTCTCTCCTCACACCCTCATACAGTCCGCTGATCTTCTCGTTCCAGCTTTGCTTGACAAACGTTGAGAATGGGGCGCGTACGATGCGGGCGGAAGCAGGTGGCGGCGCCGGGTGGGTAGACGGAGGTGTGATTAAGCGCTGTGAGAGTGTGTGAAGGCTGGAGTTGACACCAGTCAGTCACTACAGTAGAGGGAACTGCAACAAGAACGAACTCCTCGCGATGTTGCTCTGTCCTGTGGTGGAGTTGAGTAAGTAAATGCGAAGCGAGGCGTCCACAGTGCCGCGTTTACCTTGTTTGAATCAAATTAGAAAATCCGTAGTAGACCTGTGAATTCGGGTTAGGACTGATGAAGGCCGTCTCGATGGGCCAACTTACACCGCCAGCGACGAGCGCGCCAGAGAGAGGCCCGAGGAGAAAAGACATTATTGTGGTGGTCGCCGCAGCGGCGTAGAGATGGATGCAAGCTGGAGACGCGGGCGGACGCGCGAAGGGCGCGTTGCTCTTACCCGAACCACCACCACCTAATCATTTCGTTCGCATCTACTTCCCTCCCTTATAATCTCGTACCATTCTGCGCGAAGATGGTCTCTGCCGACAACCTCAACTTCGATGTGCTCGAAATCATCTTTTCGTTTCTCGCTGTGCCGGACCTTGCTTCGGTATCGCAAGTCAGCCGGTCTTTTCTAGCGGGCGTTATCCCAAGACTGTATCGTTCTCTCCCGTTCTATTATACCCAGGCGAAGCGATATCCAAATGTGCGTCGGACTTGTCGCCTCGGTGCTTACAATGACTGATCGGATTTGTAGATCATGTCGCCTTTCGCTGCAGTCATAGCGCATCCTGGTTTGACCAAGCACGTCCGGAGTATTGGTACGTAGACGACGAGGTGTTTACTCACGATCTCCACTCACTTGGACTGGTGCGCGCGCAGACATCCGCGTCGTACCGAATCTTCGCGTCAAACTAAAGACCCTGCCCGATCCCCGATTCCTGCGCGATTGTATTGCTGCCCTCAGTGCATCTGCAAGCTTGCGATCGTTCACATGCACCATTGCGAACGTCATTCCCCCTCTGCTCCATTGTCTTCAAGGGATGGAGCGTCTGCAATCGCTTCGCATACATGCAGTTCTCACTCCAGACCAGACTGCAAAATTGGTCAAGCTGCGAGGCATCCGGCACCTGACGCTGGAGAATCCGAGCTGGTCTGTGGTCGATGCGCTACCGAACTGGGCTGAGGCAATGCAGTCCACCTTGACCCATGTAACAATCTACGTGAGTGTTTGTATATCGGGATGTTCTCTGCAATGTCATCGGTGTGGGCTTCACTTACAATATCAACCCAGATGAGCCACGATATGAATAACACAATACTGAAGAGGACTGTCGCCCACCTCCCGAAGCTTCGAGGACTGCACATTGTGGGATGCCAGCACGTCAGTTATATAGACGTCCTGAACGCAACGGAGCATACGCCACTCCTAGAAACCTTAGCATTTACCACCTCTGTGAGTTCCCTCCGCTCTACCGCGTCACGCATATTTACGACGAAAGTCAGGACATCTCAAATTCTCCGCTACCGTCGATTAACCTGACGGAGCTGAAGCACCTTGCTCTCGACCTGTCCCCAGCTTGCATACCCTCGCTCACCGCCACGCCAACCTCGCCGCCCGCCCTTCTCCCCGCAATCATGGCCCTCACACGCTTTACCCACTTAACATCGCTTGCGCTCCGTCTCCCGTCGAAGCAGCTCCTACCTGACAGCACGATTGAAGAGATCATCGACCTGCACGGAACCACTCTGCGCAGCCTCCGCCTTATGGGCTGTGCAGTGAGCATAGAGGGCGTGGAAAGCATCGCAGACGAGTGTGAGCGACTGGAGCGCCTCGTCATCTCCATTCCAGTGTCTGAAATCGTAAGTGTCGTCGATGGGAAGGGCACTTCGATATTGACGTTGCTTGCAGGACGAATTTGCCTCAAGTCTTGCTTCATCGGTTACCTTGCACACGCTCATCGACCACCATGACCATGGGACGCATGGACCGCGCTTGTCGCTGACGACAGAGCCCGTACGTATGTTGATGGAGGAGGTACCCAGCCTCACGAGGGTTGTGAGCGACAGCAGGTGTTGGACGGTGCGCGCTTTGTCATACTTGCTGTCTTCGCTCACAAGCTGACGTGTCTTCGGTCCGCAGGGACACCATGGAGAATCCCACACGGGAGTCAAGCTTGAGCGGATGAAGAACTCGAGAGGGAAAAATCTCTGGTTCACGCCACCGCCTGAGGTATAAGAGTCTCATGCTGCAGTGTGAGATCTGGAGTACCGTACTCACATCGTTATTGTTCTGTTTACTACTGATGTTGATGTCGACGTGTGCTGCTATCAAATGACGGTTGGCCCCTGACGAACCCGATTTTGTGGGTGTGTTTACTCAGGTGACAAGCGACATCGAGTAGTAAGCCTAGGCAATGGAAACTGGAGGCTGTGATAGATCTAGGTCTGACGTTTTAACTTGAGCACACATGGAGTGGGCCCTGTATTCCCGGCGACATGGTCGAAGGTGCGTTGAATCACTATGTGATCTCGACATGCTCTTGTTCATCTATTTGTGGATTTTCTTGTAGGCGAGGGGGCTCTTGGGCCCAGCGGAGATCTATGTATTTTGTGATGATTTGCCGTACTCACGAGGATCTCCCTGGCTGACCCACACACTGGAGATTACTCGTTTAGAAAAGCAACACGTCTGCATACTGCACTCAACAATCCAAGAATGGTGAGCATTTTCATACATAACTCTGTGATTCACTGCTTCTAGTTATTATCATATCAGGGACGACTTCGTTCTCAGCGACCGTTAACTTACTAGCCTCACATGGTACGTTGTCTTTCGTCGTGTCTCTCCGTGTCTGAGTCCTGTACAACTAGCCTAAGAGGGGGCAACTATCGTCTTGTATCTCCTCCAGCTGCCTCCGCGCAACGTTGGACAACGTCGGACCCGCGCATGTTTTCTTTGTCGCAACTACGGTCGCCTTCATCAAACGCCCGCGACCTCTGGCTGCTTGGATCTTCAACCATTATTTCGATAACTTATAAGCCGATCCTCCAGAGAGTGTGACTGGCATCCTCTGGCATCCCGCGGTGATACGCTGTGATACGTCGTCTTCATCTCGTCCGGTAGCCCGGCGGCGTTTACCAGATCTCGCGATCAGGAACTCCCGCAAAACTGCCCCGATCGCGCGAATTCTCATTGGCGGCTCAGAGACAAGCCAGATGGTCTCGGAACGGCACGATCACCATCGCTTTTCCTGAGGCCGCGGAATGTCGTCTTACCTTCGTCCGTTGCTAAAATCATTCCATATCTTCTGGTAAACAACTGGTAAAATTATCCATGCCGGTGTTTCTCGGATGTATCTTCTATACCAGGATATGGATTGCAAGCGAAGTGCAACTTGAGCAATGCCCTTTTAGCCTGTACCCCGGTTTTTGCCTCTCGGCCTTTGCAAAGGGCCGCCGAGACCTCTAGGCCCGCATCAATTCAAACGCCTATAAGCACATGCAGCTCAAATGCAGCTCACCTACTTACTCATCCTCTCTTCCAACTCGACTCCTAACCACCGCGACATTCCTCTCATCCCACCATGGCTTCCACGGGTCCATCTGCTCTCATCATAGGCGCGACAGGCCATGTCGGTAAACACGTTCTGCGCGAGCTTCTCGGAACCTCGCACTTTGCAAGCATAACCGAAGCGGGACGTCGTGTCACCCCGACCGCGGAGCTCCCGCCCTCGACAGGAAAGGATTTCCAACAGACGGTGATCGACTTCGAAAAGACGGACGAGCTGAAGGAGGTACTGGGGAAGGGGAAGTGGGACGTGGTCTTCATAACGTGCGCATGCTCTTCGCCTCAGTTGGTAGAGAGCTGATCGTGCGACAGTCTGGGGACTAAAGCGAAAGTCGCGGGCTCACCGGAGAATTTTGAGAAGATTGACAGACAGTACGTAGGCGGCAGATTGAGGCTGTGTGGACGCTGATATGGCTATAGGTATGTGCTGAACGCTGCTACCGCCGCGAAGGCGAGCGAACCAGGACACTCGCAGCGCCTGGTTTATTGCTCAGTATGTCGCAGTGCGCCCGTTTAGCTTTACTCTTCACTACCATATCTTGCAGGCAGCATTGTCGAATCCCAGTTCATCCTTGTTGTACAGCCGGAGCAAAGGATTGACCGAGAAGGGACTCGCGTCGCTCGGCTATTCCGACGTGATCATCTTTCGCCCTGCGATGCTGCAGAACATGCAGAGAGACCATCATGTCAATATCTGGGAGTCTACTGCCTCGTGTGTCCTGTCTCCTCTCTCGTCGGGTGCTCGCTGAACGGTCGAACGGTACAGTGTGGCAGCGAACTTCCTCGGCCACTTCACATCCAGCCTGGGTATTGACGTCAGTTCTTAAAATTTCAATCCCACGTCGTATTTGTATATCTGATATATCGTTCACAGATCGACAAGCTGGCGAAGAGCATGCGTATCGCAGGTCAGCTCGGGTCGGAGAAGCTCCCGCCTTCGGCGGCGGCCTCGAAGACGAATTGGGGCGGGGAAAGCTTCACAGCGATCGGCAACAGTGGGGCAACCCACTTAGCGGCAGAAGACTTGTAATAGGATACATGTATATCACACTACAGTTGGTCGATTTGTCGTACCAGCAAGCTTGACATCGAAGTCGACCTGACGGATATTGCCTGGATTTGTTGAGTAGCGCCCGCCGCCGATGATTCAACCGAGGAGCCCTATGCGAGAGAGATTAAGTGAGCGAGCGACGCATCGCATTGGTTGCCCCGTCAATACATGTTCATCGGTGATATGAGAAGAATACAACATGCAATATGCGCTACAATTTTGCGGCAAAATCTTCCACATACAGTCGTTAACCAACCCTGTTCCTGCTTCTCTTTCCGACCTGCGCCTGGAAACCGGTCTTGACCGCGTTCACCGACCTTCGAGAACCACACGATTCGCATGCCATGAAGAAGATACGGTTCTCCTTCGTCAGGAGTGTATCTGGCGACTTGCACGTCTTGCAGGTCACGTATTCGACTGTCTCACTGATAAGTCATCGCTCATACGGTCTTCGAAGAGTACACTCACCGATATACCGCCTCAGCACGTTCTCGATCTGCTTCTGCTGGAACCGACCTCTGATCACCAGCCGTCCGGAACCGTCTACAGAGCCCGTCGTCCCCAATTCCGCAAACAGGTACTGGATGACGTGCTCCGGCTGCCTGTGCATGCGCTTGCAGATATCGCTTATGTTGGCAAATATACTCTTCTTGTTACCTTCGCGATGAATCGAAGGCGGGGCAATGGTGTAGCGCTTGCCGGAGGACGTGAGGAGGGAAGGGTTGGAGGCGTGAAGCGATGCATAGAATCGCGAGAGCAGCTCCGGGTAGGTGTAGTCGCGATCGGAGCCAAGCCACGGCTCTGTCCCGACGTCAAGTCCGGTCGGCGCTTCACCCCGATCAAAGACATCGTCGCCAAGCTCCGCCTCGTCGATGTCGTCGAGATGCTCGCCATCGGGGACTACCTCGTCGTCGTCGTCGGGTGCGGCGCTGTCCTTGACTTTGGATTCGTTGAGCTCCTTCTCGAATGCTTCTAGATCGAAAGCGGATTTCTTCTTTGACGATTTCTTCTTTTTCTTGAGGTCGGAGAAATCAAGATCTTCGCCTGCGGGAATAGCAGCTGCGGGTGCAGTCGTAGTTGGTGTAGAGGTCCCAGACGCATCTTCACCCTGTGAGTTTCGAGAATGTTTTTGTAAGTGCATCCAAATCGTACAGAATAAAGGACATTTGACGCACAAGATCAAGTGGGATCTCTTTCTTTTTCTTCTTTTTCTTCAAGTCCCCGAACATCGCCTTCAAATCATCCTCCTCTTTGCTCTCCTTCGGCTCGGCCACCTCTTCTTCAGCACCCACCCCATTCTGTTTCATTTGCTCATGTACGGTCTTCGGTCCCAAATCAACTGCATCTCCGTTCGCAGTCGTATCGTCGATGGGAGGTGCGGGGGTGGTAGGGTCAGCGTCTGCGCCGAGCGGGTCCTCCGAGAACGCGACTTGCTTCTTCTTGCTGCGCTTTTTCAGCGACGGGTCAAAGAGGGGTTCTTCTGATGCCATCTTGCGTCTTCACTATCGAGAAAGCAACTTTGCACAGCGAGCAGAGTGAGTTCGACGCTGTGCGCGACGAGCAAGAAGGGATTTGACTCGGAAGGGCGATTGCCGAAATATCTGAGCGGAGCTCGAACCGTGCGCCAGCGCAGTTCCCGCCTCTCCCCGTCGTCGTCAACGTTCCCCTCCCCTCTTAATTTCTCTCTTGTCGCCGACATGCTTTCTCGGCAGACTGTCGCACGTTTGGCTGCGCAGCCGTCGCTGGCCGCGGCGCCGTCGAGTGCGCGCAACATGGCTACACTCCGTGAACTCGAGTTGCGTCTCAAGTCGGTCAGGAATATCGAGAAAATCACCAAGGTGTGTGGGACACGCTATGTAGCGTTGTGGTTGGTTGTCTGAGGTGGTGCACATACGTCAGTCGATGAAAATGATTGCGTCTACTAAACTGGCCAAGGCGCAGCGTGCCATGCAAAACGGCAAGCAATACGGTATCGCCAACTCTGGTGAGACAGTTCCTACAGCAGTGCAATGAGATATCCAGAGTTCTTATCGTCTTGTATCAGAGGTCTTCCAGAACGCGGAGCCGTCAGAGGCCCCCAAGCGCAAGCTCTTCATTGTCATTTCCTCCGACAAGGGCCTGTGCGGTGGTATTCACTCCTCCGTGTCGAAGGCGACGCGTCGTGCCATTACCGCAGGTGAACATGGTGCCGCACCTGACTCCCCCATCATGGTCATCGGCGACAAGTCAAAAGCACAATTGTCTCGCACCCTCGGCAACAACCTTGCGCTCACCTTCAACGCTATCGGTCGCGACATTCCGACGTTCGCCGACGCTGCCGGTGTTGCGGACTTGATCATCAAGAGCGGCGTCAAGTACGACGCGATTGCCATTGTCTACAACAAGTTCGTATCGGCCATCTCGTACGAGTCTGCAGTTGCGGAGGTCTTGAATGAGGAGGCACTCAAGGAGTCGCGTGAGTTGGCTCATGTCAAAGCCCACCGGTCAATCTGATGGCCTCTTTTGTAGCTGGGTTCAAGGCGTATGAGATGGAGGATGATGTCACCAAAGACTTGGCCGAATTCTCCCTAGCAAATGCCATCTACGCCGCTCTCACCGAAGGTCATGCATGCGAACAGAGCGCTCGGTTAGTCCGGCGTCTCTTCACTTGTCGTCATCACACTAACAATTAGTACTAAATCTGTTTTCAGCCGTAATGCCATGGACAACGCCTCCAAGAACGCCTCGGACATGATTGGCTCCCTCCAAATGCAGTTCAATCGCGGTCGCCAAGCTGCCATCACGAACGAGCTCGTCGACATCATCACTGGTAAGTACTTAAACGTCATGGTGTGCTTGCTGTCGCTGATTGTCTTCAATCTTCCCAGGTGCCAGCGCGTTGTGAGCGCTTGGGAGAGAAGGTTCTCGAGAGGTGTAGCGCCGTCCAAACGTCATCGTGTGCTTATAACTCTAGAGGAATGCAACATATTTCCATCATCCTGCATTTCTCTGCGCAGGCGCAGTTGACGAAATCGCATACCCGATTGACTCATCTTGTCGCTTCACACGAGATGTCGTGACGTCGCTGCGCAGTCTCCGCCATTGTTGGGACATTGCGTGCTCAGGTAGGTCTTATCACTGTTCGTTGGCGTTCGCAGGATCGACATTCGCGTTGGTGGAAATACTGTAGAGAATCCAGGGAGGAATCTCTATCTTTCCCATTTTGAGAATGCCTCAATTCCGCGCCGGACTGGGCTGAGGACCTGCCCTGAATCATCCGGAGGCGTCAATAATCTTCAAACTATGGCTTCCTCGGCTCCGTGCTGTCGTTCATGGGTATGCTGTAGGTCTTATATAGCGGTCACGATAATCGGCGTCGTGCGTCTCCACTCAACTTTTCGGCCCGCTTTCCTCCTCAACGTCTGAAACATGGATGTTGATGATTAGAATAACCACTTCATGGCTTCGCAAACCCAGGACTATACGTGGCGGGTTCCTATCCTCTTCAGAGGGCGTTACTGCTCCCGGTCTAGACGAAATGGGGAAAGGCGGGGTGTCCTCAACGTCTGTTTCACCCTGGAGCCTGCGACACATCCCAAAAACTTCTCGATCCCTACCTCTTCTCCCCGCACAATCCGTGCATTCGACCTCCGTTTGATTACCGGCGCCGTGCGCTTTGTCAAGCTCAGGATCTAGTGCGTAACGAATGGCTCCATGATGTCCTTTGACTTCTATCCTCGTCTGTCAAAGAAGGCTGACAGCCACATCAAGACAATATTTTCTTGACGCCACTGCCATCGTGACCTCTGGACCGCATATTTACACAATCGAAGAGACTTCACTGGCTGCTGCCACTGCAGCCAAAGGTATCGCCGGAACCTCATGGGGTCGTCTCGTGCAATGTGAGGGGGCTCCGAGTCCGCCCGTGTACCAACTCATGGGCGCTCGGCGCGGATGCCTTCGCGCTGCTTCGATGCATAAATATCTTCACCACTCAGCACGATGTTCGACTGTCACCTATGGCTCTCTCTACCCTACTGTCCTTATTTGGAAGCTTTGTGGCTGTCTCTGGCGCTCTCTACAACGACCCCGCCGATATCCCGCACACCGTCTATGATTACGTCGTGATCGGAGGTAAGTTATACGTTTCCTCACACTTGTGCGACCGAATTGATATTGTAGTACAGCGGGTGTTGGGGGAGGCGTTGTCGCCAGACGCTTGGCAGATGCGCGGTACCGAATCCTATTGATAGAAGCAGGACCGAGGTGCGAGCTACTACCGTTATAATGATCACCGTCCGACGTTGTCTCATTGTCGATATCTAGCAACCAAGGTTTGCTCGACGTGGAGGTGCCTTTCTTTTGCACTAACCTGTCACCGGACACGACCATCGACTGGAACTACACCACGATCCCCCAGGCCGGCTTAGGCAATAGGGTTGTCGCCTATCCGCGTGGGCGGCTGCTTGGTGGCTCCTCTTCTACAAGTACGTATATCCCAAAGCGCTAAGATCGCACCTATCCAATTGAACCTTTATTTAGACTACATGGGCTGGACTCGAGGATCAAAAGACGATTACGACCGCTGGGCGAATGTCACCGGAGACCCGGGATGGTCCTGGGATGCACTGGAGCCGTTCTGGAAGGCCGTATGTCCGACTTTCTCATAATCTGGCCTGTCGTGATCTGACAATCTGAGCAGATAGAACACATTACGCCCCCCAGTGACGGCCATAACACGTCTGGTGATGTCGATCCTTCCGTGCACGGTACGAATGGACCCCTCGGGATTAGTTTAGCGGACATAAATCCGACCAATGCGATGATCACGGAGACGACACGACAACTGAGCGAGTTTCCTTTCAACATGGATATGAATTCGGGGAACACAATCGGAATAGGTTAGAACATCCATTGATATGCTGACGTGCGATACAGCTGAAGGATGGTCTTTCGAAGGTTATACGCAAAGTAGCATCAGCAATGGCACACGGGATAGCTCAGCCACGGCCTACATACTTCCGGCTCTCTCTACAGATACTTCCCTCGACGTGTTGATCAACACTCAAGTCCTCAAGATCCTGAAATCTGGAACTGAATCCGGTCTTCCTGTCTTCAGAGGAGTGCGATTTGCTGCTTCGCCAAACAGTACGACAGCTCATCATCCGTGTCCCACACATCGTATGGAACCCTGATGCCTGTTTTCTAGGCACGGTCTGTACTGTCCACGCAACAAAGGAAGTCATTTTGTCTGCGGGTGCGGTATCCTCGCCGCAGCTGCTCATGCTCTCCGGAATTGGCAACGCCACCGAGCTCAAGGCCATCGGCATCACGCCCATTGTCAATCTTCCTGACGTGGGTCAGAACCTGCAAGACCACCCAATCATCGGCAACATTTTCATTGCCAACACCACCACTTTCACGAACGACGACATCAAGCGCAACGCGACACTCGCGGCGGCCGACCTTGCCGAATGGGAGTCCATACGCAAAGGCCCATTGACGTCGTCGACGACTGCACTTCTCGGTTGGTTGCGCATTCCAGATAACTCCGCCGTTTTCGAGAATCACACGGATGCATCTGCTGGCCCGAGCTCTGCACACTACGAACTGCTATACACTGTGAGTCAATCAACGGCGACAGGGGTCTTATGCAAAGCTGAGTGGCCTGTAGGACGGATTTTCTGCATCGCTGGAGCCTTTCCCCGATACCGGGCGTTTCTTCTCCATCGCGACGGCCGTCGTGAGTCCCTCGGCACGTACGTCATCATTCCGCTACTTATTCTGAGCAATATCTGATCGTCGCATGTCATTTCTTTTATCAGGCGGGTCGATCACCCTGGCCTCCGCAGATCCCTTCGACCTACCCATCGTGAACCCAAACCTCCTCAATAACGACGTCGATATCGCTATCATGCGCGAGGCGATCCGCGCGGCACGGCGCTTTGTTGCCGCTCCGGCATGGGCCGGGTACATCACAGGCGAGTATGGTGTCTTTGGGACAGTGCAGACAGATGCGGAAATTGATGCCTACGCGCGCAATGGGAGTCGCACAATTTTCCACCCTGTGGGCACTGCTGGCATGACGCCGTTTGGCGCATCGTACGGCGTGGTCAACCCCGACTTGACAGTGAAAGGGACGAGAGGGCTGCGCGTGGTCGACGCTAGTATCTTTGTGAGTAGCATTAACGCGTCGTATTTTGTACGTTAGGTATGAGGTGCTCATGTGTCTGCGTGGGGCCTTGTTTACTTTGCAGCCGTTCATCACCGCGTCACACACGCAGGCGCCGACATATGTAGTTGCTGAGCGGGCGGCACATTTGATTCTTCAGGTGGCTTAAGTTGATGCAGAACGTGAGCGAGCTGGTATCGGTCGCATTTTGAAGACGTCAGGTGAGTTGGCGCTTAAGAGAGGACTACAAGAGGACTCTGGCCAACTTCTCCAATTAATTGACACCATTGATAGTCGGCGAGGCATTGCAGATCTTGACGAATGATTTGGAGCCGGATGAAGGATCCTATTAGTATCGCAGGTTTTTTTCGCTCAATATGATCGGTATCTCCTGTGGAATCCTCTAATATCTCCTTTCGAACGAAGACACTGGTGCGTCTGTTTCAATCTATACAGGCCTACGACGCGTTCTCACGAATCTCTATCCCCGCCTCTTCTCCCCACTGAAACCCTGTATTCGATCTCCGTTCGATCGCCGGGTCTCGTGCTTCGTCAGGCTCGTAGGTATTGCTGCACGGACCTAGTGTCCATCTAGTGCTGATTCATTGCCAAGTCTTCTATGTCTTTCTTCAGCGCCTTCGAGAGTAGACAGCGGCCAGGCACCAATATCAATGTCTATTTGATTCTGTTCTCGTTTCTCACAACGTCCATTCGTACCCCAATCAATGGGCGCTCCGGGTATATGCCCTCGCGCTTCTGTGGTGCATATATATACCCCGCTGTAGTGCCACCGTCATCCCTCAACAATGGTGTTTTCTGCCCTACTGTTTCTTTTTGGAAGCTTTTTGGTTGTCCACGGTGCCTTTTACACCGACCCCGCCGATATCCCGCAAACTGTCTATGATTATGTGATCATTGGAGGCAAGTCACATTTCTCTCGCCACTCATACTAGGGCGATCTTAACTGATACTCTGCTGGTATAGCGGGTGTAGGAGGAGGCGTTGTCGCCAAACGCCTGGCCGATGCGCGGTTCCGGGTCCTATTGATAGAAGCAGGACCCAGGTGCGTATCACTGCCGATATCACCGCGCAGCGTTGTCTCAATGTTGCGGTTTAGCAATCTGGGTATACTTGATGTAGAGGTGCCTTTCTTCTGCACCAACCTGTCTCCGGGAACGAGCGTCGATTGGAACTATACCACGACCCCCCAGGCCGGCTTGGACGACAGAGTTATACCCTATTCACGCGGGCGGCTTCTTGGAGGATCCTCTTCCATAAGTGCGTGTATTTCGGCGCTGAGATCCTTCCCATTCAATTGAACGCTCCTTTCAGACTTCATGATCTGGACTCGCGGATCTAAGGATGATTATGATCGCTGGGCAAATTTTACCGGAGACCAGGGCTGGTCATGGGACGCACTTGAGCCGTTCCGGATGGCTGTGGGTCTTGTCTTTCTGTACTTTCACCATTTGTCTTACAATCCGAGAAGATTGAGCATATTTCACCCCCTGTCGATGGCCATAACACGTTTGGAGACATTGATCCCTCTGTACATGGTACCAAAGGACCTCTCGGTATTAGTCTGGGGATCAAGCTTCCGATTGATAGGATGACGCTCGAAACCACACGACAGCTACGGGAGTTTCCCTTTTAAAGTCGATATGAACTCGGGCAATACAATTGGAATAGGTGAGGTCCTCTGTAGATATGCTAATACGAGCAGCATGAAAAGTTGAAAGGCGCTGTTGACAGGGTATGTGCAAAGCAGCATCAGCAACGGAACACGGGTTAGCTCAGCTACGGCCTACATACTCCCGACCCTCTCCACAGATACTACGCTTGACGTCTTGATCAACACCCAAGTCCTCAAGGTCTTGCACAGTGCAACAGAATCTGGACTTCCTGTCTTCAAGGAAGTGCAATTTTCTGCTTCCCCGAATGGTACGCCATCGTATCGTATATGTCCTCAATCTTGTGTCCAACGATTGCTTAGGAACAATCTGTACTGTCCATGCAACGAAGGAGGTCATTTTGTCTGCGGGTGCGGTGTCCTCTCCGCAGGTGCTCATGCTCTCCGGAATCGGCAACGCCACTGAGCTAAAGGCGACCGGCATCACGCCCATCGTTGATCTCCCTGACGTAGGACAGAATCTGCAAGATCACCCCTTCATCCGCAATCCCTTCACCGCCAACACGACGACTTTGACTTTCGACGACATTAGACTCAACGCGACGCTCGCAGCGGCCGACCTTGCAGAATGGGAATCCGTGCGCAAAGGACCGCTAACGTTGTCAACGAGTGAAGGGATCGCATGGCTGCGCATTCCGGACAATTCCTCAATCTTCGAGAACCACACGGATATATCTGCTGGGCCTACTTCTGCACACTATGAGCTACTATTTATTGTGAGTCTGCCGATTAAGACCAAGGCTCGTTGTAGAGCTGAGTGGTCTGGGCTTGTCGGCAGGATGGCTTTTCTTCATCGACTGATCCATCCCCCGATTCTGGCCGCTTCTATAGCATCTCCGCGGCAGTCGTGAGTCCCTCTGCCCGTAAGTCGCCATTCTGCCATCCCATCCCAAACAAAGCTTGATGTCCTGAATCCGTTGCGACTTACCAGGCGGATCGATTACACTGGCCTCAGCAAACCCCTTTGACCTCCCGGTTGTGAACCCCAACCTCCTCAACAGCGACGTCGACATTGCCATCATGCGCGAGGCGATCCGCGCGGCGAGGCGTTTTGTCGCTGCGCCGGCATGGGCGGGGTATGTCACAGGGGAGTACGGCGCCTTCGGGAGAGCACAAACGGACGCGGAGATCGACGCGTACGCGCGCAACGGCAGTCGCACGATCTTCCACCCTGTGGGCACTGCTCGCATGGCACCATTCGGCGCATCGTACGGAGTGGTAAACCCAGATTTGACGGTGAAGGGAACGAAAGGGCTACGCGTGGTCGATGCTAGTATCTTTGTGAGTACTTTCACATTGCTTGGGGTGTGCCGAGCGGGAGAGTGCAGAAAGACTGACGCCCGGCATGTTCGCTTTACAGCCTTTCATCCCGGCGTCACATACACAGGCTCCCACGTACGTAGTTGCGGAGCGGGCGGCCCACCTGATTCTCCAGGCGGCCTCTGTGGATGCGGAGCGCAGGGGAACTTGAGATGGTGGCGCGAATGGGTCAAAAGCCCGTTTTGTGTACGCACTAAAGGAGATTATCAAGGAGGGTGTATTGCAAAACCTCGGAAATTGACACTATCGATTGCGTTCAAGGAGTTGAAGAGGTTGAAATGTGACTCCTGGCTGGGTAAGGTGCCCCTGGTATCGCAGATATCATCCGAAAGTTGAGATTGACATAGAACTATCCAATTTCTCCTCCAATCCACACTAGAATGGACCTTAGATGAAGACCAGCGTCACCCACGGAGCCTTACTGGAGTCCGTCGTCTGTCCCGCGAGGAATCCCCGACAACCTAAGTAGCGTGGACAATCAATACAACCGATATCCGAGTATCACACCAGACAGCACGTACGTCCGACTCGTTGTAAACACTGAAGGCTATACATTGCAGATATGGACAGGCCTTGGCAACTGCAGCGGCTTCGTCCCGCGTCAGAACATAATGAGACGGAACTTCGAGGGAGTTGAGCAACGGATACGCCGTGAGCATGTCAACGAAATGCCCCGAGCTGAATGTCGCTCTGGATGCCGGCATGCCTATCAGGAGGTTCTTGCGTACCAGCGTTAGGCTTTCCAGCGGCGTGTGAGGAGGTGCGACCCTGAGGATCCATTCTTTCAAGTCCATGAATCTCGTCCTGTCCCGGATTTCGTCGTCGTACCACACGGTCAAATGGCGCAGATGACGGAGGCCAAGAGAAGTGTAGATGGTCTGCAATCCAGTGAATACGCGAGTAAGTTATATTGGCAAGATATTCTGGCGACCAACCTCTCCAGTAACCTTAGGACGGTATGTTATATTCAGGCGCTTCAGGTTCGGGAACTCCTGGAGTACCGTAAGGCATTCGCCTGCGGGCCATGTATGATCTCTGCACGTCAGCTCCTTGAGCGTCGGGTTCCCCCATGATGTAATCTGAGTCGGACTCTATTCGCAATAAGAGCTCTTCAACGAGACGAAATCATGCACCAAGATTACCCCGTGTACTCACAGGCTCCACCAAGCGTAAAACTTCTAGGCGAGGCAAGTTTTCGATATACATGTCCAAGTTGACGTGACTCGAGAGGAGGTTCGTGATGCTGAGGACCCGAAGCTGGCGGTGCAATCGCAGCAAGGGTGCTTGGTCAAAATTGCCGGGAATGGTCCGGACAGCCCATCTGACCTCCGTCAAGTTCGGGCGTTGCAGGAGCACATTCACCACTGCCATGAATGAACTATCCCCAATTCTGCGCGCGTCGAGACTGTATGAAGTCATATTGGGTAGAAGAGATATGAAATCAACCCAAGGTGCGCCGGTCGGCTGCCAGTTTCGCGTCGCCCTAGACATCTCGAACGAGAAGCCAAAGGGTATGACTATTGTCCAAAATTCATTAAATTTTGGTGTCTCAGGTAGCCTAATGGTGCAGCACCTATGTGGCGAACACTGCGGACGTGAACTCGCAAGTGGGGAGAGAGGGTTGCAAATGGGCTGTACGACTCGAAGTACCATCCTACCTACTCGCAGGCTATCGTCAAATGCATCAGCTCGATAGTCCACCGTAATCGACGTACTTCTCCTCCTTTGTAGAGTTGCTTGACTTTTATCTCCCTGAATATGAGCGGGGTGGCAGCCTTGTAGAAGAAACGACAGGTCCGGGCGCAGGAGACTAAAGCTTTGAGATCGTCTACATGTGCGAAGACCAAGACAAGCATTTCGAGGGGGATTCTTCGCACAGGCATTTTCGTCGAATGGCAGGCGGCAGGCGTGAACCCTGCGGAAAGCTAGCAGTACTGCGGAAGGAAGGAAGACAAAGATTCGAGCTGCGATTCGGTAGCGCGTCACGGGTCTACGGTAGACTTGTTGCGGTATATAAATGCAGAGTTCAAAAAAAAAAAAAATAGCGCGTGACGGGCTGTCTGCACCCGGGCCGTGCGGCACCGCCCGCCAACCAAGGCATCGTCAAAGTTAGTTCTTCGAAGACGAGCCTGTAACGAATTGGGTCTCCGTGAAGGGCTCTCGTGTGTTGGGCAGACGACAAATGAGAGCGGTCTCGCAGTGGGAGCGTGCCTTGTCGGGTCGTCTGAGGCTTTCTTGACGCGCCTGCTTCATTGTATCTCGGCAGCGTGGAGCCTCGGTGCTTGGTAACGAACATCTGGATATTCCAAGGAGTGCGATGTGTGCTTGAAGGCGACCGGAGTCCGGATGACATCAGCAGCCCCTTGACAGGTGTTTCACTGTATTGACACTAGGTGCCACGAATGAGTTTCGGTTGACTTCAGTAGACGTGGAATGGAGATCTTCACGCAGGAGAATATCGCAACAATCCTCCACAGAAGCTATACGTTCCGAAGAGATGATCTCGTACATTAAACAAAGGTTCTACGCCGATTCGGAATATTGGGGAAATTTCGTATTCTCCATCACCGTGGGTACTTGGGATACCACTCAGGCTCCAGATCCGTCCCGAGATAATCCTTTAACCTCTTCAAGTCTTCATCTGAAATAGAGAGGCGATCGATGGACATATAGTAGTCAGAGGCGACGTTGGAACCAAGCATGATGCCGTAGCACTTCTTGCCATTCACCAGGGCGATCCCGTGGCGAGCGAACGGATGTAACCCGAGCTTGTTCACGATCCAGGTCGCAGCCGGTGCCAAACCGTACAATTTCTTCTCCTTGGCCAGCTCCTTCAAGCCCTCGTCTTCGAGTAGATAGCCACGCATCATCGCTTTTTTCATTTTTGACGGGTGCTGGTCATTGATTGACTGCGGGAGGAGCTGAACGTCAGACATTGGAAGGGAGAGGACCAGAGAGGATTCGACAGGCCTGAGGAAGACGCGATGCAGAGTCAACTCGGAGCGAATGCATGTTTGTGCGGCGGCTAGGCATGGACATCGATGTCCAAATTCAACCGTAACCCGTTTGTCCGCGAATTCTTTTATTCTTCTAAAGACACCCGTATCACACTATCACGTGATCGTGTCTTTTTTTGAACTCTGCATTTACTTATATACCGCAACAATCACGTGATCGTGTCGCGTTCGAATCTACTCCTGTGTGTCCAGCCACAGGTGCGGCTGATGAGCGCTGAGCGCTGAGCAGTGACTTCAGTGAGGCTCCACGGCTCCACCATACTCGTGCGGCGAGATGCCGAGAGAGAGGTCAGATACGGCACCCTACTCCCTGAAGCCGGTGTCGAAAGCGCACTCGCGGTCGATAGTCGATTTGCCTTGGGCGGTAGCCTACCCATTGCCACCCGGCGACACGCCGGACGCGTACACGGCATCTGAGTCAGTGTCACTGGGGCATCTGCATCATCACTCGAGGATAATTCATTTTACTATGTAACAGCCATCATCACCAGAACAACTGCCATCTCGGTCAAGAAGACATAGAACGAGTTGTTGGATAAAAACAAGGCGCCAAGTATACTAAGAGGTACATTGAAAGGAGGGATGGTAATAAGGACAACGACAACTACTGCATCAATTTTGATAGTATTTCGGATACCACTCAGGCTCTAGATCAGTCCCGAGATAATCCTTTAACCTCTTCAAGTCTTCATCGGAAATCGAGAGACGGTCGATCGACATGAAGTGGTCGGAGGGGATATTGGAACCAAGCATAATGCCGTAGCATTTCTTGCCATCGACACGTGCGATCCCGTGGCGGGCAGCGGGATACAAGCCCAGGTCTTTCACTATCCAGGTTACAGCCCGAGCTAGGCCGTATAATTTCTTCTCCTTGACCAATTCCTGTAGGCCCTCATCGTCGATGAGATAACCACGCATCATGGCTGTCATATTGGATGAACGGGGTTGGTTGGGTGTTCTTGAAAAATCGCAATCAGTCGATAGAAGGATGTAGCATTGATCCAACTCACCTGGTCAAGATGAACGGGGGAAAGCGATGAAGAGCGCGCTCATTAGCCGCGTCTCTTATGTACCAATGAACATCACGTGACGTGGCACGACGACACCAGGTCCGGGGTCCCGGGTCGCCCTGGGTCGCCTCATGGGAACAACGAGGAAGATGGGTCATAGGTGATAACAAAAGACTGACTGATAAGTAGAACAATGGTCATTCCATTAGGAACCTGGAGCTAAAAAAATGTGGCAGGGGATATAGATTTCGTGAAGGAGCAGGCGCCTTCACCGGCACGGAAGTCACTGCAGCCACCATGTCGGAAAATATTTGCCGCCATTATTATGGGTTGCCGCACAATGAATTACAACGTAATGCAATGAGATGTTAATGATTATGTAATGAGGCGATGGCAACCGATTTCGGCACCCGGCGTGCCAAAATGAGGTAAAATGACATGGCAATCAATTGCCACGGGGTTTTAATCATATTGACAACGTCACTTCCACCAAATCTGTCTTTCCTGGTAACGGTTATAAGAGAGGTCCATTAAAATAAGATTATTTGACATTGTTTTGGCTTATAATGCCAGAAATATTTTTCCGACACAGCCGCGGGTTGGTCACCGGTGCAACCGGACAGAATTCTACACTGGCCGTGCAGATTGGATGGCAGTTCGAGCTTGGGGAAACTTAAGAAGCGATGGAAGGACCTATCATAGCCACGCACTGCGAGTCTAACTTGCCATCAGATTCAGACAATGAGGATGCAGCACGATGGCGTGTCCATGATCCAGCCGCTGTCTGTGCCTGGTTCGTTCATGTGTGGGAGCGTTGTTCTTGACTCGTTTCAACAATGGAAGGAGAGTGGGAGTGCCGATACGCGACGGTGCACCAGCAGTATAAAGGCTAGCAATTCCAACATGGCTTGTTCTTCACCATCAACGACATGCGCTTTCATCACCTTATCCCCGGTCTCACCAAAATAACCCGCCTCACAGCGAGTCTCGCCAATTCACTGGGCGTCTCTCGCACCTTCAATCGACGAAACCTTGAACATTACTGGTACCCCCTCTGGTGCCGCCTTCTTATCGACCTCGTCGCAGACTGCCCAAACCTCATTGTTTGTCCTCAATTCCCTGTCTGGGTGATCCTCCGTGAGGACGATGACGACGGTCTCGACGACGATGCGAGTGAGGGCGACCACGACGAGGATGTGGCACCGACAGCTGCCGAACTGGAGGAGGATGCAGCACAGGAGCAGCGACGCGTGGCACGTGCGCTGAAGAAAGCCAGAAACCGGGCGAAGCAGGCGGACCGCGAGCATAGGGAAAAGCGCGCCACGAGGGGTGCCGCCTCAGCCTCCCCCTCTGCACCAAGCAAGAAGTTCTCCGTGTCGAAACGGGCGCCGCGAGTGTCCGGCGCAAGTTCAGGCGCAACTGTCCCCGGCAAGGATGCCACGGGTGTCGTCGTCGACTTCGCCATCGTCCATGTCACTGCGGAGACGATCAAGGCCAAATCCAAAGCCGAGAAGCGTTACGGAGGGTGGAGAATCACCACGGAGAATGTCCCTTTGCTCGTAGAGATCAAGCGACGTCCCAAACGCCATCTCTCCGGGGCAGCTTTGAAGAACGCAATCGGAGATAAGATAGAGGAAGGTATAGATGACATCATCATCCAAGCAGCATATGTTTTCGCTACTCGCCCGCACATCTTGAAGATTAGGGCGATTGTAGCGGCTGGGCCATTTTGGACAAGCGCTATCCTGGTGCGCAATAAGCACTTCGATAGACAGGCTATCATTCCGGAGCAGGATAGGAACTTCGTGGCATCGGAGGAGGGAGCGGTTGCACCCCACTGGACGATCCCATTGGAATTGTATACCAAGGCTTCAGACAAGAGGCTTCAGGCGATTAGGAAGCATATGAAGGACCTTGGGCCACACAGCGAGGACGTAGAAGACGTAGCAGGCGAGGATGAGGAAGACGTCGAGGATGAGGACATCGAGATTGGAGAGGTCGAGGAGGGCCATCGGACGGATGACGACATGCCTCCGGAGTGGGAGGGAGAAGAGGAGGGCGCTACCGAGGAGGACGGCATGGATGTTGACGACTGGGACGCCTGATTGCAACCTTAACTCCAATGCCTGGTGCATCCGTACGTTCGTGGCACTGTCCGGCCGTAATTCACCTACTCTGAACTGTTTTATGTACTCCCTGCTTGGCAATGTATCAGTCAGTGACAATCCTTGAATTTGTCGCTGAAGCACTTAAGTTTGATGCTTACCGGATGTCGCCACGGTGTCACGGTCGATTTGGAGCAGAGCGCGGCGGTCGCACAGGCCGAACGTCGCCTGTCATCTACTGATTTGCGAGCGCGGCCGTCGCACACGCCCTCATCCAATGATTTGCTAGCGAAACGAGTCTAGCACTGCAGCACGCCGCATAGGTCTATGCCTTGGTCTCCCTTGAGGTGAAAGGACATAATAAGGAGCGAAAAGTAATGATTGGCATGTACGTACCGTTTGGACGAACGATGCTCAGGGACTTGTTGGCCTTGCTCATGGATGGAAGACTGACATATCAACGCTCAGACAGGTGTCCTATGTATAATGTACATGCAACAAAGAAGATGCGTACGGTGGAATAGATAGAGATTAACACTATGGATGCAGTGGTGTCATAAAGTACGATATCAACATTTACATTCCGCACCACCCGAATCGAACCGGGCGTTGCGGAAGGAGGCAAAACGAACGAAAGGGCGGACCAAGACAAAGCAGAACGCACGACCACAACCCTCACGACCCGACGTCGCCCACGCGCGTCAGCGCGACCCGCCGCTTCTTCTTCGGCGGCTCCTGCACCTTATCGCCGTCCCGCTCCTTGTCCGCCTCGTCCACGACGTCGCGGCGCGCGGGGAACTCGAACGGCTGGTCGCCGTCCTCGAGCGCGCTGCTCCCCGGCGTGGGCGGCCGCTCGGACCGCTTGAACGGAATTGTCGGCGTCACCGCCGGCGACACCATGGGCGGCAGCGCGACGGAGGACAGCGACGGCGTCGTCGCGGGTGTCAGCGACGCGGTCGACGTCAGCGGCACGGAGTGGTTGTGCGCGATAGACTGGAATTGGAGCGTGTGCTGCTGAGTGTGGTGCGCCGGCAGGATCTCGTCGAAGACGACGATGGTGCAGTAGCCGTCGCGGGAGGACAGGATGAGGCACTGGCCGTCCGGGGACCTTATCGCGACACGATCAGCATATCAAGGCGCGGGCACGCAGCGGAGGGCGAGGCTTACCAGCTCATATCGGTGAACTCGTCGTAGTGCAGCTTGGTCA
Source organism: Artomyces pyxidatus (assembly GCA_022160305.1). Taxonomy (NCBI): domain Eukaryota; kingdom Fungi; phylum Basidiomycota; class Agaricomycetes; order Russulales; family Auriscalpiaceae; genus Artomyces; species Artomyces pyxidatus. Next base: position 212,589 of record MU277235.1, on the reverse strand, counting down.
ACATGCAGATGGGCCCCGACTGCTGGGTGTCGTGGATGGCGACGGTGTCCATGGTCTCCACCGCGAAGAGCATGCGGTAGGGCAGCGCAAACACGGACGCGCTGCTGGGTGCCGGCGTCGAGGGCTTAGACATGGCCGGGCTGAACGCTCGCAGCGAATCGCTCGCCGAGAGCGCCGGCGACGGCAGCGTTAATGACTGCGATGCCGATGGATGATAAGCGTGCACGGCCAGTGGTGCGAGGACAGTGGACGACTTCTGCGGCGATAGAAGTGCCTGCGTATCACCCGACGTAGAGGTCAACGGGGTTTGTATCGGCGTCGTGGCTACCGCCGGCGCGACGCCAACGTCTATCGCCACCGTTTCGTCCTTGCCTCTCTCCAACGTAACATGCTTCGTTTCGGTTGGTACATCTGGCCCATAGAAACCAGGGCGTAGCTCATAGAGAATAGGCGAGAATTTGACCGCCACGCTAGCCTTTTTGTGCCCAGGCAGCTGCGCGACCGGTGGCCGCGCGAAGTTTGCACGCGAATAGATATAGACAGAAGATTGGGAAGTTGGGTTCACTGATTCATGCGATGGGGTGGCACTTTTGCGTCCTCGTGTGATAGGCTCCTCCTTCTGTCCAGTGGGAGGCCGGGAAGATCCGGGAACGACCGAAGGGTCTTCGAACTGGCCAGCGGGCGTCAGAAGTAGGGCACCATCAGGACTGAATGTCAGACGTCGGAAGAAGTTCGTGAAGCTCTCGTCTCCGTAGAGCTTGACGGAATTCCAAGTAGTCGGGGAAGGTATGGAGGTGCGTATGGCAGGAAGGGCTGGGAGGGGGGAGGGTGAGCGTCCATACCGCCCATAGAGCGAAGGTGAGCTAGGCGCATTCGAGCCGCTGAAGGAAGATCTCCGGGAAGAAGGCCTGTCCATTGGTGGTGGTGGGAACATCGACTGTGAGGGGGTGCTAGCAATAGAGGGCGCCGGAGTCAGTGTATTGGGGTGTTGATTCTGTGGCGACGCAGCAGAGATAGAAGGTGGTAGACCCTCTTCTTTGATCTGTTCGCTGAGGGTCGTGATGATGGACTCGGTGTCACTGGCTGTGGATTCCCGTCGGAACATTCTTGGTCGACTATGAGAACTGGGCGTGCGCGTGTGATGGTGTGCCATGCGGGTGTTCTTCCCAACAGCGTGGACCTCGAGTCCGCCTTGTTTCGTGGAGATGCTATAGACATGCATGGAGCGGTCGCTACTTTGCGTCGCAATATATTCGTTGAGCGGGTCCCATGCCACCCCTTGGACGTAATGGTTGTGTTCCGCGACTTCCGATACGCATTTACCTAGGTCGGCGTTAGACGCATGATCACCAATAGTTGACCAGCACCCACCATCTGATACTTGGTAGATTCTGGCAGCATTGTCCGTGCTGCCGGTGATGATATACTCGCCTGTCGGACTCCAGGCCAAATCATAGACCTGCATAGTAGTACACCTGAGAGCAATTGTAAGACCGGGGTCGCGTCTCCTGGTCATGAGGACTCACCGGAAGGTCGTGCGAGGTTTCCAGTATTCCTTCTCGAACTGTAAGTCCTCCGCGCTAAGGTCGCTGCCGTATGTGCTCTGCGTGGGAGTGCTGGACTGCGCCCAGATGATAATCATGCCGTCTACGAAAGGTGATCAGACGTAACCGCCGCCACAGGAGTACAGGCACGTACCATCGCCAGCCGATGCAATCAACTCGCCTGAATGCGAATGAGCTGGAGAAATTCATGTTAGTGGGAGGTCCACTCACCATTTGGGCTGAATCTGACTACATTTACTGCGGCGGAGTGTCGGCTGAGGGTAGCGAGATATTCGACCCGAGGTGGTCGCGGTGCGGGCGGGGTGGTCGCGTCACCCGACGCGACTTCGACGACCGAAGGAGGTAGGATGTTGGGATGTACCATCCAGACCTACGACGGATTATCGCCTGCTCCAGAGTGGTTTCACGCTCGACACTCACCCGTACATGATTGTCCTCTCCTCCTGTTGCTAAACGATAGGCCTGGCGCGCAAAGCTCTTGTCTTGTACGGGACGCGCCTTCTTGAATGAAACGGGCTGAAAGTCGCAAGTAGAGATTGGCTTGCTGTCATGCCAGCGAATCTCGAGGGTCCTAACACGCATGGTTGTGCGCGATTTGGTAGTGGGAGGGGGCGGGGAGTGTACAAGGGGAGGTAATTCAGACTATAGGGCGCCTGGGACGGGCTCTCATGGGCTACTCGCGGGGACAGCCGGTGCCTTTGCCCCCATATCTGGCCTGGTGTGGCGGACCCATGGACCACAGTCCACGGACCGCACAAGACACCGCAGTTCGAATCTCCACGCCGGTCACATTCGACCTTGCAGCGATACAAGGTGGTACCAAAAGACACCGACGAGGACTGGCAGCCTTTCCGTATATCTTGCGGAGTTTTTATGAGAACAAGAAGATCAAGTCAAAGCCAATGCGACGCGACGCGTCACGGTCACGTGTGGCATCATGATATAGTGAGTGGCCTGTGCATCTTCTAAGACCATTTGTTCACGATGAACTCCACATGAAAATGCAAGGAACCGATGACGGTCTGTTATCAATCTCCGGGTGACCCGGGACCCTCTCTCTCGCCATGGGCGAAACCACCAGTGACGACTCGGACTTCAAAACTGACCTGGACCAAAGTAAGTTAATGATGTATGGCCTTCTCTGAAGATACCGCGTCTAAAGAGCTGGCCAGAATGAAGAATAATCACAGTCTAGAATCAGCGCCAAAGTACTCAGACATCGGTCGCATTGCCTTTGTCGAATGTGAAGAGATAAGATGTGGAGTAGAGGGAAACAAGGGAAGCTCAAGACTCGGACACGTGTGACTCCTGTTCCTGCTCGAGAAGGACGGCGGCGCTTGGGAAGCGTGGGGTGATTCTGCACTGAAACGCAGCAGGACCTCTGCAAGCCATATTATTAGCGGCCCATTACGGCAAGAGGAAGCAAACATCATCATGACTTACATCGCGACACCACTGCTTGCATCGTATCCATCCAAATCGAGCGGCACATCTTCACCGTAAGCATCCTTTTTCCTCTCAAACGAACATGCCCATAACGCTACAGCAAGCATGATCGCGATAGAGTCCGTCGCCAGCTGCTTCCCAGGACACACGCGCCTCCCAAAACCGAACGCGTGTATCCCATCGTCCTTCGCCTCGTTTGATTGAGACGCAAGCTTGCCGCGGGCGTCCAGATGCCGCGATGGATTGAATTGCGCAGCATCGAGTCCGAAGACATTGGTATCGCGGTGCATCGCCCACACGTTCGGGACGCAAACAGTGCCGGCGGGGATGAACATGCCCTCGTACCAATCGTCTTGGGTCGATAAGTGCGGAAGGGCCACGGGAGTGACAGGCCCCCAGCGCAGAGTCTCTCGGACCATGGCAGAGACGTACGGGAGATGCGGTAGGTCTGCGAAGGTCGGTACGCGGGAGCGCCCTACCACGACGTCCAGTTCTGCCTGCGCACGCTTTTGTGTTTCCGGATAGGCGAGTATCCCGAGTATGCCCCACGAAAAGGCGCACGTCGTCGTGTCGACTCCTGCAGCACTGACGACAACATCGCATGAGATGTGAAGATACGGTAGAGACTGTGGTACATTACGCACTACATTGTGACATTGAGCCAGGCGCTCTCACGTACAGACAGACCGAAGCGTGCAGAATTGTCGTGGAGCACGGAAGACATTGTTGGACTTTCTGTACCACATGCCTACAAGATAGCCTCAGCAATGAAGAACTCATCCGTAGAGCAAAACGCACAATACTCGTGTTGAACAAGTTTTCGAATGTGTCCGAATCCTTCTCAAACCACGCTTCGGACTGTCGTTTCCAGGGCGCCAATCTGCACGAGAAGCTCAATGACATCCCCACAATCACACATCACTGAGACATACCTTGCCGGGATGTATCTCATCCATGGGAAGATCTCGACTAAGTGATTTTTCGGTAGGGTTGCATGGCCCAAGCGCCCAAGGAGCTCCTCGATAGACTTCACGCGAGGATCGGCGCCCCGCGAATGGCCATACAGCGTCGACAGAATGACACTTGCCATGGCTTGGCGGATCTGGTCCTGCCATTTATTGCAGTCGCTGTCTAGGAATCCCAGAGCAAGTGTTAAAGCATGGCGATGCTGCGTAAGTCGCAGCTGGTCTTTGACGCCACTGTTTGTCAGACCTTCGTGTGCAGCCCTGCGCAAGCGACGCCAACTGCAGATGACGTCGAGTACTTGTGTCAAAGATATCAGGATCGAGCGCAACGGGTTTAGACTCACAATGTGGAGTAATTTTGGAAAATCATGACGAGGCCACCGCACATCGTCTCAGCTCCTACAATGTTACGCACGCGATCCGAATAGCGCGCCGCGCGACGTCCTAGCAACTCTGTTGCGGCTTTCTGTGTGTTCAGAACGACGACTGATTGTCCGAGAACGCTGAAATGTGTCACTTCGCCTACATAGGCGCAGGTGACATGATAAGATGAGAAAACCGTCTTATTTAGATGCCGAAGCACGCACCGTACATCGCTTTCCACTGAGTAAAAGTGAGCCAAGGCGCGTCATTCGAGACATCGAATACATTTCCAATCAATGGGAGGCCCCGTGGGCCAGGTGGTAATTTTCGCCACGGGCTGGCGCGGTACTTCGTGTACACAACGATACAGAAGACAGCTGTGACCCCGAAGATGACGAAGCAGTGTGGCTGGAAAAGAAGAACGAGGGTGTCGTTCGGGGAGGGAATCGTAAGCAGCATTTTCGAGTGCAGACTTGAGGGGAACAACCAAGAATATGCGCACTTCTATATGCCTCCTGAAACGCCCAAAAATTCGTGGATCAACGAACAATTTGGCGAATATCATAGAAGCCGCCAGGGCTCTGTCGACTCTGCTTTGGTCTCGCGCTACATATCAAACCCACGATACCAGGGCAGAAGAACAGAACAACACACTGTAACTGGGTTGATGTTCTCGACATTGGGTGATCGAATATCAGTGTTTCAATCTCTGATAGGCATATGTGGTTTGGGCCTCGTCACTTATATAGCCAGAAGCATCGCTGCAACGATTGTCAAAAACTTCAACATGTGGAGTTAGATATGTTTCTGCCGAAGGAGGGTGAATTTCACGAAGAAGCGTGAAAGCGTCAGATGATCGCTCACCCTGACATCTGGCGTGAGCCAATCGAGAAGATCAAGACAGGGCCGACCTCGAGAAGCAGACGCCTATGAAGAGGCGCTTCCTCGTGACCTAGAAAGGCATTAAGGGCATAAATAGCCAGCCGCAAGTGACAGACGAATTAGCGATGCCATGAAGCAACGAAGACAGGAAAACCTGTGTATATCACAAGCCTTCGAGCTTTGAAGACCCTGGCATGAAAAACCCTAAAGAGTCAACTGGTAAGTAGCACACACGCTCGCCATTTACGCCACACGGACAGCAAAGTGTACAGGGCCAGGCCGTGTCTCGAACCAATTGCTTGCACCTGCACGTTCTCATGATGATGCTACATGGTGATACTTCGAGACCCTCCGGGAGTACTCAGATGATCCTGGAGGACTCGCCCACCCCTCTTGTGGGGAAGAGCAAACGTACATCAGAAGCACATGTAGTAATCCGTCAACGCATGTCGGACGTTCTGTGATAGCCTAGCGAATAGTGCTGCTGCGCAAGGTCTGGGAAAAGCTCGACAAGAGGTCGGACCGCCCTCGGGACTCGTCTTCAGTCTCGCCCTCTCCATAGATAACCGCTGTGTCACGAAGGTCCTTCTGGAGAATCTTCGTGAGATGCGCCAGGCCAGCTTGTTGCTCGGCCAGAATCTACGACCGACAACAATATATATTGGCCCTCAAAAAGCGCACAAAAAGAAGGATGGTACGTACCTGCACAATCTGATTGAGTCCGTCCTCGTCAACAACGGCCCATTCAACGCCATCCGACACTCCTCGTGAGTGGCCGCTCCGCATAGCGTTCAGGGCGCCGACAAGGGCCCAAAGCTCATTTAGTTTGCCGACGATGCGTCCCATCCCACCTGGGCGGCGTATCTCTCCATCGATCTCTTCTAAGACCGCACGAAGCGCCTCTTCTTCCGGCCGTATTGAGGACGAGCGCAACGCAGGAATCAGGAGATGAAGATGCTGCACGAGCTTGAGCAGTCGATGCGTCAACTGGGCCTGCGCTGCAGTTGCTTTATTTAGGCGCGCCGCGTTCGACATGTCATGTCGCTCCGAGAGCTTCTCAATCCTTGACCTGATCTCCTTCAGTTTTTCTTGGTGTGCGGTGGCCTGCTGCGTTTGCGCCTCCACGCGCTTTTGCAAGTCGTCGAAACTTGTCGCAAGTACGGGTACAAGACTGATAACGAATGTCAGCTGTAGCGTTCGGCTCATGCTTCATTCGGACGTACCAGCTCGGATCCGGATTTTCACGGACAGCTCTCTGCCACAACGCCTCATTAGTGGCGTTAGCCGGTCTTCCATATAGGTGGACTTGAGCGGGATCTACTAAATTATAGAAGTAATGCTTGGGCTACCGTCAGTACGGGGTCGACGAAGAACAAGGGGCTTCTACACACCTGAAAGCGATTCAAAGGAGAGTTCGGAGTCCACGCGCCCACAATGGCCTCCATTCGTTGTGAAAGCTGCGAGAACTGCGTTTGAGCGTCCGCTTGCTGTTGCGCCGGCGCCACCGCAGTCTTCGACGCGAACAAACTGTTCTGTGTCGACGTGCCAGTGCCGCCGAGCAGGCTGCCCCCCAGCAAGCCAGAGTTTTGCGTCTGAGGCTGTTGAGTCGCCTGAGATCCCCCGAATAGCGAATTCGTCGGTTGCTGCTGCTGCTGCTGAGTCTGGCCACCGCCAAACAGTGAGGACTGAGTCGTCGTGGAAGGTTGTTGCGAGCCAAACAGGCCGCCAGTCCCCGTGGAAGATGTCGTGTTGTTCGTGCTCCCGAACAAGCCGCCGCCTGTCGCACCTGTAGATGTCGAGGCATTATTTCCAAAGAGACCGCCAGTGCCACTGGCAGGCTGAGTCGTTGCCGTCGATCCGAACAGGCCGCCCGTCGAAGGCTGAGTGTTGGTGTTCAACCCGAACAGTCCGCCCGTCGAGGGTTGGGTCGTAGTAGACCCGAACAGACCTCCCCCAGCCGCAGGCTGTTGGTTCGACTGAGTTGTCGAAGAGCCGAAGAGGCCACCTCCAGTCGCCGGCTGCTGCTGTTGCGTCGCTGTGTTCCCAAACAACCCACCCGAGGCAGGCTGCTGTGTCGTATTCGTCCCGAAGAGCCCACCACCCTGCTGAGGTTGCTGCTGCTGAGATTGTGTGGACGCGCCTCCAAAGAGTCCTCCGCCCGTTGCAGGCTGCTGCGTACCAGTGTTCCCAAACAGCCCTCCCGACTGTTGCCCAGTATTCCCTCCTCCAAACAGACCTCCCCCGCCACCCCCCGTAGCCTGGTTTGAACCGCCACCAAATAGCCCTCCGCCGCCCGTCTGAGTGGTGTTGGAGGGTTGGTTCTGGTTGGAATTCCCGAACAGACCTCCGCCAGTTCCAAAAGCCGATCCTCCCGTGGCTGAACCCTGCGCGTTCTGTGCGGTTCCGAACGCTGAAGTGCCGCCGGTATTGGTCGTATTATTGGATCCTAGTCCTCCGAAGAGGCCGCCACTCTGTCCCGGCTGTTGTGTGGTATTGGAGGAGCCAAAAACGCTCCCTCCGCCGAACGCTGACATGGATCCTTAGACGTGGGCCGGCGAGAACGTGTAGTCGCTGGATCCTGTTGAGTTGTTGAAGGTCGTGGAACAATTGAGCGGATCGCGTGTGACTTTGGCGAGATTGTTTACTGACCTGGACTTTACACTGAGCACTCTCGAGTCACTGTCTCCTGACGATTGAGGGAATGGAGGATGGTCGAGGTCGAGGTCGAACACCGAATGTAGTCGAGTCGAACGCGTCTGTTGAGGCCCCCGGCGTATGCCTAGGTAGGTTGTATCCAAAATCGGCGATTTTGGGCGTTTTCGTACGCGCGTTCCGGAGCCGAATCCGTCCGCCTTAGGATCGGACGTCCGTTTTTTCGGCAAATCCGTACGCCAAACGGATCGGGGATCCAAATTCGGTCTCTTCGTACGCTGAGAGGTCAAAATGCTCGATATACAGTGAGGACGGTCTCCAAAGCCCTCTGTACTTTGTCAAGAGTATCTTGAGAGTATCAGCAACGTCTTTTTCTCGGAAGATAAGACGGGAGAGCACTTTCTCGCCATGTGCGGCAAGAGCCGAAGCTTCGGCAGTGCCGTCGGCAACGCGATACACCACTCACCTCGACATTGGCATGGTCCAATTTCAGGCTGGACGACTGGAAGCTAGATTTACATCTGAAACTGTCTGAATATCTTCATGGTGAGCCATACGAGTATCCACGCGAAGGTGCTCATGAGGCGGACTCGTACGCAGGCGGATCGGACGTTGCTCCAGACAGACCTCTTCCGTACGGCACGTGGATCGGACGTGGGGCAGGATTTTGGTCCTTTCCGTACGCATGGGATCGGACATACGTCGATTTTCGAGGTCAAATCCGTACGCCAAAGGATACAACATATCTAGGGATACGCCGGGGGCCTGTCTGTTGCAGCTCAAGACGCGTCAAGCCGCCTGACCGCCAAACCCCATGCCTTGCTCCGACCGTATATCTTACCGGGCTGTCTATTTGAACGTCTAATCAGACATCCCATCGTCGACCTCATCGTAGCTTTACAGAGCTTCTACGAGAGAGCAATGTCACCTCGTTGTCTCGTACGGGGATCTCTGAGTGAGTCAAGCTGCCGCACTCTTGCTCCGTCTGTTCTGAAGCCCCTTGCCCCGTCAGATATCGATGAATTTTTTCACGGTTCGTCTACATGCATTCCGATATCACTACACATACTGATTGTCTGATGCATAGTCCAAGGCATTGTTCGTCCCGGTCAGACGATCTCTTCGACAGGCTTCGAGAGACGCGGTGGCGGGAAGGGCGCGAACCAAGCCGCGGCAGTGGCCAGGGCTGGAGAACCAGTGAGCATCGTGGGCGCAGTCGGAGACGATGGAGCTTGGCTTTTGCGCGATCTCAAAGAGATGGGTGTGTCGGTCGACGGCGTCTGCACTGTGTCGGTGCGTATGCCCAGGCTTGCACTATGCGGAGCTCTCAGCGTCTGTGTTACTGTAATTTATGCTCTTCGAACACAGGAGCCTACGGGGCGCGCGATCATCCAACTCACACCAGCGGGTGAGAATTGCATCAGTGAGCATGGGATCCATAAACTACACAACTTCTGCTGAAATGTATCCTCAGTTTTGCACAAGGGTGCAAACTACGCTCTCCAAGACACGCCTGCCCAGATTGAGCAGAGTCTCCTGGGCATGTCCCACTTGCTCCTTCAGAATGAGATCCCGTGGCAGACGACCGTCGCCTACCTCACGCACGCCCACGATCGCGGCCTCGTCACGGTCTTTAATCCGTCGCCCATGCCATCCGACGACGAGATCCGTGAATTCCCCTGGGAGAAGCTCTCATGGCTCGTTGTGAACGAGGGCGAGGCGGAAAGCTTGCTGCGAGTCCTAAAAGTTGATGTCAATGAAGTCAACCCCTCTGTGCGGGAAGAGGATCAACCTACGCTCCCCGCATTGGAGACATTGGAAAAGCTGGCCCGAAACGAGCGGCTGCAGTCCACGAACATCGTGTGACGCTCGGGGCAGCGGGGGTGGTGGCTTTGACGGTCGGTGCGCTTATGCCGGTCTATCTGCTGGCGGCAGAGCTGCAGGGAGACGTGAGGGATACAACCGGAGCGGGAGATTGCTTCACTGGATATCTTGTCGCCGGATTGATGCAGGTAGATCCCTCGGAGGTTCTGACTACCCGCGAAGCTACGACTCTGCTCCGACGCAGTGTTCAGGTGAGCATAGATCTTACGAGGGGGACTTTTCCGAAGTTGACTGATGCGCTTTGAAGGCTGCAGGAATGTGTGTCGAGAAGAGAGGAGCAACAGAAAGTATGCCCAAGCGTGTTGACGTGGAGGCGCGGTTGTCAGAGAATTAAATCAATATGTATTACGCGGATGAAGTTAGCTTGAGGGTTCAAACGTTCAGGTGCAAGGAGTGTAGCAGCTCCAAGACACCCAGGGATCATGCCAGGTCATCGAGCAAACCATAAGTGATCTTCGATGGAGGGATGCAGGGCATGAATCATGGAGAGACATGTGGTGTGTACATGTAGGTTTTAATGGCATCGCAAAGCATGGGTGGAGAATCAGAACTGAAAACAACATGTCAGTCGAATTGTGAGGCTACGATACAGAAGCATACGCACCCGCAGAGCTTGGAAGAACCACTTGTTCTTTCCACTCGTGTACCGGTCCTCCAGCAACTTCTTCACCTGCTTCTTCGCGTCCTCCCGCTGTGTTGGCTCCTTGAACGTGTCCGATGTAACGGTGCCTTTCAAGCTCTCGAGCTCAACAGAGTAGCGCGTGGGGAATAGGTGTGAGTAGTTCACGACCTGATGTTCGTGATCTGTAAGTGCGGTTGGCAGACTAGAGACGCGAAACTCGCCTTAATGAAGGGCTTCACTTTGCTCCGCTTCGCCAACTTCTTTGCGCCCATGCGCTTTGTTACTTTCCGCGGGTAGCGCTCGATGCCTGCAACGATGGCGTGGGGGTAAGGGCGCTCCTTGGTACCCTCATCAAGCTGCTTGATCACGACGACCTTCTTGCCAGCCTGGCGGCCTTGCAGGACGATGGCAACCTGGAAACAGACCGGCTTAGTCCACGGCCGCGACACAACGAGTGAGGTCCTACTTTTCCGGGCTTGAAGACTACAGTGAGAGGTCAGCTTGTATTCAGGTAACGAAGCAATCTGAGCATCTACGCACTCTTGACCATTTTGACGTTGAGGAGGGCGGGATGCGAGATATTCGACAAGGCAGACTGAGTTGCGCGCCACCGCAAGCCACTCGGGATGTTCCGAAGAACTGTACAGTTCTTGCTCGCCCTCGGTCACGTGACCTCCTTATGGCCACAGTCACCGCCTCGTCCATCCTGCTCGACGAGTCGTACTGCCATACAGTAGCGGCAATACTTCTAAAAGTGTCTTCTCCTTTATCAATACACTCTTCCCGATCCGCGGATGCGCTGAAGAGGGCCCTGACGACGATGAGTAGCAGGGAACAGCGAGTCAGGGTGTGGCTGTATATCGCTTCAATCCATAATCCAAGGCCATCCTTGGATGCCGTGAGTATAGAGTTGGCAGTGCCGTTTTCGCTCGAGGCGTCGCGCTGGGCAATGCAACTCTTAACCGATTCTCGTCCATCGCGATTATCGGACCTTCATCTAGACTTTTGTGAAGTCGGGATGGTGGTACTCTCTGCAAACTTCGGGCTTTTGCTCACAGCTTGCATTGTGCACCTCTACGTTGCGGTCTGAAACATGGATCCTTTATCGGCGCAGAGCGTTCGACCCCCGTGGAGGCAGCCCTATACATCGCCGTGCATCTCCGCAAGACAAGGGGGAAACAGCGGTGAGACCCTGGTCCCTTTCCAGCGACTTACCTCGGGTTATACTCAACAGAATCCGCGGAACCCGCGAGATCTCATGAGAACTCGATCGCATATGCCCTCGTCGTATCCCTGGAAGGTGAGTCGAGGTTGCAGGATAATGATTTTCTGACAATATCAGTGTCGTTAAGGAATTGACTTACGCTGAGAACTCTGAACACGTCTTCCTCTACTCTCAGGCATCTTACCCCCGCGCGCAAATGCCTGGTTAGCTTCGATTTCCTGAGCTTTTCCATGCGCCGAAAAGCCGACCTTCATCAGTATGTGCAGGCATCCCTTGCGATGCCTCAGCTTGCCCGTCCGTCCCTCCTCCCTCCCCTTGTCAAGCTATCGACCTTGGCAAGCATCCGGCACTTCGTGTCATCTTGAATGTATATCCGCGATCCGTGAGGGTAGGTGGAGAATGTACTTGGTACACATGCTCTCCTCAGTGTCAAAGATGTAATCCAGGAATAGGTCCAGCGCGGAGCTCGGCCTCAGGGAACCAAGTGTCAAGATAATGGTGTTTCGCTTCTCGACAGCCGCCCGTCTACCCTAGTGGCCATCGAACTGGCGTTGTTCAGGGACTGGTGTAAGATGTTAGAGGGAAGAGTTCTTTCAAATTCGGGCTGCGGGCTGAAGGTAGAGACCGGTACGCACGTCCTCTCCATGGCTATGTTACACTCTGACCATTCACCGTACAGACTTTGGTAGCTCGACTCGCCTCCGCGCTGTTCCAAGCTTCGAGCGGAAGTGGTCATGTCATCCTCGCCATGACAGTGTTTCCTTCGCAAAGGGTTTGGCTAGCACAGAATACCCTCGATCACGGGGGTGCGCTAAGGATTGGACCTGCGGATGAATCATCGCAGGCTATAGGGTAATTGGATTGCTGCAAACAAGTATGACACCCCACCAATTCCGCATTACGGCCTGGGGGTACTGGTTCTTTCCTCTTGCCCTCAGTCGTTCTCAATATGGGGCCGATGATTTCGTAACTGCATCTTCTTGACAAACATATAAAGTCGCAGCCGTTTCATTGCGTTCCCAACCCCTCCTCGCCTTCCTTTGTCGCTCTTCATGGGACTGGTACCGATCCTCGCCGCCTTCCAATTTCTGGTGTTCTTTGTACTGTCTAGTGCCGTCACCGACAACCAGGATGCGGCCGTTCTTGAAACGTGCCGGGCTTTAGCTTCCGTCATGTCGAACGCTTCTCTGGTCTCTTCTCCTTGTCTGTACTTACAATTTGTCTACAACTTCAATGACGGCTCACCAACAGACTATAGCCTCTGAGTTTTACAGCAGCGATATCGGACATTGGTCAGTGTCCAGCACAGCCAATTCGACATGCTCCGTAGAGCCTGGCACTGTCGCCGATGTGGGAAGACTAGTATGTAGGACCAACTTCACACGCACTCTTCGTACTGATCTTCGAGCTCTGCAGCTCCAAACCTTGGCGTCTTCTAGAATCCCGTTTGCGGTACGCCGTGTGACCATGTGCTGCTGCCTCATGACATTCTCAGTCCAAACGTAGGTGAAGGGTGGAGGCCATACTACTAACCCTGGGTTTTCGTCGACCTCCGGCGTGCAGGTCTCCATGGCACGCTTCTCTGAAATCACCGTGGACAAGGCTTCGCAGACGGTTGACGTCGGTGCTGGCGTCACTTGGGACGAAGTATACATAGCTCTCGAGCCGGTGGGCGTGAACGTGGTAGGCGGAAGAATTCCTGGAGTGGGCGTCGCTGGCGTGACACTCGGCGGAGGTGCGCACGTCGTTAACTTGGTTGACCAACGCGAACGCATTCTAAGGCGTGATGAAGGCTACTCTTGGAAGAGCAACCGGTTCGGCCTCGCCTTGGACAATATTCAAGCATATGAACTAGTCCTGCCGAATGGAACAGTCACCACAGTCACGCAAGCGAACGAGGATCTATGGTTCGCGCTTCGAGTAAGTTTTCGTCCGTCATAGTCGAATGGTAGCTTACCGCCTTCCACGCTGTGCAGGGCAGCCTAAATAACTTTGTGCGCTCCGAATCGCCTGTATGTGTGCACACTCTGAAAGGACTTTATGCAGGGCATCGTCACAAAATTTACCCTCAAGACGCATCCCCAGACGGAGGTTTGGGTGAGTCCGTATTGTAACGCTATAGCATCTCATCATATTGATAATCGAAAAGGCGGGAGTTGTCACGATGTCTTTCGAACATCTGGGCGTTTTTAATAGAGTCTTGGCCAATTTCGCTGAGCACGTCGACGAGAAGGCAGCTGTAGTTGCCGGATACGAAAGCGCTCCTGTATGTGATACATGCGTCACATAGGACATCGCTGACGGTGAGATCTAGAATGCTACAACAGTCTCAGCGTTCATATTCTATGACGCCCCGTCACCTCCGGCTGGCCTTTTCGACGACATGTTGGCGATACCGGCCATCTCTAACACCGTGCAGACAACTACATATGCGACTTTTGTTTCTTCGTTAATCACCATCGTTGGCCTAGGAGGTTCTCGGTGCGTATTCCAGTGAACAGCTTGACAGTGTCATAATGGTTCCTTACGTTTTGATTCCAGTGTTTACTTCGGCTGTGCGCCTGTCCTGAAATACACAGAAACACTGCTATCCTCAATAATGAACGAGACAGCGGTGCGCATGAACCTGACGACCGTGATGTTCACTCACCTGATCACATGTTCAGCGTGTGGAACAGCGTATCAAGGTCTTCGACCCCACTGCGCTCGCCTTCACAATCGTAGAACCTTTCCAGCCCGGTTTATTCTCGCACGGCGCGCCGTCCGCATACCCGCCGGACCGCAGCCACACGATACTGCCTACGAACCCATATCTGGTTTGGTCAGACCCATCTATGGACAGTGTGATGCACGACGCGCTCGGGGAGCTCACGAGGAGTATTCAGGCCGCTGCGATCGCGGAGGGGCAGGACATCGCTGGAGCTGCGGCATACACGAACTATGCGCTTTTCGACACGCCTGTGGATCAGATATATGGCGCAAATCTACCACGATTGATGTTGTTGAAGAGGAAGTATGATCCCTCCGATGTCATGGGTCTGACCGGGGGGTTCAAATTGTGAGAAAACGGGGTATTACTATACCTTTTTACTGTTGCGCTCTTAGGTGCTTGACCTCCAAGGATCATAAGGCAACTATCACTTTAAATAAATCATATTATATACAGTTTCATAGCAGTAGTACCGCGAAATCATGAGAAAAGGACCGGTGACAAGTCTTTAGGGACATCGTCAGAAAATCCTGTCGGGCGAAGGGTATAGATACTCACTAGGCTGATTGTATTCGGGATTGCGTTTCTCTACCTCCGCCACGTTAAACATCCACATGTGGCAAGCGGCGTTCAAGAGTGTCTTCCGACGAGCAGTCGTACGTGTGCGGGACTCGGCGCTCGAGGGCATCCTCAGCGGAGGAATCGTACTTGTGTGGAACTCGGCGCTCAAGGGCATCCTCTGAGGAGGAGTCGTACGTGTGGGGCACGCGACGTTCAAGGGCATCCTCCGATGAAGAGTCGTACGTGTGAGGGACCCGGCGTTCGAGGACATCTTCTGCAGAGGAATCGTACTCGTGTGGAACTCGGCGCTCGAGAGCATCTTCAGACGAAGAGTCGTATGTGTGGGGAACTCGACGCTCGAGGGCGTCCTCTGAGGACGAATCGTACGTGTGGGGCACACGGCGCTCGAGTGCATCCTCCGATGAGGAGTCGTACGTGTGGGGAACCCGGCGCTCAAGGGCGTCCTCAGACGAAGAATCATATGTATGCGGGACCCGGCGTTCGAGGGCGTCCTCCGCGGAGGAATCGTACTCGTGTGGAACTCGGCGCTCAAGGGCATCTTCAGACGAAGAGTCGTATGTGTGGGGAACTCGACGCTCGAGCGCATCTTCTGAGGAGGAGTCGTACGTGTGTGGGACACGGCGTTCAAGGACATCCTCCGACGAAGAGTCGTAATTATGCGGGACCCGGCGTTCGAGGGCGTCCTCTGAGGAGGAGTCGTATGTGTGCGGGACCCGGCGCTCGAGAACGTCCTCCGAAGAGGAGTCGTATGTATGAGGCACACGGCGTTCGAGGGCATCTTCCGACGAAGAATCGTAAGTGTGGGGAACACGGCGCTCGAGAGCATCCTCCGAAGAGGAATCGTAGGTGTGCGGGACCCGGCGCTCAAGGACATCTTCTGAAGAGGAGTCGTACTCGTGTGGAACACGTCGTTCGAGGGCGTCTTCCGATGAAGAATCGTAGGTGTGGGGAACCCGGCGTTCGAGAGCATCTTCCGAAGAGGAGTCGTACGTGTGAGGCACGCGGCGCTCAAGCACGTCTTCCGCAGAGGAGTCGTACTTGTGCGGGACCCGCTTGGCCCGGACATTAAAGCCGCCAACTGCGCCTGCACATCAAAAGGTCAGTCACACAGTCTTCTGCAGCTCAGCATCAGACGTACGAGTATTAGCGTCTATTAGCGAAGCGTGTTAATCGAGGGCGGAGAAAACAGACAAGATTGATAGCTCACCATTCAGTTGCTCGAGGGGAAGCGCATTGGCAACGATGGCAGCGATGGCAAGCTTCACGAAGGCGGAGAGGATCTGCATGGTAGCGAAGAGTTGTTTGGTAGACTGGAGGAGTGGAAGACTGAGGAAGAACTTGTCGATTGCGGTTCTGATGAATCACTTTGAAGCCCTCTGGCTTAAGTACGTCAAGCTCTTGGGCGTGAATGCCTGTAAAACCAATTATGTTGGTACGCCATGAGATGCTGAGCAATCACTTCTAGGAGCGGGGATGCTGGTGTGGTCGTGGCCTCGCAACTGCACTGGTGCGGTCATCAACAAAGATACACATGATTCCCGGGCGACCTGAAAGACGCTCAGGCAGCGCTGTGTTGGGCAGTACGGTGGCCAAGAGGAAGTCTGTGAGCCCAAGACCGGCGAATATCTTTGGCCTTCTCGGCCATCATCACGGCCGATTGAAGCCGAAGATCCTGATCACTGAGGTGGAGATCGAGTACACCGTCGCCTTGCATAGAATGCGGGGAGATCTGCCGGCACCAGGAAGTGATATTCTCCCCGGGGGCAGGCAATCATCAAAAGGGCCTCGAAAGCCACTACGCACCTATGTAGCCCACATGTATTCGCCAAGCGCGTGTCCGCACGTCATCCATTCCTCACCATGAGATTGCGCGAGAGAGAGAGATGTCCCCACTCCGATCTAAGCGGGCGGCTATGCATGCAGGCACTATGATTGTAGCTGGAAAAAGTAGACACGTACTCCAGAACACTCAGGACAACGGAGTATCCCAAGTCGGCCCCGTCTGTGGATACCACAGATGAGCCATCAGGTTATTATGATTTCGGGGAGGAGATGCCGCCTGCGTTTAACCTGCAACCACCATGCCATTCACCCCCACCAGAACAAAGGCAGAGTATGCTCCCCTCACCGGCAGCCCGACAGATGGCGTCAACGATGACCTCAACGAGCAAGCCGAACATTATCGCGCAACTTGTGGCGAAGGGCACGCCTCCTGGAAAATCTACGCTTCTTGCTTCATCATCGCCTGCTTGTCCTTCTTCAATCTGTCGCTGTTGCCGTTCACGCTGACCACCACTCGGTTGACGGATGAGCAACTCGCCATACTACCTTACCCCCGACCAGCGTTTGGGTCTCGACCGCGCAGCCAAAGCCGTCCCGAAGACGCCTGTCTACCTCTACGGGTGGCCAGAGAACATCGCACGCTTGAGCCAAAAGCTCAAGAACGCAGCCTATGGGTCGAGGAATATCGTCGTCATTTCTGTCGAGGTAAGTGAGGGTGCCTGGATGCGAACGTTGTACACTCACCGAGGAAAGCAGGACTCCAACGTCATGCCATTCCGTGTCCCGCCAACAGGAACCGATGCCTGTGCGGTCACCTGGTCTTGGGACCACCTGTGGAAGGAAGACGGTCGGTCGACTTGGAGACCAAGGGCGACGTCAGCCAAATCGAAGTGTGGTCCGTGATCGCACCCAACCCTGTCACTGGAGCGACACCGGGGAGTCCTGCGTCCGCAATCGACTTTGACACGTTGTCCTGGAACACACGACCTATCCAGAGCGAGTTTCTGGGGACGTTGGACCTCACTGCTCGCCCGAATTCAACGACCGTCGAGTTTGCGTGCCCGGAAGAAGAGATTCTGACGATCGAGCTTCGATGCTTACGAGTCGCGTGCCATGTTCGCTTCCAGCAAGTGCACTTCTTCCCCAAGCTCGGTGAGTGCTCGTTGAGCAGTCGAGAGGCCCATGGGTCAATGGCTGATGTATCTGTATTGCAGGATTTGAGCTCGTGCGGCGACAGATACACTAGGGAGCTGGATGCCGGATAGGATGGGAAAAGCAAATGGGATCTAGTACTTAGTTTAACTTCGTGATACTGGTAGATGAGATAGATACCAAAGCTGCGCACCTTTCTTCACCGTCGAGTCTTTTACTGCTCGGATATCCTCGCGAAACACAAGTATGGACGTCGTCGAACAAGCTGCCATGCACCGTCAAAGTGACCGTGGGACACGAGGTAGCGCTCGGGCTAGAGTGAAGCCGGATATTCCCCGATACGGCCGGTCCGGCACGCTTGGAGACCACCTCGGGGACCGGGGACTGGTCCGCCGCCGCTGACTCGCAAGTCCACCGCTCACCAATCTAGATGATAAAGACAGATCTCCTCAACCTCGTCCCGCCTTCTGCCTTCGATCTTGCCGAAGTATCCATCTTACCCGCGTTCTAAGTGAAGCATCTGCCGAAGTATCCATCTCACCCACATTCTGAGTCAAACATACGCCGAAGTATCCATCTCATCCACGTTTTTAAGATAAACATAACCGCGTCGTGATCCTATAAAGCGCGTATGCAATGGCGACTAGAACAACACAATACATTCCCTTCTCTCTTTCCCCGTTGCCAACTCACCGCCACCAACAGCCATGACCACTTCTACGCCCAAGCTGTTCCAGCCTGCCACCGTCGGTGATCTCACTCTTGGCCATCGCGTGGTCATGCCGCCCCTCACTCGCTTCAGAGCAAACAAGGACCATGTACAGGGCCCTATGAACCAGGAGTACTACGAGCAGCGCGCTAGTGCTCCTGGTACCCTCATTATCACGGAGGGAACATTCATTGCGCCCCAGTCAGGCGGCTTTGCTAACGCCCCCGGTATCTGGAACGACGCCCAGATAGCCGCGTGGAAAAAGGTCAGTGCCGCCTTTCCCCACAGCGCTGCATTGTCCTGACCCTCCTTCCTACAGATCGTGGACGCGATCCACTTGAAGGGGTCTTACATCTACCTGCAGCTGTGGGACATCGGCGCCGCTGCCAAGCCCGACGTACTAGAGGCAGAGGGTGGCTTCCCCTACGTCGGTGCCGGCGATCTGCTCTTCGATGACCACCAGGTGCCCCCGCGCCCGCTCACCGTCGACGAAATCCGCGAGCGCGTCGGCTTGTACGCCACCGCCGCGCGCAACGCGGTGCACAAGGCCGGCTTCGATGGCGTCGAGGTCCACAGCGCTCACGGGTACCTGCTCGACCAGTTCCTGCAGACCAACACGAACAACCGCACAGACGTGTACGGCGGGTCCATCGAGAACCGCATCCGGTTCCCGCTGGAGGTCGTCGACGCGGTCGCGGCTGCTGTTGGCGAGTCCAAGACCGCCATCCGTCTCAGCCCATGGTCGCGCTTCCAAGGTCTGTTCTCCTGTCGTCCCTCGCCCCGGATTGTTCTTTGACTGAGTTTTACTTGTTCTTTGTGCTGCACAGGCATGCGCATGGACGACCCGGTACCGACATATTCTGCTCTCGTGACACGCCTCCGCGACGCACACCCCGCGCTCGCGTACCTGCATGTCGTCGAGCCGCGCATTGACGGCATCTTCACGGGAAACGCGGAGGACGACGGGCAGAACGACTTCCTGCGCGCGATCTGGGCGCCACGCCCGTTCATCGCGGCGGGTGGGTTCACGCGTGCCTCTGCACTCGAGGCTGCGGAGCGCACGGGCGATCTCATCGCCTTTGGGCGGTCCTTCATCGCAAACGTGAGTGCCAATATGATTGTCTACGTCGAGACGTGCTGACGGCGTTTTGCAGCCCGATCTTGTGCGCCGGTTGAAGGAGGATATTCCTCTCGCTGTGGGCAATCGTGCTACGTATTACGCCGATGGCCCAGTGGGTTACACGGACTATCCGTTCGCCGCCATCGAGGAGAAGGACGTGGCCGTGGAGGTGGTCGTGCCCGAGAAGGTCGAAACTTTGGCGGTTTTGGATGTCCTTGAGGGAAAGTCGGGGGTCACCACTACGGGGCACGATAACTTCTCGTTGCAACAGTTGGTGGAGCCGTTGCAGCATCTACTGATGGAAGCTGCGCCTGTTCCGTCGAGGCAGCAAGCGACGAAGGCATAGTGAGAGTTTACGACTATTTAGAAATATAGATGTAGAGCTTCGGAATGCGTTTCCACTCTTTAATACCTGCCACCACTTTTTATGCTGCGTCATGTGTACATGTCATGGATTGGTCGAATGGATGATCTCTCCGAAGAGGTTTACTGAGGTCACGCCTTATGCTTGATAGCCAATCACGCACAGAAGTGATACAGGTCATGCTAAGTTTATCCAGCAGATCGCTGCATCGTGGAGGGCGGACATCACGGTCGACGCTGCTCAGACAACAATTGGAGAATGGTATCGGCCAACCATTCGAATATCCGGTTTGCACTTGGCAGTTCTTTAAACGCGCTGATGTGTTTAACAGTGTATATCTCTAATTGTATGACGTATGGCTGACTATCAGCGCGGCGTGGAGGATCTGAGCGCTAGCATTATGCGTTGTCGACTGGCGGCTGGCGCCCCCGGCGGCTAGCAATTCTTCCGCTCATTCTCTTTCGGCGCCAGACCTCCCTCCAATCGCGGCTCTTAAGTATGCATGACATTGCACCCGCTCACGACGGTGTGCTCGACATCTCAATTTGCTATTGACGGGGTTGGCATGCTTCTTCCGAGATCGAGCTTGATGTCTGCCCCGCGAAAAGTGCCTAGAGCGGACGAGTGGTCAGCAGAGTAATAAAGTAATAAGGATCGATGACGCTCACTTGGCTACGACAGTCAAAATATTGCTTGACAACCCCTTGGCGCCGAGGAGACCTGTATGCGAGTGCGATCTGCAGTGTACTGTGTAGTGTTCGATGAAGGCCTCGAGTTCATAGCTCGAAGCCATACTAGACCTAGTGCGTCTTGTACGAGTTCCATGTGGCTACCACCAGAGCTCGAGAGAGAAACTGGTTGGTACGGATCCGGCCCTTGGTCAGAGTTATCTGATACCCTTTGCGTTACGACCGTGGACCCCTGCCCTAGAGTTGCCCAATGATGATCTTGGTGATTCACAATACCTGAAACAATATATAGCGACCGCCGCTCAGGAATCGGGCACGGAGGTGAGGCGCCCTCACCTTCATCCAGGATCACAACGAGTTCGCAATAAACCCGGAAAGCAAATCGGATTTAATCGCTGTTGACAGATCCGCAGCGTTGCAGCCACCATTTCAGCCCCTCGTGGGCGAGTTAAGTATTTGTATACATACGTAGCACACGTATACGGCCGTTACGTTGAATCTCTGGCCTGACAGCTTCGAGACGCTCTTAACGCTAGCACAAATGAGAAAACGCAACACCAACGGCGGAGAAGGCCTCGAATGCCCAGGGCCTCGAGCTTCGAAGGGAGTAGACCTGTCGTAGTTGCCGTGGCTTGACCTTGAATTCAGGGAAGGTTGGGGTTCGCAGGCCGGGGGATTCCAGTGGTGCATTCTATCCTCATAGGTCGCCTTCGAGGTAAAAGGCGAGTCTTTAGCGGATACGAGGATGTAGAGATATGCAAGAGGTGAGCGAGTACGCGAGATGATGAAGTCTCTGAGCCTCGGTGAGTTAGGCCCTGAGTGGCAATCATCGACAATAGACAAGTCGTCGAGCCCACTGCCACTAGTAGTACTTGCGTGGCCGAAAACGGGCGGGGACGGTAATCTCATGAGTAACCGCATGCACGTGGTCGCGTCGCGTCGCGTCGGTGGCGCAAGAATTGCAGCGCTTCATATTCTCGCAGGAGTCTGTCCACGGCCACTGAGATAGAGAGTCGACGGTCCCTTTGACTTCTCATAACACAGAGACATGTAAAGTACAAGAAAATAAACACATCCTATAACTGCGTCAGGTAAACCGTAACCCACAAGCGACAAAACACCCGTTCGATCGATCAACGAACGCCCAGCTTGTAATGGCTTTGATATGCTACGCATTGTTGGGTGACGGAGAGCGCCATGTCATCCCTATACAATCCGAAGTTCAGCATATATCGACACGCTACGTAGTCAACACTCACTGAGCATAGCATGCTTGGCCTCGCAGTATTCCATCGGCTGGCCATGGAAGTTGCCGGCTGGCAAGGAGCAGCCAGGGACTCTGCAGACCGTCGATTTTGGTTGAAGAAGCGTCGTGGGAGACACGGCCGCTTTTTCTGACACGGTGATCAGCATAGGCGACGCAGCGTAACAGGCTGGATAACATACTTGTAGAAGCTTCTGGCTTCTTGGAAAACGATGGCGGGGCCCCTTTGCCCATAGATGCAGGTTTTCGATAGAGTTTGTGAGTTTGATGCCTCGAGGCGAGCGCGAGTAGGAGCTGGTGGGACGATCGGGCGTGGCCGTGAGATCGTAGTAAGGGAGGCACGGCAACGTATGCCAGGACGAAGGCTTACCGTGTGTTAAGCGGTGAGGGACGCGATGGACGTCGTGGGGGAGTATCCGTCCTTTTATATATCTGCGAAACCTTTGGTGAGTCAATACTGACGTTCCCAACGCACACCGGGGTGGCCTCCGGGACTATCTGCTCCATACAGGTCGGCGCAATCGAGGGCTCGCTAAGCGAGAGATAAGAAGCCAGGGAATACAGCAGTCTTACCGCCCGGGCTCGCATGTGATGCACCTCCCTGTTCCGACAATGGCAATATGGGAGTGCATTCAGGCGCTGGGCGAAGCATCGTCGCACAGTAAGCGGCGATCGATGTGAAGTGTGGGTCGAGGGTCGCAAGATGCGCATTCAGGCTTGATTTCGGCCGATAATAGCAGAGCTACAGAGCTCGATGATACGCCGGGAGCGCGTCTAGCGCGAGATGTTGGGGTGTGACCGTCGTCAGACGTGTGCCATTCGCATCGTGCGATGTGGAGGATCGAGTCTAGGTGCGCCATTCCTCTTGTGAGCCGACACTGACAGGGCCCGCAGAAGGCGTGAACGTAAAGATAGCAAGGGCATAGAAGTCGGATACACGCCCATTTCCGGAGGGCAGCGCACCCAAGGGGCCCCAAAGAGGCACCCTGGCCCCGTGCATCGTCCGACGGCGCAAAGGTGGTGCGAAATCACACACAACACGTCCGCGTTACATGTTTTGGCGCGCATAAGTTGAGGCCCAATCGCAGGAGAATCCAGAAGCACGGTGAAGAAGTGCACGTCGAACCGTTATGGTACACGCTTGCCCATCCTGGACATCGCGATTGGGATCGTAGACCAGCAGTGTGTGGCCAGGGCGCCAGACTAGCCGCCCACCGGGTAC
The DNA here is from genome assembly GCA_022160305.1 of Artomyces pyxidatus. NCBI lineage: Eukaryota > Fungi > Basidiomycota > Agaricomycetes > Russulales > Auriscalpiaceae > Artomyces > Artomyces pyxidatus. Next base: position 189,391 of record MU277235.1, on the reverse strand, counting down.
GCCGGGCACGATCCCGATCGCACGGGCTGGCGATCCTGGGATGCCCGGGCCTCGCAACGCGTGTTGCGGAACCTGCGCCCATGCTGCCGTGGACAAGCCTGGCGCGCCGCGCACGGCTTCATTTGGCGCGGAGCCGACGCTGCACTGCGCCAGGATCCGACACTCAGCAACGTACGCTCCCCCGATCATCTCTCAAGACGCTCACATCGTATTCACAATGGGTGCCCCTGGCTATAGTATCCGGTTTTCCTGTCAGCGGTCGGGCAGCTCCGATCGAGAGTTCGGCGCGGTATGCTGATCTCCTCTGGTGAGAAAGCCATGGTCAGTGTTGATAGTGGGAAGTGCTGACCACGGGGCTGCTTCCATGCGGAGGCAATGAGTAAGGCCAAAGTAAGGCCGTAGTTAGCACTGCACCGAGGTTACCACACCAGGATGCACTGCAGTCTGTTGCGGCTGTCAGAGATTGACATGACCAGTTCAGAGCAAAGGGCCGTGGATCTCGGATTGTCGATGTTTGACCACCGGAGACTCCGACGCTGAGACAATATCAGTGATTGACCTAGATCGTCACGGTTGTGCACTCACATGTCGGACATGAACGGGAAGCTCTTGAGAGGAGGCGTGTCGAGGATCTTCAGGATGAGAGTGAGGAGGAAGGAGCGAACGGTGCTGGGTCAGGACGAGAGCGCGACTTACAAGAATCATGGACACAAGACGTGCCGGAGCTGCGCGACGGCGGGCGACGCAAGCATGTAGACTTCGCATCGCTCGGCTCGGGTGGCTGGTCCTGTCGCGATGGCCGACAGTCGGGCTACGCAATAAGGTTCGAGAATAGCCTACAGAGGGGAAGACTGACGGAACTTCTCAGTATCTGTAACAGCAAGGTTGCGCAGTTCGGGAACAATATTCAACATGTAAGATCGCCGGAATATGAGGCTGAGAAAGTCGCAAATGGCAAGACATACCATCTTCAGCGCGAAACAAACCAACGACAACGAAGTCTATCTCATTCTTCACAGGCCGGAAGACGAGCGAAAGGAAAACTGGAATCCTCACATCATAGCGGTACCACCTTACAAGCTTTGAGTGTCCTCCGAGGAGACGTGGATCAAAGAATAGACAGTCAAGGCGATACCTCTCCTACATGGGAATACATTACCTCAATACTACCAAATAGCCGAACGCACCAGTCTCCTCGCAGGAGCCTCCCCGATCGGATCCGGCACCCCGACTTCACGCACGACGTAGTAGCTGAAGAATAGCACTTTGAAGACCAGGGCGAGCGCAGCATGTAGCACAGCAACGACGACAATCAGGAGCCGCAGCGCTTTTTGATCGGCCTGTACACGCGATGGCTTAAATAAGATGAACCAATGGACACAAAAGGAGGGGCGTACTGAGGCAAGGACGGGGTAAACGTTCGCGACGAGGAAGTAGCCCGAGAGCCCAAACGCGACGCCCGTCAATATCCAGCGGACCAAGGGGACGGGAATGATACAGAGGATCTGCGTTTGCAAGTTCAGAGGCGAAAGGCCGTTCAAGACGTGTCACGCACCGATACCGGAATCCACACGAACATCGCATACCCCCATACCCCGACAGCCTCAACGACGCTCCATCCCTCGCCACCAGTTCCGACAATGCCCCCATACCGCAACAACCCCCATAGGATCACAGGGACGCCGATGCCATAGGAGTACACGAGTCCCATGGCCACGCTGAGCAGCGCAAAGTCATAGGATACGGGTGAGTCTGAGAGATAGGAGACGATGGAGTGAGCGAGAGAGGAGGTGACGAAGAGAGCGAATATGAGGGTGGTGAGCGTCCAGAACGGGCCGTATAGGTCGGGCGCGGGATTGAGGTGCGCGGAGGTGTAGGTGGGCGAGAATGGGTTGAGAGTGTTGATGCAGCGGAACAGCACCTGTGTACAAGATCGAAATGAGCGCAAAGCGACGATATAGAAAAGCTCACTGTCTTTGTGTCTACGTCGAAGTGTGACTGGTAGTATTCTAGCGACCAGAAAGACGCCGAGGCTCGGGAGTCCGAGATGAAGCCTACGCTGCATCAGTCGCCGCATGGCTCTGTCATCCGGATACACACTCACCTCTACTTGCGCCCGTCCGCGTGGCGCCATTTTGGTTGGATGTCGCAGTGGTGTCGAATGCTAAGTACAGCGATATGAGTACTCGTTGTCGCCCAAAGGTCCACAAAAGTGTACGTACTCTTGAACGCGAGTTCCGGTTGCTCCTCAATGTGCTAGAGGAAGCTAGTCAGATAGGAACGACCATAGATAGAGGAAGGTGTACGTCGTCCGACTCTACTGATACGTATGCCATGACTTCGTCGCGTACGGCCCAGAGTTGACGAAAACCTTCTTGAAGTTGTGCAGGCTGTTGCTGCCGTCGGTGGCCCAGAGTAACCCTATGGACTAACCCGAGATGTTAGATAATCGAAGCTGAAGACCTGCGATAGTCCCGCTACAGCTTTGTATTCCTGCATATCTCGCAGAGAAATGCGTGGGTTGAGCAAGTGTTGAGACAGATGAGTGAAATGTGAAATTTAAAGAGATAAATCAACCTCGAAACAAATCCCTCCTCGAGCAAGGTGAAGCGATCACGTGGCCCGACGGACCTCAGACGGACCCCGGCTTTCGCGTAGTGCGCAGTTCGCACTTGGTTCGCACCTTCACTGGCAACTTTCGTCAAAGTTAAGTTGATTCATGAAGTCTTCGATTCCTCGCTCATCCTCAGTTCTGTGTCCCTTCAGGTATCAAATCACCTTTATTCCACATTGCATAAAGCAGCATCTGGCGTGCAGGCCCATCTGTATCCAGCATGGGCGACTTCTCGGCGACGACAGTCGTACGTTGATGAGTATCGCGGTACTGGTGAGCACATGAGCACTTGCGCTACGACGGTTGACCATTGCGTCAGGAAGCCAATAGGCGGCGTATGCAGTGGCTTCCAGGGACCAGCACTACCTAAACTATCGATCCTGACTACGTCCACTCCACTAAATTTCTCGGCTCCCATACAAAGTTGTTCTCCCATCTGCGCGTCCTTCACAGCATGACGGCGCACGCCGCACGCTTTCTGTCCGTGCAGGGCATTCATACCCAGATCCTCTGGGCTGCAACCAGTCTCAGCGATCATTAGTTTGCGAAGTCGACTCGGCTATGGGTTATGCGTGGCTCTGAATACTGAAGTAACTCCGGTGTTCTGCTTGGAGTGTATCCCTCGCTGTCCGATCTCAGCGCATTTGCGAGCCCACCGCATATCGCCGTGGTCTAACGCGCACCTTTCTCGTCTTATTGATCCCCAGCTTGGTGCACGTAAGTACGGGGATGCCGATTATGATTCTTATGCAAAATGCAACGTATGTGCTTCGCCGTAGCTAAACGCTTCTGCAGCCGTCTCATTGGATGGAGCGCTGGAATACACGATTCCCGGGCCTCGCTTCTGGCGCGTACGTTCACCTATATATTGTTTGCTTATGATTCTGGAATCTGCACAGATTGATCCACGAACGTCACATAAGCGCCGCATCGTACCTCCGCAAGTCCGGGCACTCTTCATAGTGCATTTTGTGCCTAACTTGCTTGCAGTATCTTTGAGTCTGACACCGTCAATCCCGGAACAGCCTTCGTTTTCGATGGGTTCTCCATACAGCGTGTAAGTAATGTAAAGACAGAAAATCGCTGATGACACAAAGCTGTCGCCTCTCGCGCGAGGTGTAAGTACATCTAGAGCAATCTTTTTCGGGCATTCCGGTCACGGCTACGTCGTCTGCTTATTTTCACCAAATTCTACTTGCACATCTTGCACAACATCTCTTTGCGAAAGTGGGTACACAGTACGTAGCGGCGTGGCAGTACTTACCTCTTAGACAAATAAATAAAGAGCTGAGGTGCAGTCTCTCAGGGACATTCCCACGCCCCCTTCTTGTTTGCGACGGCAAGCTGCAAGACGTTGACGACTTTCGTTATTGAATCCACTCACCCTGTCCATTCTTCCTGATAACTTACTCTTTGATCTCTCTTCTTGCTGTGGGGTTCTGGTCATCGGTTTTGGAGGATATGTCTGACCGGTTAGTCGATCCCCATCATCCACCACAGCACAGCCTCCGTTGAGTGATTGGAAGTTTTTCTTTGACAAACCGGGCTGGCTTCCGACAGGCTTGATGTCCGCGGCTCACTTCGAGGAGCGCTAGCGGCGGCTGGCCGTATAGATCGTCGCCGTTGTCGTTGTAATCGAACGCCGCACCGCCCCTTTGCAAGGCTGGAGACTCGGGAGATGCTGTATCCAGTAACGGGATTGTGGACTTGACGTCTTCATCTTATCATCATTTATGATGGAGCGGGACGAGTCCAAGAATAAGCCAAGTAGGTTTTACCTGCACTCCGGGCCCCTTGCTTCCACATGCACGTCCACCTTGTGTCCCCAGCGAATGGCTATTTTTGGCAAGACTCCATCCTGTACTGATTCACTGTAAGTTTCAGACTTTCTTAGTAGTCTGCGTGGGCCAGGCGCAGCTCAGTGTAGCTAATCAGTTCTCCCCAGATGCACGGCCGATGACTCAAGCACGATGATATCGAATTCCCAAGCAGCCCCAAGCCATCACGGGGAAGTTCCAGCGCAACGAATCGAGATCAGGATGCAGAGCTGCTAAGTGGCAACCAGTGAACTTGAGCTGGGCAGATCGCCAACAATTGTCGCCGCGCGCATGGTCCACGTGGATACCCCGACGTGCGCAACGCGATGTAGGCCGGTCTGCGTGCGTCCCGGGAATCGCCCCCAGCTGTGCCAATCTATTCTCGTCGTCGCATGCTGCCGCACGCGTGCCTACGCGTGCTCCTCCTGGTTGCTCGACAGGGCCGGCAATCGGTGCATGCGCTCGACATGGCACTCGCATGGTACACCGTTACCCGCCCCTCGTCCGGAACCGACATCGGCAACGCGACCGGGTCTTGGCCGCTGCATATAAACCCTCGCCTCTGGTTCACGGTCGACATAGCCAGCTGCTCTTCCCGCACCTTCCCCAAGTGCCACAGCTCCTATACCATGCGCTCCGCTCTCCTTCAGGTCCTGGTCCTCGCCGCCGTCGCCTACGCGGTCCCCTCCCCCCGCGGCGCCTACGTCCTCCATGAGAAGCGCGCTGCGGAGCCCCGCGGCTGGGAGGCGCGCAGACTCGACGCGGACAAAGTCCTTCCCGTCCGCATCGGCCTGAAGCAGCAGAACATGGACCAGCTCCAGGACGTCCTGGTCTCCGTCTCGCACCCGAGCTCGGAGTCGTACGGCAAGCACTGGACGCCCCAGCAGGTCGCGGACTTCTTCGCGCCCAGCACCGAGAGCATTGACTCGGTGAAGGAGTGGCTCGCGTCCAACGGTTTCTCGGCTGACCGCATCCGCGTGTCCCCCAGCAAGGGATGGATTGAGGTCAACGCCACCGTCGCCGAGGCGGAGGATCTCCTCAATACCGAGTACCACATCTACTCCCACCCGTCTGGCCACGAGCAGATCGGTACCTCCCCTTTCCCTAGTCTTCTCAAACGCTATGTATTGACGCTCGCATCCACAGGCTGTGAGTCGTACTCTGTGCCTAAGCACATCCAGGAGCACGTCGACTTGATCAAGCCGACCGTCCACTTCAACCATCGCGTTGCCTCCTTCCCCAGCGGCCTGAACAAGCGCAAGAACCCTGACCTCGGCTCGCCCTGGTCTCTCAATGGCCCCAAGACCCTCGACCAGAAGGTCACCATCGAGACCAACGCGACCAACTGCGATCAGTTCATCACCCCCGATTGCTTGCGCGCGCTGTACAACATTGATGATCCTCCCGCGTATCCCCAGGACGGTAACTCGTACGGCATTGGTACGCCTCGTCTTCGGCTTCTCATGCTTGAACTATTCTTGATCCATTCTATAGTTGAGTTCACTCCCCAGGCCTACGTCGATACGGACTTGGACAAGTTCTTCAAGAATTTCTCCAGCTCGCAAATTGGCCAGAGGCCCAAGCTTGTCTCCATTGATGGCGGTACGTGTCTTGATACCCCCGCCCGGCGTTTACCAGAATCTCAACTTTCGTCTCAGGCTTCGTTCAGACCGCTAATCGCAGCTTCGACTTCAACGGAGAGAGCAACTTGGATTTGGAGTACGCCATGGCACTGGTAGGCAACCAGCCCGTCACCCTCCTCCAGGCCGGTGATCTACCTATGGGTTCGTCTCAATTCTTCACTTTGGTGATGACTCGAGTCTAACGTACTTTCATTTTTAGGCGCGTCTTTCGATAACTGGTTGGACGCCGTCGATGCTTCCTTCTGCTCTTTCGAGGGCGGCGATGACCCCAACCAGGACGGTATCTATCCCGACAACGTCCCCGGTGGTTACAATGGTCAGCTTCTTTTTGTCTTGCAGCAACTTCATGCACTCACATGAACTTGTACCGATAGGCACCGAGTCGTGCGGTATCGTTGCGCCTCCCCACGTCGTCTCTATCTCTTACAGCCAGGATGAGTACACCGTCACTCCGGCCTACGCGAACCGCCAATGCACTGAGTACGGCAAGCTCGGCCTGCTTGGAACCACGGTCCTCTACAGCTCCGGCGACTACGGTGTTGCGGGATACGGCGGCAGCTGCTTGAAAGGCGGACAGCCCGATGCTAACGGCACCCAGTTCAGCCCAGCCTTCCCGGTCAGCTGCCCGTATGTGACCGCTGTTGGCGCCACGCAGATCAACCCCGGCTCCACCACCGACGACCCCGAGAGCGCTTGCGAGCAGGTCATCTACAGCGGTGGAGGCTTCAGCAACATCTTCGGCATCCCCGACTACCAGTCCGACGCTGTTGCTGGCTACCTCAAGAACTCGCCGCCCCCGTACACCGCCGAGAACTACAACAATTCCGGTGTTGTATGTACCGATTTGTTTTATGCGACCATGTGGTGCTGATAAGTCTGGATTCCCCCACAGGTCCGTGCCTACCCCGACTTGTCTGCTAACGGGTAAGTCGTTGTTCATTTGTGAGAATGACGGTGATGTCTGAGCCATCTTCCAGTGCCAATTATGTCGTCGCTATCGAGGGGGGTTTCAACCTTGTCTTCGGCACGTCTGCGTCCTCGCCTGTCGTCGGATCCATCATCACCCTCGTCAACGATGCCCGCCTTTCCATTGGCAAAGGACCTGTCGGATTCATCAACCCCGCGGTAAGCTCTTTGATTTGCGCGCAAGTGGGACGGTCATTTGATATACTTCCACACAATAGATCTACTCCTCTGACTTCTCATGGGTGTTCAACGACATCACCACTGGTGGAAACCAGGGTTGCGGTGAGTAGGGCCTTGACCTTCATTTCTAGCCTGACTGATCATGCGCCTCTTTCTTCCCCAGGCACTCCCGGCTTCAATGCGTGAGTACCGTCGTCTTCTGTGCACGAGCAAGAGCGCTGATTCTTTTAACAGTACCGAAGGCTGGGACCCCGTCACCGGCTTGGGCACGCCTGACTACCCCTCCCTCCTCACGGCGTTCTTGATGCTCCCTTGAGCTGCAAGAGCTGTATCCCTCATCGTGATGTAAATTATTGGAGTGGGCTGTGCGCACACTTGCACAAAATGTTCGCTTACTTATTGCCTTCGCCTTCTCGCTTTCGATTTGCTTTCCGGGCATCTGCATTTATCCCACGTGTCCGTTTGCTCATCGTAGACCCAGTGTATCCACCACACCACCGCGCATTCTTGTCTGACTACATATAATTGCAATCAATACCCTCCGCACATATCTTGCTCTCGGGATGCGGGACGCCTTGCTTTCTCTTCTCATAAGCAGCTTCTGTGGGTGTTTGACGTATTGTTAAGTGGCAGTGTTCACAAAACGAGGGAGGTCTGCGACTATGTCCGTGGACACGCGTACGGGTACTTACTACTCAGGGTAGCAGCCACGTAGACCTGCATGTTATTTTCCCACGGCTCCTCGCAAGCTTCAACGTTAACATCGATGTCGCTCTGGAATCCTCTCGAGCTCTATAAGTAACTGGCTTGTTGACTTCACCCTCTCGCTCCGTCGGGCACCATCACAATACGAATTTGCTGAACTTGATCATCCCGGATGTATCTGTGCCAACCGCCCGCTCTCTACTCGTCTACATCCCTGCACGCCTACCTTTACTCGTTATTGTTCTGACTACCTCCTAACATCTGGATGCCACCTATGGCACTTACAATTGAGAAAAGAGCTGTGTATAATCCCTTCTTTTTGATGAATAGCTAGGCGACGTTGCCTTCGGAATTTGTCAATTGTCTTCCGCGCGTTCATTAACGTCCTCTCTAGCCTGCAGCAGACATCATCAATTCCCTTGTCTTCTCTAGCTCACCCCAAGAATGCCTCGCGCAATCTCAGTATCTGATCACGCTTCCCACCCTGCCTTCTCACCGAAGAACAACTTCCTCTCGCTCAATACCGATATTCTGGTCGATATGATCTTCTGCGAACTGTCGGTGCGCGATATATTGTGCCTGCGAAGGGTGAGCGAAATTTATACGAAGAACTCTTCTCGACGCTTACGAGGCTACACTAGACGTGTAAGCTCCTGTACCAGCTCTCCCACCAGCCTGTGATATGGAAACGCCTGCTTCTCAAGTATCCCATCCCCATCAACCCGCTCCCACCCTCAGTCGTATACTCCATGTCTTCTCTCAGCGGCTTTGAGGCAGAGCGTCTCGTCGTTCGCGCGATGGGCGTAACGGCGAATTGGAAAAGCGAAATTCCTCGCCTGTTCAAGGCCTGGAGATTCCCGATGTGGAGTGACATCTCTTCAATTAAACTTGTACCGGGCGGGAAGTATGCATTGGTATCCGTGTGTAGAGGATACCAGTACGCAATATCCTTGTGTATACTAGATCACCGGGTCAAGATCGCCTACACTATGTCGATGCTGGGCACAGGAACGAAGGCATACAACATCGAGCTCAAGTACATGCGCTACAAAGGCGTGTTGGGATTGACATTGGCCTTTATGCGTCGCAGACCGAAGAAAAAGGATGCCCAGTGAGTGTACCGCCTCTTTCATTTGATTGTCACGTCGTATTCATACATTTACTCTTACAGCGTGAATGTGTCTCAGCATGATGATGGGCCTCAAGTAGACTTCCCAGTTCCAATGCAATACGATATCTTAACCTGGCGTGTCCCTTACGATGTTCTACATGCCGTTCCAGATCCCCGATTTCCGCAGGAGGAGCACTGGCACCACACCCATGAACTCCCCCAATCCTTCGAAACCATCAGCTGCATTTCGGCGCCCGCACGCTTCGATTTCATTGATCTGGACGAAATAGATGGGGACCCGTACCTGGTGTGCACGCAAGGCCGCATCGTCATGAGAAAGAACTTACACACAGGCGTTGTCTCACACTTTACGTGCTTGACATTGTTTCCATTTGAGCAGGCAGATGGCGTAAGTGTAGCACCGCTAGATTGTTGAATACCGCTGATTTCCATCGCACTGGCAGCCCAAACCCTACCGCATTCGCGCCATCCGTATCCTGCCGACCCAACGCGAGCTGCTCATCGTCCGCACAAGCGATAGGGACGCACGCGAACCCGTGTTTCTCGAGCTTTATCGCATTCCAACCGATGACGAAACGGCATTCTCAGAGAGAGCGAGCCCCCCAGAGGTCAAACCCCGCTCGTGGACGTGTTTCTATGAGGGTGCCTTCATGACCGACGTCCGCATCTCTGCACACGGATTACCCATCCCCGAAGATCGTTCCGGGGTCGGTCGCCGCGCTCTCCATGTGGAGCCGCCTCCGGTGTCCGTGTACGCCGTTGCGAACCATAACGCGGCTATCATACACTATCGGCTGTGGCCCGAGAGGGTGCCTACAGCGGACGTGCGCAAGCTGGAAGAGAATGCGTTTGAGCTGCCTATTGAGGAAGACTTGACAGCAGCAACTGTAGGGAGTGAGTGGGGTGCAGGAATAACCGAGGATGGCGGTGGAGACAGTGCGACGGATCCGGAGCACCTTGAGCCAAGTTCCGTAGCGCCGGTTCAGGCTACGTTGGAGGAACTGCCCAATGCTGCGACCGGTGGATTGAATACTCCGTCTACCGCCTCCACCAGCGGTTCCAAAGAGGACAATCTCGTCCCTATCGAAGAAACAACGTTCCGTTTCCAAATTCGCGGTCCCACCTTCTCTCGCTTCGCGTTCGCCCTCAAACCGAAGTTACCACACAAGGTACGCTTCCTCCCCGGCTTGTCGCGCCCTCTACTGTACGGGACCGCCATCGAGGACAGGACCATATCTCTGCCGATGGTTACGATGTATGCGTACGCAGACACTGCACGGCCTCCTTCTCCAGACACGCGGTGGCCCGAAGACGCCGAATGGCGCGCGCAGGCGGAGAAGGAGTGTGAATGGGCTGGCGGCATCATGAAGCCTAGGAGCACAGACCAAGTTATTGGTTTTCTTCCATTCCTGAACAAAGAACAGCGGACGACGTTCGCGGAAGGGTTGCTGGCAATCGACTGGGAGGACTCTTCGGGCAGGGTGTGTGTGGCGAGCAAGCAGGAGCCGCAAACCGTGTACATACTCGACTTTGCACCGACACCTACGGAAGGTGAGTGTTTGTTCGCATGCCAGTGTTACAGATGCTCATTGATCTCTTTACCCCTTCTTTATTACTAGGGAAAGACGGACATCGACGTCCTCTCCCGGTACCCGACGTCGACCAGGTCTTCCGACGGCCTGGTTGATGCAGGGGGAGGTTACGCCTTTGCAGGCTTCCCTTCTGATATACGTTCATATTAATTTGCGCCCATTTCTATCTGCGTCAACCTTCGTAAAATTTGCTTGCAAAAACCTCGTCCGAGAGTCTGGCAAGCCTCTCTCGCTGGCTGATCGTTAATGATGTAAGCTACCGCTCGAGTCGGTTAGCCGTACTCAAAGTCGCGGACCAGTCTACTTGACGCACATGCTGGCCTTGTATCACCGTGATTGTCTCCACTAGTAGTAGAAGCTTGAGGCAGGTATTGAATGGCCTCTGGCGGAGAGCTTGATGCCGTTCGCACGGAGTGTAGCCGGACCGTATTACATAATATAGCACTTTTTCGTCTGTCCAGCGACTGCCAGCCTGCTGTCCGCGAACTACGAGGAGAGCTGGGGCATAAACCCTGCCTGAGACCACAATTGCCACTCCGATACTATGCATTCCAATCTCGTTTACAGGTGCAGGCCTCAGCAAGGTGGATCGTGCGCCCATGAGCTCCATGCGGTATGCGGTGCATGGCCGTACGATTATTCTCGTTTGGGTGACCCAACTAGGATGAAAGGTTTCTCGCCGGTTGTTGTTCCTGTGCTACTCCGGAGGTAACAGGCTACTGCATTGCCCGCATCCCGGTGCGTTTCATTGTATCTAGTCTCATGTTGAGTTTGGTGGTCTAGGCGGCTATCTGGTGCCCATTCCCAGTTGAGCATCGACACCTGGTGAGGTGATTAATCCGGTTGGATATCTTTCAAGTATGCCCTCGGTATAGCACAAGTCCTGCTTCCTGTTGCTCATAATGGCAAGCTAGGAAGGGCTTATCTCCGTCAGAAGCGAGTTATTACAGGTCATCAGATGAGATGGCCCTTCGGAACAGCATGCACGCATGTACGCGACATGGTCTCTATTCTGGCGACGAAGAACAACAGGTGCGAATCTGGTCTAGGTGGTATCATAGGATGAGCCAGTACTGATTAGCCTTCTGCTGCTCAGTCGAAGTGTGGTACATGTGGCAATTCCAGTGGTTACATTCCATTATTATCGCGCACGGCGTCCAACTGCGAATGCAATGCCATCTGGGACATCAGACATGTCGGGCTGTTGCAAACCGATGTTGTTTGGCAAACTCACGCAGTAAATTTCAGTGCAAGGGACTCGCAAGGGACGCTGCGAATGGGTGTTGATTTACAAACTGAATTGGCGAGGTTTGTGGGTAAATTATTTTTGCACGTTTTTGCGCGCTCATTGTGGTTCTTGTTGTGCGAAACTTTCTAGACTGGGCTTGCTTCCAACTATCGTCGTCAACGCAATCCACGAGTCCGACGATGCACCGTCTGGCTAGCTCATATACATGGATATATGATACCTTCATTGAGGCTACTCGCGTTTCCGATGACTTTCCTTGCGTCTCCAGATAACAACTGATTTACCCATTTCGTCGTCTTGGCACGACGGCCGACGCATGACAACTTGCCGCCCGAGCTTCGCGAGCATGCGGGGTATACACGCTTCACTGCATAGACATGTGGAGGTGCTGCTTACCCTTCTCTGACTCTCTGAGACGGACATAATCCCCACGGTGCTTCAGCCCACCTGCAGCGTATAAAACGGCTGCTCTATATTCTTACATTCTCACCAGCCCTCTCTCCAGAGTCAGAGTCCAAAGTCAAGTATTTCTTTACTGAAATGTACTTCTCTACGGCCGTCGTTCTCGCTGCACTACCTTTCTTGGCCGCCGCCGCCCCTCTCGAGGCAACGCCCACCGCGAAGTCTGGTACAGCCATCCCCATCGCCAGGCGCAACCCGGTCCGTCGTCACGACGGAACGGTGGACGCTCATGCGCTCGCACGGAGGAGAGCTCACTCTGTCGCGTGAGTATCCATTTTCTCTGGTTCAATGGGACCATGCTGACAGAATTTTCATGCAGTAAAATCGACAAGGGCTTCAACGCTTTCCAGCGCAATACAGGAAGCGTCCATCCGCTGGCCAAAGGTCTCAGGAAAGACGTCTTGGCCAAACGGGCGGGCACTGGCAGTGTCCCGCTCACGGACGACGAAGCACAGCTCTGGTACGGGACGATCTCGATAGGAACTCCCCTTAAACAGTTCACTGGTACGTACATCACTGGACCGGAACGGGCCGATGCTCACACCCCCTTATAGTCGACTTCGACACCGGAAGCAGCGATCTCTTCGTTCCAGCGTCCACCTGCGGCTCTACATGCTCTGGGCACACAAAGTGGACCGTAAGCTCGAGTTCGACATCGAAGGACCTGAAGAAGACGTTCACGCTTCGCTACGGCGATGGATCATCCGTCTCCGGCGAGCAGTACACGGACATCTTCTCTATCGCTGGTCTGACCGTACGTAGTCTGTCTCTTATCCGCGTCGCTGCACGCCTCTCACATCTCTACAGGCTACGAAACAAACTTTGGGCGCTGCGAAGACGTATTCGCAGGGCTTCGAGTCCTCGGAGTTCCCGCCCGACGGCCTGATGGGCATGGGCTTCGAGTCAATTTCGGACTACAACGCCAACCCGCCATTCCAGTCGCTCATCGCGCAGGGAAAAGTCTCCGACCCGTCCTTCTCATTCAAGTTCGCGGACAGCGGTTCCGAGCTCTACCTCGGCGGCGCGAATAGCAAGCTGTACACCGGCTCGTTCGCTTATGTGCCAGTCACAACCGAGGTACCCGCTGTGCTACCAATGTCTTCTCACACACCTCGGCTGACCCATATTTCAGGGCTACTGGCAGACGACATTTGACGCGATCTCAGTCGGTGGGAGAAAGGTTGTGAGCAGTAGCGCCGCGATCATCGACACCGGTACCACCCAGATCATCGGCGACTCGACCAGCATCGCTGCGATCCACGCCAAGATTCCCGGTGCAAAGTCCGCGCCGCAGTACGGCGACGGCACGTACACTGGTGTGTCTTGAGTAGTCATTTCTTCGCTGTGCGCACTGACGCGCCGAATCCAGTGCCCTGTAGCTTTAGCACGGCTTCTTCGGTCACGTTTGGCGGCGTGACCTTTGCGGTCGCGCCGTCAACCGTCCCAGTCGGAGCGGTCTCAAGCGGTTCCAGCACCTGCATTAGCGGCTTTGCGGCTGATGACTCTCTGGATGGCGGTAAGTGCTCGTTGCACTTACACCCTATGCAAAGTGCTCAAATTATTGTCGGGATCGCAGAGTTCTGGATCATCGGCGACGTATTCCTCCAGAATGTCTACACCAACTTCGACGTCGGCAACAGTCAGGTCGGGTTTGCCACGCTCGCGTAAATAATCTTAAAGATCGACGCACGTCGATCATACTGGCGTTTTTCTACGACTCTTGCTCGCCTGGAATCGAACGCGCATTCTTGACCCTGTTGACAGCGTTGTCACGCATCTGTTTATTTGTACTCATCACCATCTGTCGTTTTCGCTGTACTTGTAAAAATCCCATGCACTTGTATTTCAGATTTTGTCTGTATAGAGTGAAAGTAGAATGCGACGTCGGACGTCTGGAATGTAAGTGCATGCAAACCCCTCGATAATTGTAGACTCCCAACAAGTATCCGCGCTAGATCTGTAAACTATGCCGCGGAAAGCAAGCCAATTACCGCTATGAAATCCACCATGATAATAAATAATGCGCGAGTTGAATACAGTGACGGTCTCTGATGTGACTATGCCCGAGAACCAAAATAGATAAAGTCGACATATCATGCAACAGTCCACGAAACATCTGTATCAGGCCCTGCATAGCTCGGCGGCGGCTCTGGTCGCTCCGCACGCATCCGCTCCACCTCTTGTCGTAAAATCTCGACCTCATTGCGCAGATCCACTCCAGCATGTTGTGACCCAGAACCCGACCCCGCCACTGGCGCGCTTGGGCCAGAGCTCGAGCCTTGAATATCCGGCCGTCGGTGTGCCGCCGCGTTCAGCTGCCTTAGACGGGCGAGCGCCTTGTCCGACGGCGGCGACTGCGACATGAGCGGCAGGGGCGGTACGGACAGTGGCGACATCCGCCGCAGATCCGTATCCGAGTCTATGAGGCGCGACCCTGCGGTATATGACGTGCTCCTGCTCGCGCCGGCCATCTCGTACATGTTATGCGCCAGCGGCGTGAGCATTGGCTGATACTCTGCGTTGTCTTGCACGGCGAACGGCGTCAGCGAGGGGTCCGGCGGGGAATTTCCGTCGAGCTTGTCGGGAGAAATGACATGGGCAAGGCCGCCGTGACGCCGAATGCGATACCATAGGAAGGCAAACAGAGCTGCAATGAGAGCCAGCGCCCCGAGTGTGCCCCCAACAATAGCGCGAATGGAGACCTTGCTTTTTGTGGGCTTGGAGGAGTATATACCACTAGCGGAAGGGCTAGGTGCGTCTGGGCTTGTGAAATTGGCTTGTATAGTTGCAACAGGAACGCTTCGAGATCCAGCATGTAAGTAGCTGTGAGGCTCTGGACAGGGATGAAACGCACTTTAGAGCAAGGGCTGCGAACATTGCGCCTTGTGCAGGACTTCAACCCAGGACCAAATTCGTCAACAACGTTTATGAGATCATCATAGAGAATTACCTTGCACCACCGTGGATGGTGGCACCACTGGAGCTGTTGTAACTGAGAGGAAACGCGCCTGCAGTTGCATTCAAAGATGCTCGGTTGTGCACGCTGGATATGAGGTTGTTGCGGACGTTCGGGTCCGTCATGAAAGCAGAGGTAAATATATCCCAGGCTGCAGTGATCGTCAATATCATTCTTGCGCGTCAATCTGTGGTGCTGAACGCACTGGACGTGGTAGAGCCGATAGTGAAGCTGTCTATGGGGGTGCCATAAAGTGTAACGTTCGCATTTGACGACGCAATGTTGCTGAGGAACTGTGTCTGACCGTCAAATGCCTATAACAAGGTGAGATCCACACCCAAGCTGCACGACAACGGAAGCATACTGAGGAATCGAGGAGGTTGGTGCCCAGCCAACGATCAGCAAACAAGTTATAGCCCAGGGACCAAGAAGACGATTGTCCGTACACCGCAAGGACATGATTATCCGAGGCAAGTGCCAGACTCTTCCATTGACCAAAGAGACTTGCTGCTTTACCCTGAAATCACCGACCACAGTAATCAGCAGTCGTAGCTTTCGACGGGAGGAAACATTGTACCGCATACGACAGGGAATCAGCAGTGTTATTCAGGACCGAACTCATCGATGACATAGCCTGAATAGCGATGATACCCTTGATTGCAAGATTCGTTTGATTGTTCACAGACTGGTTGTCTGCAGATAGCCTGTACGCAGTATGTTTATTACATCCCAACCTGAAGGAAAGACAATCCGACGTACTGATTGTCCACGAACAAAGTATTGTCCACCAAGTAATCCGACCACGTCTTCAGTAAATGGTACTACAGTATGGGATCAAGGCTCGCATCAGTCACAAGTCGAGGAACCAAAGAAATCACATACATATCTGGCGATGATAGAACCATCCCCGCTGGCACGGGCGTATGCGTACGTCATGATCAACATGTTTCCCGACTCTGATGGCGACATCGACATTAGAAGATACAAGGACGGACATAATGTGTCCTACGTTCTACGCCTTGCTGATGAGGCTGATTGCTTAGGGTCACATTGGGGTATTGTGAACCTAAATTGCGTGAGCCTGCCGACTTCAAAGATGAAAGCCCGAACGCACCAAGGTCGGCGGCGGCGTACCCAACTTGATAATCTAGGGAATCCTGAGAGCGGAGTAGCGGTTCGAGTAAAGGGGAACCAAGTGTGGGATCGATGGACATGAACATTGGGAAAGACGCGAAGAGTGTTTCAACTGCATTGACACGACTGTCGGGTAATCAAAGTTAGCTATATAATAAAGGCATAAGAGAGTGTGCTGTACTGACTTCCTGACAAGACCGCCTATGTTCTTCATGAACATCATCACGTCGGACGTGTTGAAAGACCCATCCGAGCCTTTCGCAATGGTCAATTCGGTTCCGCCATAAGCCTGCCGAGCCGCGAGCGACACGAGGTCTGCGTAGTCGCTGGACACATTTGCAGCGTCACCCGTAATCTTCGTGTCAAGTTGTCCAGCACGAGCCACTGCGTCGGGGAAGTCCGCTAGAAAATCGTTGATCTTCCCATTGTCTTTAATGAGATGGCTTAGTCAACGCAGAAGTTGGCAGATACTCACGAGGCCCGTAGAGTCACCAGCCTTGTACTTAGACATGAAATACAGGTTTCTCTGCTGCGTTGCGCCGGACAGAGGCGTGTATTGCAAAGCCGGGTCGCGAGAATAGCCGATTACCCAAACGGCAGGACTCGTCGTGGACTGAATTGTACCGAGGTCTTGCGCGATCGCAAAGACGGGATAGCCACTGACCTCAGATCAGAAACCAGTTGACTCGAAACTTGTGGCACTCACTCTGGTATAGAGCGAAAGGTCGTGTCGAGTTCGTCGTTCAGTACACCTTGGCTCGCGAATTGCTTACGAGCCGTTCCAGCCGACGCAGTCATGTATGTGACCCCTGTTGTCTGTAAATTCGTTCAATCAGAGATGTGACCCAACAGCGACTGTGATGATGTACCTTATTCATGGCTAGGTACAAAGTACCCCATTGTGCCTGCTGGTTGTCCTCTTGAAAGGGCGCTGGCGTTTGTACATTGACTGCATGATACACGGTGCTCTGCGTCACACTAGATGTCCATGTCAAGAGCGCATTGCGGTCTCCTGAGCTCCATTCTATTCCCACACTTTCAAGTCAGCGCCTCCGTGCGTGTGGGTGGACGTGGACGTGCCTCCTGTCAGATCCGTGTAGAGTTGGATTCTATGTGCATTTCCATCTAGCGATTTGGCGTCCACGTACAGATAGGAGAAGGGCATGGACTGGCGAACCCAATCCCCTGGCTACGAAGTGTTGGATCAAGAAGGACCTCGGGTCGCACGACTAACGTACCTCGATAGGGCTCAAGAAGGTGATCGTGAGTTCCACCGGACCCGCCTGGACAGAGAAGATCGAGCGCGTGGGCGTGATCGTCATCCCAGTCAGATTTGTTACGTTCCAAGGCGCCGAACCATCATTGCCCAGCCACGAATACGGCACGTCATCGATCTTCGCTAGTCCTGCCCATCCCAACACCTTGAGAGTGCACAGTACTGAACCGTCAGCAGTCCCACCACATGAACGAGCCAGGTAAAGCGTACGGGTCCTGTAAAGAATGTGGGCCATGCTCTGCCAAAGATCGTTCCTTTAGTCGTGGGCTCCCAGCAGCTGAAGTACGGCGACCGGATAGCCAAGGGCACTGCCGCTGGAAAGAGGGTCTGTTGGGCTTGAGCGAGCACCGGGAAGAGAACACATGCGGGAAGTAGACGACAAAATGAGAGCATCGCGAGTTATGAGGTTCCAGAAGCTCCAGACATGAACGACGATGAGTCGGAGGTGGAAAAGGAAGACGTGAGTAGTAGTACGCGCAAGGGTTAGTCAAGTCGGCGCCTCCCACAGTCGGAAGCATGGCCTTTGCACGGCTCATTAACACGGAGGCTAATGAGATCAGATAGAAGTACAGCATAGTGCCCTTCCGAGATTCTGATGAGCTCCGTCGATGGGCCCGGACACTGCGGCAGTACGTTCAATTCTCACTGGCAGGCATCGCGCCTAATCCACAAATTTCAGCACGTTACCGTACTTATGAGGAGGCTCATGAACCAGAGCTTGCAGGGCGTAGCTTGCGGGTTGTCGTAAGTCTTGAGTCTGGCTACGTGCCGGCCGTAGAGGCATTGAACAATGAACGGGACACTTGCCAGTGCATGTAGAGTGTCGGAAGCAAACCTGAATCATTGCCACGTGGCGTCTCGCATCAGATGTGAGCGCTGTTCAAGTGATACAAGCTACTAGCTAGCTACGTCCACCTCAATAACATGAACTGACTAGTGTCGGTTCTGTCTCTACGTAAACTGAAGAAAAGCCTTTCAGAGAAATTACAACTAACAGTCTACTAACAGAAAATCGAGCGGGCGAGGGGACACGGTGATGTATGGGACTTGGGTTAATTGACGTGGCATCGATCGTGACGGGCGTGGCGCCGAGGAACATTGCAGTACAATTGACAGATCATTGCACGTATGCTATACACTAGCAACCAGGCGGACACAGCTGGACACAGAACGTCATTTGAGCTGTACTGAAACTAATAGACCTCCCGGTGCTCAGTGCCCCTGCTGGCGTGCCAAGTCTCTGGACCCTTCATATCCCAACGTCAGTCCGCCGGTAACGAACAAAACGCAAGTCGCAAAGCGCACCTTCCTATTGTTGAGCCTCATGTTCGCAATCCTTCTGCCAAACCACTCTCCCGCAGTAGAGCCAGTCTCGTACTTGCCCTCAGGAGCCTTGACGACCGCGTCCGCAATCAACGCACTATCGAGAGGCTTCAAGACGACCGAGTAGCCAGGGCGCGTGAAGTGCACGAGCGACCAACGGTCGAGCGTGCCTTGTTCTTTCGGAGGTGGCCTATGAAGAAATATGAGCCGATTAACGAGAATGGGGAGAGTAGAGGCTTGCGCACACGACGCGGTGTAAGTTCGAGCGCAGAATGCCGCCGCTGAAGATCGTCATCGCATCGCCGAGATTGCACACGGCGTGGCCAGGGATCGGCTGGAATGAGGTTAGTGCCAAGCAATTAATTAAGCACGGAGGCGGGCTCAGGAAGGTCGCGTACCTTAACATATTTCCACTCCTCTACGCCCGGCGGGAACACCTGCAGGCCGCCAAGGCGGTTGTGGAGGAACGACTGCCAGCCAGTTGCTCATCAGCCCCCTTCTCGTACATCGAGGAGCACCCCCGCTCACCAGCGAACCAAAGTCCGTGTGCGCGCCGAGCGCCACCTTGTCGGAGGTCACGACCTGATTCTTAGGGTTGCGGATGCAGCGCGTCTCGCTCCCGCTATGCTCTTCCAGTTTGTGCGCGGCCGCGAGCGTGCCCTCCGGCAGTCCGAGGCGTGCGTTCAGCGCGCCAAGCAGCACGTTGCTGACTTCGATCGCCTTGAGCGCGAACGGACGCACCGCGGAGTCCATACGGGCCCCAACCGGTGCCGGGTACGTGCGGTGCACGACGGCGGGGTACGCAAGCGTGTCGTCCTGCGCGATGTTCAGGAACTCGGCGTTGTCGGGCGCGCCGGTCTCGTCGGTCGCGTACCCGCCCTTCATTTTGTACCTGTGGATGCGGCGGTCAGGGAAAGCTGAAGCAACGGGAGGGCGGGTGCTCACCCGAAGGACACGCCGTCGTCGCCTTGCTCGAACTTCATCTTCTCGTCGAGGGGGAGTGCCATAGCCTCGCGGCTCAAGTCGAACATCGCGTTGACCTCAGCTTCGGCGCCGTGATTCTTCAGGCTGTAGGTCGATGTAATCAGCGTCGTCTGACGGATGGGCGATGGAAGATCAGCGGCACGCACTACCAAAAGCCGAGCTCCGTCGCGGCCTTCCACAATCTGTCGATTTCTTGCGCGTCGCCCTGCTTGACCAGCTCAAAGTCAATGATGAGCAATGGAACAGTGGGGACGTCGTCCGGGAAAGGCGGGAGAACGGTTCCGGGCATTTTGCGTGAGGAGTTTGAGCTATGCTGTGAGTTGACCGAGAGAACGTTGTTTGACACCGCGACCTTTATACCCTCGCGTCTGCGTCGTCCTCGTAAATCGAAAAGTCGTATTATACTCGGTGTAGCCTTGGGCCGGCCAGCGTCCGAAGCACCGACGACGAAGCATACACCTCTTCAGTGGATTGGCATGCTCACGGGAATCAAACAAGTGGATATGACGGACAGATGCCAATAGTCATCGCGTCAACGTCGCCCGCGTGAGGAAACGCCAGGCTTTCACAGGGAACGAAGCACCAAAGATGACGTCACGAATGGACGTTGCAGGAAATCTGACCCTTCGTGATCCCCCATGGAGGCTTTCCGCTTCATGTCTGGTCCGACCTAAGCCTGAGGGTCATCAGCAGACGGTAACGAAGACGCCGTAAGGAGCTGTACCAAGTTGCAAGTCAGTGCGTTTGAAGTGAACCCACCGGGCGCGTTCGACGAACCAGTGACCAGTGGCCCCGTTTGGTCCATCCTCGGGGATCTCTGAAGAGATGGCCGAAGCCGCAATCCCAATGAAGCACCTTGACATAGGTCAGGAAGACGACAAGAGTTGAAAACAAGCTGAGAGGAGCACGACTTTGATCATGAGCCGAGCAGACGCCTGCGCGTGGTTTAATCAGATCCCCGGGGAGACGTTCAGCTCGAGAAAAAACATCGTGTCGGCCGAAAGACGATACACCGCACTAATGAAGACCGGCGGCAAGGCTGGCATGTACAAACAACTGGATGTCCGTCAGTTGGGAAAGTAGAATACACATGGAGCGGTGAGAGCCGTCGTGCCTATGTCGAATCAGCGATGTATGCCCACTTCCGCACACAGAAACTCCTACCTGACGCGCAAGGGGTGATACATGATGAATGATGCCCTCGTACAGACAACCTCTGTAATCAAAGCCGCATTAGCAGCATGAGACAACGAGGCCTGGAATGCACGCACCAATCTGCCTCAATCTTCACGGTGGCCCTCCTCTTCCCCTTCACAACCGGCTTCCGCTGAGTAGGTCCCCGTGAAGTGTCGCGCTTCCTCGGCGGCGCCTTCTTGGGCCGAGCCAAGAGACTCCATCCGATGACACTGACGATTTTCCGCGCTCCAAAGCCTATCATGCTGCCACAGATGACCGCAACTCCGATGAACGCATACAGAGGGTAGATCGCCTGGGCGATGTAGACTGTCACACGATAAGGTACAACGACGAACGCGTCGAGGAGGAGGTAAAAGGAAAGGATGACCGGAGAGAACAGGTAGAGGAAAGCGGGGATAATGAAGGCAAAAGGCGTCAGGAGAAGAGATACCAGAGAGAGAAACGTGTTAGAGATGAACGAGGTCGTCGCGGCCACGGCAGAAAAAGAGTATGAGACGACCGGCAAGAGGGCAAGGATGGGCGGCGAAGTCGCTGTTTGCGACGTAGGAGCGGCCATTGATACCACTGAGGATGTTAAGGACATGGTTCTCGGCGTTAATGTAGCGGGGAGGTCGACTGGGGAACGTTCATGAAAGCGAAGAACTGGAAGATGCGGCCTCGTCGCGGCGAACGGCGACGACGCGTTCTGAATGATTATGTCATCCCGACGCGTGTTTTCCCACGAGCTAGCTTAAGCCTTCAAGTCAGCTCAACCCAAGCTCAACCACGGCTAACTTCGGTCCCAAGGCTTCCGACTTGCAGTCATCCACTCTTTCTCTACCCTGATATAGGGAAAGACCTTGCACCTCTGTGTGATACTGATGTGTCTACTACTGTCAACTCTGTCTTCTCCAAGTGGTCCGTGCAAATTTTTGTCGCGTCTGGGGCCGCAGGACAGCTCAGGCGATTGGCGACATTCTCTTCTTGCCTCTGTGGTCTCCGACCCCGTTTCTATGCGTATTGCACAGCCAAGAGAGTGTTGTCGCTCCATCCGGACTGTGACTCTTCCTTGCACAAGCGACCCAAGAATACAAGGTTGACCCGCGTTGGAACAATAAATCTTCCGGTGTGGCGTTGCCTATCTTGTTTCCTGGTATAAGTGAAGAACGGTATAAAGACTCAGTTGGGGCACTTTTGAAACTGCTACTTTATCACCTCAACCCGCGAGAGCTCTGACAGTACTCGATCCGAACACCTTTCCTACGATAACCGACAACGACGCTTTTTCCAGAACACTTCCGAGTACCACGCAGTACTTTCATCGGGTGTAAATCCTGGTAACTACGAGAATCTCTTTCAGCTGGACCTTGACCGTGCGACTCTCGCATCGGGAGCAAAGGAAGGTGCGTCCGGATAGCGAAAGGATTGATATCGCGTCGACCTTCATGCTGTTTGAACAGTTAGCTCCATAGCAGGGTTTGGCATCTGTTCGAGATGCCCCGCAACATCCCATTTCACGATTACATCACCCAGCGCACCACCCGACCGAAGCTCAGCTTGCTCTCGCTTCCGAACGATCTCTTTGTTGACTTGATATTCAGCGAGTTGTCGATTCAAGATATATTGTATTTGCGAGCCGTACGTCCAGTTCGTCTGTCTATCATCTTCACATCTTGAACATCTCGCCAGACTTGCAAGACGCTATATGCGCTCACCCATCAGCCTGCAATATGGAAGCGTCTACTCGTCAACTATCACATTCCCATACATCCACTCCCTCCCTCGGAAGTTTACTCCTTGGGGTCCCTCAGTGGCTTCGAAGCAGAGCGTCTGCTTTCCCGTTCCATCGGTATCCACGCGAACTGGAAGAGCAAAACCCCTCGGATATTCAAAGCCTGGCGATTCCCTATGTGGCACCCTATTTCTTCCATGAAGATTGCTCCTGGAGGAAAGTATTTGTTCGCTTCGGTCTGTACTAACGTAAACAAGTATGCGCTCAAGTTGTGTATGCTGGATCACCGGGTCAAGGTTGCCTACCCCATCGCGATCCTGGACGTAGGTCCGAAGCCGTACAACCTCGACGTCAAGTACATGCGTTGCAGAGGCGAATTGGGGCTCGCTGTCACCTACATGACGCGATCGCCCCGGAGACGTAGGGATGCCGAGTGAGTGTGCTACGTGTATTCTGCGTCTTCGTGTCCCACTCACGCGATAATTTAGTGTGAATGTGTCAGAATATGACGACGGGCCCCAAGTAGACTTCCCAGTGCCCATTCTGTATCACCTTTCAACCTTTCACGTGCCATACAGCGCACTGCATGTCATGCAAGATCCACGTTTTCCTCCTGGCTCGCGCGAATACTGGGATCACGCGAACCAGCTCCCTCTCCCTTTCGTATCTGTCGGCGGGGTGGTGTCGCGCTCGCGTTTCGAGTGCACCGACATGGACGAAATCGACGGAGAACCCTACCTTGTGTACGCGCAAGGCAACACCATCGTAGTGAAGAACCTGCACTCACAGGGGATCTCTCACTTCAACTGTTACGCTTTGGTACCCCTGGAACAGAGTACCGCTGTGAGTGCCACTACCGCGTAGTGGGGGAGATGTCGGGACTCATCACATCAACAGAGATCCTACGCCATTCGCGCCATTCGCATTCTTCCGACCCAACGCGAACTGCTTGTCGTGCGCACCAACGATAAAAACACGAGACACCCTGTCTTCCTCGAAGTCTATCGTATCCCATGCGATGGGGAGATGCGAGACGATGGCTCTGGGCCGCCTCCAGAAGCCAAAGCGCGCTCGTGGAACTCCATCTACGAGCACGGACGTATTTTACAAGTCCGCATCTCTGCGCACGGGCTCCCACATCCCAGGGACGCGTCCGTACACGCGACACGCAAGCATCACGCAGAGCCGCCACCGGTGTCTGTGTACATGGTGGTAGAGGCCGACAACTTCTGGGGGACAAGACAGTACCGACTATGGCCCGAGAGGGTGCCCACTGCTGGAGTGCGCGATCTAGAGCCGATGCTCTCGTTCACAGAAGCAGTCCAGCTATTTGAGGCCGAGGCCGAGGTGACCATCCCGCTGACGGATCTCCAAAACCTGCTTCCGGACAGCCAAGATGGGGTTAATCTTGAAGCGGACACTGTGACCTCGAGCGAGACAGGCACACCGGCACCCCACGATGCAATGGTGGTGACTGGCACACCGACACCCAATACCGCGTCCGGGACCAACGGTACCCCCATCCGAGCATCCGCGCCTGTCCCCATCTCAGAGACAACCTTCCGCTTTCCAGTTCGCGGCGATAACGTCTCCCGCATCGCGTACCAGCTCGGCGCACCCGAGCGTATCAGACTGCACTTCCTGCCCGGCGTGGCGCGCGCGCTCGTGTACGGCACGGACCCCGAGGACCGCACCATCGCGCCGTCGCTGAAGGGTTTCTACGCATACACAGACCACTTCCGGCCGCCCGCGCCCGACGCGCGATGGCCCGAGGACGGCGCATGGCGCGCGGCGGCGGAGGCGGAGTGCGAGTGGGCGGACGCCGCGATGGCACCGCGCACGCAGAAGGACGGCGCGCTCGCGGTGCTCCCGATTCTCGGGGTGCGCCAGATGCACCCGTTCCATGGCGGCGTGCTCGCAATGGACTGGGAGGACTGTGCGGGGAAGCTGTGCTTCACCAGTGGGCAGGAGCCGGGGACTGTGTACATGCTGGAGTTTGCACCAGGACCAACCGAGGGTGAGTTCCCGTATTGTGTCTTGCGAACCAGAATTGACTGGTGTGATCTTACTGGTCGTTGTCGTAGAGAAAGACGGACATCGCGTCCCGCTACCTGTCCCGGATGTAGATCAAGAATTCAGGATATGAAGTATTCCGACGTTTACAAGCTGATTGCGTTGTACGCGACGAAGTCCAGATATGGAGATTGTGTAAGAAACCCTTAAAATTGAACTACGATCAGTCTTTGTATACGCAGCATGATGCGCGCGCACATCAAGCTTGGCGGGTATAAGGAGTTCGTGAGCGCCGCCATGTTTCGCCAGAGGTCCAGAAACACTGCCTGATCCACCTTCAGGCTGCGAGATCCACACTCGCACAATAAACCGTCAACTGTACTCCCCATGGGCCATCCTCGGCGCCAAGGAGGCCGATGTATCCGTACGGGACAACGCCGAAGCGGATCTCTTCGAACACTGCTTCTTGAACTATCGCCTCAATGAGCGTCATCGATCACAGATTGCCTTGTTGCTGACCATCCATCCGCTCTGGGCACTTTATGCAATGCGGATATCATGCTCGGTCCTGGGAAATGTATTCACCGCTTCTAGGTGGAGGTCATGTCGAGCGTACCGTCGCGGGCGGGTGCTATGTCATGCATACTTAAGGGCCGTGATTGGACGGAGGTGTACGGGACTATGAGTCGAGGAATTCCTGATCTCAGGGGACACAAGGGCCTCAACCTTGCTCGGGAGTGAGGATGCAATGTACAAGTCGACGCCGGTACAGCGTCTCCAGCATCCAGACTGTGATAATGAGTTATCTATGAGTTATGAACTCACTGAACCTCTTGGCCAGCGAGGGCGAGGAAGCGTTCATCGACCAGACCATGGCATGTACACCTGACGCAGAATAGAAAGTAGTGGCAGGTACCAAATAGTGGAAACGCATTCCGAAGCTCTACATCTATTCTTCCCAGTAGAGTCATAGACTCTCACTATGCCTTCGTCGCTTGCTGCCTTGACGGAGCAGGCGCAGCTTCCATCAGTGGGTGCTGCAACGGCTCCATCAACTTTTGCAACGAGAAGTTATCATGCCCCGTAGTGGTGACCCCCGACTTTCCCTCAAGGACATCCAAAACCGCCAAAGTTTCGACCTTCTCGGGCACG
>MU277235.1:14004-161885 GCA_022160305.1 Artomyces pyxidatus | reverse complement strand
CGGTTATGTTTATCTTAAAAACGTGGATGAGATGGATACTTCGGCGTATGTTTGACTCAGAATGTGGGTGAGATGGATACTTCGGCAGATGCTTCACTTAGAACGCGGGTAAGATGGATACTTCGGCAAGATTGAAGGCAGGAGGCGGGACGAGGTTGAGGAGATCTGTCTTTATCATCTAGATTGGTGAGCGGTGGACTTGCGAGTCAGCGGCGGCGGACCAGTCCCCGGTCCCCGAGGTGGTCTCCAAGCGTGCCGGACCGGCCGTATCGGGTAGTATCCGGCTTCACTCTAGCCCGAGCGCTACCTCGTGTCCCACGGTCACTTTGACGGTGCATGGCAGCTTGTTCGACGACGTCCATACTTGTTTTTCGCGAGGATATCCGAGCAGTGAAAGACTCGACGGTGAAGAAAGGTGCGCAGCTTTGGTATCTATCTCATCTACCAGTATCACGAAGTTAAACTAAGTACTAGATCCCATCGATTTTCCACATCCTATCCAGCTCCCTACTGTATCTGTCGCCGCACGAGCTCAAATCCTGCCATGAATACAGATACTAATCAGCCATTGACCCATGGGCCTCTGGACTGCTCAACGAGCACTCACCGAGCTTGGGAAAGTGCACTTGCTGGAAGCGAACGTGAGACACGACTTCAGGAACAGGAGTGGGCGCGATGACGGACCACACTTCGATTTGGCTGATGTCGCCTTTGGTCTCCAAGTCGACGTTCCGTTTTTCTTCCACAGGTGGTCCTGACCAGGTGACAGCACAGGCATTGGTTCCTGTTGGCGGGACACGGAATAGCATGATGGTGGAGTCCTGCTTTCCTCGGCGAGTGTACAACGTTCGCATCCAGGCACCCTCACTTATCTCGACAGAAATGACGACGATATTCCTCGACGCATAGACTGCATTCTTGAGCTTTTGACTGAAGCGTGCGATGTTCTCTGGCTACCCGTAGAGGTAGACAGGCGTCTTCGGGACGGCTTTGGCTGCGCGGTCGAGACCCAAACGCTGGTCGGGGTATGGCAGTCTGGCAAGTTGCTCATCCATCAACCGAGTGGTGGTCAGCGTGAACGGCAACAGCGACAGATTGGAGAAGGACAAGCAGGCGATGATGACGCAAGAAGCGTAGATTCTCCAGGCGTGTCCTCCACCAGGGGTTGCGCGAGAACATCTGGCTTGCTCATTGAGGTCATCGTTGACGCCATCTGTCGGACTGCCGGTGAGGGGGGCATATTCTGCCTTTGTTCTGGTGGGGCTGAACATGGTGGTTGCAGGTAAGACGCAGGCGGTATCTCATCCTCGAAATCATAAAACCTGATGGCTCATCTGTGCTATCCAGACGAGGCCGAATTGGCATACTCCGTTTTACTGGGTGTTCTGGAGTGCGTTTTTACTCTTTAGAACAGCAACCATACTGCCTGTTGGCATGGCCGCCGCTGAGATCGGAGTAAGGCCACGCTGGCCGTCTCTCCCCCAATTCGGATGCTGAAGGGCAAATGGCGTGTGCCACCGACATGCGCTTGGCTAATACATAGGGTCCTACGCCCGTGCATCCTGCTCAACCTCCTCAATGATTGCGTACCTCCGGGAGGACGTCACTTCCCGATGTCGCCAGATCACCCCGCATTCCATTAGACTATGTGGGACATTCGGTATGATCGGTCAACAACTCGGTGATCAACATCATCGGTCTCAATTGGCCGTGTTGATGGCCAAGAAACACCCTCCGGAGGTTAGGTTCACCGATTCTCTTGCACACCATTCTGCCCGACACGACGCCCTCAGCTCACATTCAGACAACCCGGGAATCGCGGGGAGCTCTGGTTCCATCTCCATGCCGTGCACAGGCCAAGCTGCGCGTTATCACCCGTTTCAGAGTCCTTGCTCTTAGATGTGATTTCTCAGCATTCTGTAGTGTTCCAATGTTATTGGTCCTGCGGGCGTTCCACCTCAAGTAGCTCGACGTATTTAAGGTGGAGGACTACGAGGTGATTCCTCAGAACCGCACTCATAGTTCTATACCACTCTTCGACCTCTTCAGTTCACCAAACAATTTTCGCTACCATGCAGATCCTCTCCTCCTTCGTCAAGCTTGCCATTGCTGCGATTGCCGTCAACGCGATATCCCTGGAGCAACTGAGAGGTATACAGTCGCTTCTGTCTGTTCTCACTGCCATCGACTAACCCAATTCAATGACAGACGTTGAGACTCGTACGTTTCGCGGCCCAGCCACGGAAGACGTCGAAACTGACTCTTCGACACGCAGGTGCAGTCGGTGGGTTCGATATTCAGGCCAAGCGGGTCCCGCACAAGTACAGCTCCTCTTCCGAGGACGCCCTCGAGCGCAGGGTCCCGCACAAGTACAGTTCCTCTTCTGAGGATGCCCTCGAGCGCCGCGTCCCGCACAAGTACAGCTCCTCTTCTGAGGATGCACTCGAGCGCAGGGTCCCGCACAAGTACAGCTCATCCTCCGAGGATGCTCTCGAACGCCGCGTGCCGCACAAGTACAGCTCCTCTTCTGAGGATGCCCTCGAACGCCGTGTACCCCACAAGTACAGCTCCTCTTCCGAGGACGCGCTCGAGCGACGAGTTCCGGATGCGGACGAGGTGTCTGATGTGGCGGAGCTGGAGAAGCGCATTCCCGGCTACGACTAGAGCTCTAGCCAAGTAAGCCTTCGACGCCCTTCATACCGCATGACTTTCTAACCCTGTCCCTCCCTACCTCTTAGCATCTCCTTCTGATAATGTTGTCGTATTGTGACTGCAATGCGATACTATTCTCGATCTAAATTGCTCAAAGTCGTCGAGCCTCTGTTATATACGCAGTAACCTGGCTCTCGAATGATAGTACTGCTGAGGGCGGCCGACCAAGACATTCACTGAAAACCGGGCGTCTTCCGTCAAACGCGTACCGTGGCAGACGCTGCCGCGGCAATGGCGCTTCGCTGTCTCCCAGCTCGGCACTTGATGATATTGTCACAGAAGATGAGCCTCACAGCTATATGCCGTTTATTCCTTCATATACATCACTACATATGTTCTACTCAAACTGCAGCGCGAGGAACAGAACAAACCGTCTTACTAAAATTTAAATCCCCCCGCCAAGCCCATCACATCCGCCGGATCGTATTTCTCCCTGAGCGCCCTCAGCCGCGGCAGATTCGCGCCGTACAGGTTTTCAAGCGGCGTGTCGTACGGCGCGTAGTTCGGGTACAGCGCGGCGCCAGTGACGTCCTGGCCCTCGGCGCTCGCGGCCGCTAATATGCGCTGCGTGAGCCCCCACAGCGCGTCGTGCATGACGCTATCGAGCGACGCGTTCTTCCACGTGATGTATGGGTTCGTCGGGAGCAGCGCGCGCGCGCGGTCGGGCGGGTACGCGGACGGCGCGCCGTGCGAGAACAGGCCTTCCTGGAAGGGCTCCGCGACGGTGACGACGGTGACCGTTGGATCGAGCGCGCCGAGTTGTTGAGCCAACGCCTGTGCGAGAAACTGTGTGTCTGACTTGTAGATACGGACGGGTTAGCATTGCTTACGGCTGTCTCATTGGCGATCGCTGCCAGCAGAGCTGGAGTGTAGCGGAGTACCGGTGCGCAGCTGTAAAGCGCACTGACCATGGAGACCTATGTCAGGGAGTTTGGCACATACATGGCAGTTGTTAATGGAGCGTACCGAGAGCCTCCAGAGCCCACAGCGCTTGTGAGCGAGGAAACGAACCCCGATAATGTGGTTGTCTTGGCTACACCGCCAATGGTGGGTATTGCGATCAGCTCGTCAAAGAGACCAGTAGGAGGCGACGGTGAGTCGTAGACCATCATTGCCGTGATTATTGATGAATTCTGCAGTATCCTTGTCAGCTTCGGCACCAGTTGGTGGACAATTGGTACTCGCCGCTGTGCTCTCGTACCCCGCGATGACAGCAGCCTTTTCATCAGCCTGCGCTCCATAATTGGCTAAAGCAGTATTAAAGTCATCCAGATTGTCGATGGAGACTACAAGCGTGCCGGCCTTAAGCGTTTAAGGTGTCAGGTGCAAAGTTTTTGTGAACAGAGAACGGCTAACCCAAACGGCTGTCTGCGGATATGATTTGAACGTGAATGTCGTGACGATACCCTGACAGAAGGTGACAGTTAATCTACGTCGGAGAAATACTGGAAGCTGAAACTGTACGAAATTGTTGAAGCCGCCCTATGAGTCTCTACCGTAAGACACGGAGGAAGGATTGGACACCGAAGAACACTCACTCTGAGGCCAAACCACAGATCCTCCTGAGTTTCGGTGACTGTAAAAAAGGTACCGTTCGGTAGCACTAATTCATATGCCTCGATATTGTCAATAGCCAGACCATGCTGGTTGCTCTTCCAAGAGTATCCTGCATCCCAAGCCCATTCAGCGCGACCCCAGAGAGAAAACGCGGGCGTAAGTACCTCCTCCCAGCGTTACACCAGCGACCCCCACGCCGGGCACTCTACCGCCGACGACGTTCACACCCATAGGATCGAGCGCTGCATACACCTGATCCCAGGTAAGGCCGGCACCTACGCTCACGGTCTGTGCAGCCGCGTCGACGGAGATTTGGGAAAACCGGGTCATGGCAATTTCGACACCGGCGGTCGACGAGAACCCCGGATTCGTGGTGTGACCGCCGCCCTTCACCTGCTCCTGTGATGAGAAATTTATGAAAAGCGCGGCAGGAAGTTGTGCATACCGCGAATGGAGTACGAGAAGACGCCAGAGCTCGGAGCTGCCAGTGGGGAGATCGGAGGTTAGGGTGCCCGGAGGGTCCTTGTGAACAAGCCAAATGTACGAGTACTGACGATAATCCCTACGTCGGCCGCCGTGCCTGGCTCGACGGAGCATGTGGAGATAGCAGAACTGGATACGGCCCAATGAGATATGTCGCTCTCGTATGACGTCGAGGCTGAGTGCCATCGGTTAGAGCTATAGCGACAGTAACCAGAGGGTTTGCAAACTTGCGTGGATAGAATACTTGAGATGCAGGTGAAATGGCATTCGCAATGGTCTGACAGGCTGCGGAGAGAGTCGGATCATCTTTTCGGATGATGAGAGCCGTCGAAGCGTATACAAGAGCGAGGAGGGAGAACTTGAAAGTAATGCGTATCCACATCTTGTGCAACGCGCAGCGAGTGAAGGGAGATTGGCTGACGTCTTGATGGGTAGAACTAGGTGCATTTAAGTGTTCGTACCGGTCAATGAAGACGATGGGATTGGCTAGTGGCGAGAAACAAGGTGTATGACTATTGTAGAGCACGGTCACTGCATCCCGGTACCGTCGTGGACTGACGCCGAAGCTGTTGGCCCTATAGATTAGCGCTAGTGAAACATCTTGCCTGTGTACACACGCCAGTGCCCGCTACTACCACACGATGCATGTTGGGATACCCCATGGAGGAAAGAGCATGTAGCGTGCTGCTCGCAGTCCTATCTGGTAACAAAATTGCCTATCAGTAGGGTTCGGTACTACGTGCAACTAGTCCACTGTCTCCACTCACCGGTACATAGGCGCTTTAGCATGCGCAGAGCCAGCGGCTTCAAAGACAGAGGATTTACTAAATCTTCAGGTCAAACAGTAGCCTGTGCGTTTGATAGTCACATGGGGCGACAAAAAGCATTTTACCCTCGACAGCCCATAGAAGAAGTGTTTATGCAGAGAGACGCAATAGTCGATACAACGACGCAAAGGGGCACACGAGATGCCGAATAGAGCGATCGGCGAGACGCGTTGATGGCGAGATTGAGCTTGTCTCCTTCCAGAAGGCACGGCTCACGAAACCCAGATACGACTCACAAAGCGGCAGTGAGAAAGATCCGGAACTCTGCTCGATATGCAGGAATATGATAGAATTTGACATATTCGGGCCGCGAACATGATGAGGCAGCATACCATGATCAGACGATTTTATGTGAGCGGGCTTCCAGAAGACCGAAGGTGGAGCTCGAAGCTGAGTACAGACGGAGCGTGTGAAAAGGGCTCTACCTACGATTCTTCCCTTTCGGCGACGGTATCGGAGCCTATGAGTCATGTTGAATCCTGTGCCAAGTTTGCCTGCTTGGATGAACATTACAGTTAGTCGCAATGATTGAACATTGTGGTCACGTACGAACATGAGACGCGGAAGTGCGACGCTGAGAAGATATCGGGTCATGAAAAGTATGCGCCACAAGGCTGCCCGTAAGTAGAATCTGACGTGTTGAAAGACGACATAGACGGCCCGAGCAGTACTTACAAAGAATGCGAGAAGTCGGAGGGCGGTAACTCGGCGGCGATGGTCGGTATCAGTATAACCCGGGGCTTGACTTTGATGGAGGGTACCAATCTACTCAGCAGAGCTGACCTTCACGTCCTCAGAGCGCTCGGATAGCTCGCCGGTCGAGGAAATGTGGAACGCAGGTTCGATTGACTGGAAGCTGATTACTGATTTTGAAGATGGAGTGGCTCAACAGTAACCCTCTGAACCTATGTCTGGATGGGCAGTAAGTATACTTGCCGTAAGGGCTGTGTGGTCGTGTCAAGCAAGAACAACCGTGCCTCACGGGTGGCGAAAGGGCTGGCGCTTGTATTACATAGGAGCTGAGCCGTTCAGCGTACGTGGTTGAGCCGATGTATATCCCGCCGTTCTTCATAAATTGTACTGAAGCATGATACACTCAGTCGCGGTCCTCGTTTGAGGGGAAAAGACAAGGTTGAGTGCAGAAAGAGGCGGGAAATGTTAGCTTGCCTGAGAGTTGCATTGAAGAATGAGTTTGAAGGCGCGAGTGAAGGCCTTCGGGCCTTGTTCGGGCCTGCTCGGGCGCTCGCCGACTACTCCCGCTTTGGGCCGACAAAGGATAGGGTTAGGGCTCGCGCGGCAGCTAAGATGCCGACGCGGCACGCTTATTATGCTCGGGTTCAACGGAGCCTCCGGACCGTCTGCAGCGCCGTCCGAGTCGTCGCGAGTTTCTAGACTGGGGGCCGAGTCTCTATATCTTCTGGACAGTGACGGGCAAGTACTGTGATATAGAGACTGGTAGAACTCGGGGTGGCGCAGAGGAGCGAACCTTACGATCGAGATCTGCTGAGTCAGATTCACGTGCAATTCACGTGCGCGCAGACAATCGTTTGCACCAGCCGGGGCACGTCTGATAGAGAGCTGAAAATTTCTCATCGTATAATTGTGACATATTGACTAATTTTTGCGAAGAGATACTGAGTTTTGAACGATTATTGAAGTCGTCACGACGCGACGACGAAGACGAAGACACGGCGGGTCCGGAGCCGGGCGGACCAGGGGAGCCGGTCCGGCCGGGCAGTGGGGACTTCGCCCAACAGCTCGTTACCGCTGTCATCATCGAACAACTTACAATTTTGTCTCGTAATCATTGAGCGCCATACACTTCAGAACCCTCTTCTGAAAATTTCAGCTTTTCATTGACATTCCCCGACCGGTGCGAGTGAATTGTCTGAGCGCACGTGAATCGCACGTGAATCTGACTCAGCAGATCTTGATCGTAAGGTTCGCTCCTCTGCGCCACCCCGAGTTGGACCAGTCTAGCGAGTTTCCCTCTTGAACCCTTGGATGCACCTTTCGGAACATTTCCCCCGCCAGCAGCCTTCGGCGAGTCTGAAACATCAACGAAGAGATTTATGCCTGTAATATGAAGGCATTGTGGCGGCGCCGTGTGTCTCCTACGTCTGCGGGCAACTTTGTGGTGCGAGAACAGTGACGTAACACCACGCTCGACCGTGACCGATGCTGCTCTATCCCCGTCCGCAAAATTATTTTTATGTCTGACAGGTGCGGATCAATAGCATTGATTAATCCACCCTTCAGTTTTTCGCAGCTCTATACTTATACATTTATCAAATCGTAAGTCGAGGAACCGAACGATCCCACATCATCTCAAAGCTTGAAACCCCCGGTCAACCCCATCACGTCCGTCGGATCGTACTTCTCCCTGAGCGCCCTCAGCCGCGGCACATTCGCGCCGTACAGCATCTCCAGCGGTGTGTCGTACGGCGCGTAGTTCGGGTACATAGCCGCGCCTGCGACATCCTGGCCCTCAGCAATCGCGGCAGCCTGAATGCGCTCCGTGAGCCCCCACAGCGCGTCGTGCATGACGCTGTCCAGCGATGCGTTCGTCCATGTGATGTACGGGTTCGTCGGGAGCAGCGCGCGCGCGCGGTCGGGCGGGTACGCGGACGGCGCGCCGTGCGAGAACAGGCCTGCCTGGAAGGGCTCTGCGACGGTGGTGACCGTGACCGTTGGGTCGAGCGCGCCGAGTTGCTGCGCTAGTGCCTGTGCAAGGGTGGGTCAGATTTGCGGATGAGGGCGGCTTCGCAGTGCTCACGGCTGTTTCGTTAGCGATTGCGGTCAGCAGAGTCGGGGTGTAGCGGAGAACAGGCGCGCAGCTGTAGAGTGCGCTGACGAAAAGACGAGCCAATCAGGGATGTTTGTCGGCCTTAGTGATTGAGGTATGAAGCGTACCGAGAGCCTCCGGAGCCTACGGCGCTGGAGAGCGAGGAGACATATTCTGAAAACGTGGTGGTCTGGACTGCGCCGCCGAGTGTCGGCATCGCCATCAATCCGTCGAACAGTCCAGAGGGAGGCGTGGGAGCATCGTAGAACATTAGTGCCGCGATTGCTGTTGAATTCTGAGGCATTCGAATTAGCCACAGCACTTGCTGTGAGACAACAGACACTCACTGCCGTGCTCTCGTACCCCGCGATCATAGCAGCTTTTTCATCAGCCTGCGCTGCATAGCCAGCTAGAGCTGTGTTAAATTCATCTAGATGTTCGACGGAGACCTCCAACACGCCAGCCTTGGAAGGTTCAGAGCATCAGATGCAGTGTGAAATGTGGAAATTATCATGGCTGACCCAAACGGCTGTCTGCGGATGTGACTTGAACGTGAATGTTGTGACGATACCCTGGCGAAACATGGCGGTCAATATACGTCGGACAAAGCATGGAGAGAAACGTGATTCGCACAAAGTTGTTGAAGCCGCCCTATGCGGAGTATTGTCAGCTACGATGTAGAGAGAGGTTGAAGAATACTAACCCTGAGTCCAAACCAAAGATCCTCCTGAGCATCAGTGACCGTCATAACGGTACCATTCGGTAGCACCAGTTCGTACGCCTCAATATTGTCGACAGTCAGGCCATACTGGTTGCTCTTCCAAGAGTATCCTGCACCTCAAACTCATCCAGTGCGCGCCCCGGACAGAAAAATGCAGGCGCACCTCCTCCCAGCGTCACACCAGCAACCCCTACGGCAGGCACTCTGCCGCCAACGACATTCACGCCCGTATGATTCAGCGCGGTGTACACCTGATCCCAGGTCAGGCCTGCTCCGACGTTCACCGTCCGTGCAGCCGCGTTGACGAAGACATGGGAAAATCGGGTCATGGATATCTCGACACCGGAGGTCGACGAGAATCCCGGGTTCGTAGTGTGTCCGCCGCCCTTCACCTGTCACTGTGATAAGCACGTCATGCGCCGCGCCGCGGAGGATCGTGCGTACCGCGAACGGCGTGCGAGAAGATGCCACTGTTCGGAGCTGCAAGTGGGGAGAGCTCGGAGGTTAGGCGGATCGGAGGAAGGAGAAGTGTGCAGTACTGACGATGACGCCCACGTCAGCCGCTGTGCCAGGTTCGACGGAACATGCGGAACTAGCAGAACTGGATACCGCCCAATGAAGTATGTCACTCTCGTACGGCGTCGATGCTGTAGACCATTGGTCAGTGATGCAGATATGATAATTAAGGGAAGCTGAAGGCTCACGTGGATAGAATACTTGGGAAGCGGGTGAAATGGCCTTCGCGATGGCCTGACAAGCCGTGAGGAGAGTCGACTGGTCTTGTTGGATTACGAGAGCCATCGACGCGGGAATTAGAACAAGAAGCCAAAATTTGACGGCAATGGGTATCGACATGTTGCGCGACGGGAAGGAACCAAGGCAAGATCGGTGGCCATTGCACAGAGGAGAACTGCATGCATTTATGTGTGCGCGTTCAGTGGAGAAGACAGCGTGGATTAGAAAGTAGCGAGAAGACAAACACAGTACTGTTGCCAGAGCCCGGACGCTGCTTCCCGGCATCTTCGTCGACTTAACGCCGAAAACCGTCGGCCTACAGATTAGCGCTCGTGAAACACCATACAAGAATCTACATCCTCGCGCCCGCCAGTCACAGGATGCATGCTGAGATACCCCATGGAGGAAAGAAGGAGTCTGTTCCGCAGAGACACTCATAGAGGCCCACGAGCGGGGATCCGTACTACGTACGGCCTGCGGTAAAGTGCCCCGACCCACCGGTGGGTTGTGTGACGTACGCGAAATCGCGCCGCTCCGCAGGCGTATGTTGGCCGAAAACTCCAGGTAGAGGATAAGCCATGGCGAACAAAGACATATTGAGTGGATAGCTTTCCGCGATACCGATGGATCGAGGGCGACGCAGGGACAGCCTGAGAGGCGGCAGTCGATACAGTGCCGCGCAGTCGCTAGCGAGATGTCGGACCGAACGGTCTATAGACGTGTAAGTAAAAGAAAAATGGATACCTGCTTCTCGCAGAAGCCGATGCCCGCAGATAACAAAGTATAGCTCACGAAGCGATGGAGAGAAACATGCGGTACTCTGTTTGATATGCAAGAATACGAAGTTGCTCGGGCCGAGAACGTCGTGAAGTGGCAGAACACGGTCACACGGCGCACTGCGACCAGGATTCCAGAAGATTGAAGCTGGAACTCGAAGCTTGGGGCGGACGGGGCGTGTGAAACAGCTCTGCGTACGGCTCACACCATACCAGCGCTGGCGGTAGCATGCCCTGTGAAGCCCGTTGAAGACAGAGCTCAATAGCACTGGCGCAGAAGTTAGACGCTATAGTTTATTGGACAGCGGCGATCCTTGAGATGTACAGACCTGAGACGCCGACCTCATCGGAGGCGGAGGAGGTCAGACCGCGCCACGATAGAGGTTCATGAAAGAACCTACCGTGTTCCATAACGGCCCCATGCCTGGAAAGTACAGTACTGAGATGGAACAAGAGAGGTCGAAGAATGATTGATGGACGGCCGTAATGGTCGGGCGGCAATGATCGGTATCGATCCCTTGAAGAAAGGAAGTGAGATAAGGTGCTGTTCTACTCAGTAGGCTGACCGACGGATAGCGTGTCAACAATGCGCTCGGTACAGCTAGCCGAGGAGAGGCGTCAAACGCCATTACGAGCAAGATAGTACCGCCTGCAGAAGTCTGAGAGACTGTTATGGACTCCTATGGAGGAAAAAGTCACTACTGAAACTTCGTTGGGGTCGGAGAGCACTGACCGCCGGCCCACCGTTTCACGCTCGCTGTCGTGTCGGCAAATGCCGAGGCCGACGGGTGCAGCCGCGGCGCCCCCGGGCCGGCAATACTCTGACGAGACGTGCTCACCGACGTTTGCTTGCGCACTGGCGACCCAGAGACAACGACTCCAGCAGCATTTCTTGTAGACCTGCATGGACTCCGAACCGTCGTTGCATCATCCACTGAAGCGTCGAAGACAGGAAAGTCTGGCAGCTGATCTCTCCAACGACACTCCCGGTTTCACGAAGAACAAGGAGTTTTAGCTGGAAGACGGCAACGTCATCCTGCGATGCGGTGCGACTGGTTTTCGTGTTCACCTGAGCATCCTCTTGCTTTACTCAGCGATTTTGAAGGACATGTTCTCTACTCAGCCGGGCGCCGGAGATCAAGTATCTGAAGGGTGTGTTGTTGTCCCCCTGCAAGATGAGGAGGTAAGAAAGTCCGTTATACATTTGCAGCAATATGTTTATGGGAACGGGGCAGCGGCGGCCACAAAAAGGAGCAATTTCAACCCTCGACATTATACAACCTACTTCGCCTGGCGCGCAAGTACATCGTGGACGAGCTGCAGGAAGAGATCTTGGACTACCTCAAATTCGTGTTTCCCTCCACACTCGAAGCGTATCGCTCTCCTGCGCGTATTGTGACGATATGTCAAGATTTCAACCCTATGCTAGGCGTAGAGACCGCGCCGGAGTTCGAAATCCAAGCTATCCTTCCGGCAGCCCTCTACATGCCTGCACTTCTCTCCATAGCAACCAAGGTGGACGGCTTCGAGGAGACCTACGGAACGATCGTCAAGCCCACCACAAGCGTGCTGCGATCTGTGTTACTTTTTGAGGAGCACATGCAGGAATTGATCGACGAACAGGAAGACGATGACTGCTGGTTGGACCCTCTTCGATGTTCTGGGGAGCGGCGATGCACCGGTCTTGACACTGACGTCCAGTCGGCGTCACGACGCTGGTACCGCGGCGTTCGTGATGATGTTTTCCGTTCGAAGCTGCGTCTCAACGCGTTCGACACTACGTGCGACGACTGCCTATCCCGATTCCGGAAATTCGAGAAGGATCGCCGAGCTGATCTTTGGGAGCCCTCCCACGACTTTTTTGGGCTTATAAGACGACCTGATTGGATGTTCTCCAGAACACAGCAACGCCGGAGAGCTGATTAGGGATGTCTTACCTGCGAGGATTTAGGTAGGTGGTCCACGGTCATCCAGTCAGCCGCGTCTTAGGCTGATCATATGGCGCACAGATGATTTTTCAAAGTCATGTTCCGAGATCCTCTCTCGTGCGTCTACACCCTGTACTTTGTCATAGTTTGCTCGAAACCATCGACCGCCGAAAACTTCTCTCATCTTGACTCGCAAGTCGACACTATATTCCCAACTGTTAAGCAGTCAACCCTGTCTCCGTCTCTCTGGTTTGCAGCCCCCGTTTGAAGCACAATGGTGATAGGCACGTTTGCGACCTTGACAGATCACTAAACAGCGGACGTGCCGTTGTTCATAAGTGAAGCTGTACGACTTGAACCGCTTTCTGTACCCCATGATCGGCCTCTTAGCGTTGGACTTTCGTGGGCGAGACACGAGGCCGAGGAGCTTGGCGTTAGACGCCTGTAGACCGCCTTTATATAAACTTTATCATTGCTTCGCTCTTCATTTGCATGCTCCGTCAGCTAGAGCCCCTCAAGTCATCGCTTGACCTTTGATATAACATTCTGCCATCTGTAAGCATATGCAATGTCTCTTGCGACCTAGCTGACTTTCTGACGATGTAGCAGCATGCAACCATCGCAGCTGTCCTTCAGTGATCTCGACGACTCAGACTTCTCTCTCTCCTCGACGCCGTCCCCGGTTCTCGTACCAACTCAGACGCAACCTGACATGTCCTCACTTACCGATACTGTCATATTGGCGTCGTCGCCACACACAGTTCTCACAGCAAGTATGGAACCGAACACTCATGCTGACTCGAAGAAGCATGAGCGATTCTTCCTCGAAGATGGCAATGTCACATTCTTGGTCGGTCTACGTATCCTTGAGCATTTGGAAAGTTCTGACCTTGGAGAGGTAGTCAGAAGATTCCATATTATATCGCGTCCATCGCTACTTCTTCCGCCACTCGAATCTCCTCAGTCGCGCTCACGAAAGTGTGTCTTCCATTCGCTTGACAGCCGTACAGAGCCGCGAATTCGACGCGTTCCTCGCCATCATCTACCCATCGTAAGCTTATCTTTCTCACAATAGCCTTTAACTCAGATTCTTTCCACAGCGACTACAACACGTGCGAGCTCACTACAGTCGATGAATGGACATCTGTCTTGCGTCTCGCGACCAAATGGGGCTTCGACAGCATCCGCTCCCTCGCTGTCACGCGCCTCGAGCCCATCGTCTCTGCCGTCGACAAGGTCATCCTCGCGCACGCATATGTGTTCCTCGCGGACTGGGCGCTCCCGGGCTACACGGAACTCTGCCACCGCGCGGAGCCGCTCGGTGACGAGGAAGGCCGCCGCCTCGGCGTCGACGACGTGCTGCTCGTGTGCGGCATGCGCGAGCGGGTGCGGAACTCCACCCTGTTGTTCACCAAGGGCCAGATCGCCTTGTGCATCGAAGCGCATCTCCGCCCCGTGCCACCTGCGAGCTCCCTGCCGCCGCCGCCGCCTCCGCCGTTCGTCAGCAAAGCAGGCGGGGATCCGACGGTGATAAAGACCCCGACTCCAGATGCACGTAAAGAGACACTGGTGATCCCGGAGAATGTCGTCCACGATGTGGGGGATGTGGGAGAGAGTGCAATGACGAAGAACGAAGCGATAGGAGCAGAGACTGGGGCAGCCGGAACAGCAACGGACACGAGCAAGCCAGCCAAAGGACAAGATTCGTGGGCACATGATAATTGGGTGATTTGAAGGTCGAAGAAATCAGTGAACATGAAGGCGGAGACGGAGCCGAATGAAACGGGGCCAGTCAAATGTGCTTCGTCGCAGGTCCCTTGGAAGTTGAAATGGGGTATGGAGTCTGCGAACCCTAACGCGGCGGGGCCGGTGGCAAATGGGTGGGGGACCAAGAGCGTTTGGGAGCGGCCTACTAAACCTGTGCCATCAGTCAAGGACGAACGTGTCAGTGACAATTAGGGTGGAGGAGATGACTGTGAATATCGCGTCGGATGTATTCAATATTCATTTTATCTGGCGCAGAGCCTTGTTTGTACGACCAATTTACTAGCATGTGATCGATTCTTGGTTTATGAACGTAGAGCCACTGGTCGATACTAAAGGCAAAGTCGCGCTGAATCCCAGAGTACTACAGCAGTACGACCCATTCCCCCTTATTTATGATGCAGCGTGCTGTTAGTATCGAACGGCGTGCCCTAGACTTCTAATAAGCTGATATCGAGAAGATAACATACATGCCTCAGTCAGTGAACGATCCTTGAGCGCCTAACCCACAGTGGCCTCCGCCGTACTAGTAGGGGGTGCACCTTTGGCCATGTTCCACCATGTCGGGTCGGCAGCCTTCCAGCCCCTCATGTCTGCTGCCATCTCCTCGAAGTCCTCGTCTGGAGACTTCACACTCTTTGAAGCTCCGCTATCGCCGTCGTCGCCACCGACCCTTCCACCTTCGCCGCCCCTCCCGCCGACGACTGCAAGGTAGATGCCGCGGAATTAACAGTCGGCTTTGGGCGTGGGTATACCTTGTAGGTGCATTCTTCATCCGATTCCTCGGAGTCGCTGTCGACTACACGAGCCGAATAGACTCCCCTCCCCAGGCGGGCTTGACGACGGGGCGCCACCCGAGGTGGAGGACTCGCGACGAAGAGCTGCTTCCGCACGCGACAGGCGACCTCCTCGTCAGAGAGGGCTTCAGAAGACGACCGCACGCTCTCGCGCATGCGGTTCACGCGCACGAGCTCGTCGACGCCCAGGCGCCTGCCGTCGGCAATGGAGAGCGGCGCTGCCCTCTGGCACAGAGCGACATACGCCGGGATGGTCCATTCCGCAAGGGAGGCGTACTGCCGCGAGAGCAGCAGCTTGTCAATGGGCGACACGAGCGACGCGAGCCGCTCTTTGGCGAGCTCCCTGATACTGTGGAAGTGCCATTTAACGGCGAGGCGGAGGACAGACTTCCATTCGTCGAGGGTGATGACCTCTAAAATACTGTAGCTCCTGAAAATCACCGTGTAAGAACATTGAATAGTGATAGATAAAGGTAGGATGGCTTACGAGGGGTATATGATGGATAGAAACATGTCGAATTCGCGACTCTGCACACCGCGCAAACGTATTGGAGTGAGCAAGCTCCCGTCTGGTGCGGTGCGGCTCAAGAGCCCGGTGTCGCGGAAAAAATAACGATCGACGCTGTATAGCACCGAGTCCTCAGTCTATAGTGCGCGAGGTTAGTTACTTCTCCTCCAAAGTGAGTTCGACTCACCAAGAATTTTACGCATTCGGTGTCCATAAAAAACCTGTCATGCCTTTTCCTCGTTTCTTTTTCGGAATCCGAACAAGGAGAATTCTCGTGGTGAGAGGGAGGAGAATGGGTGGCCACGGAAGACATGGCGCACGATGCAGACGATGATCGAACAGGCGGAGGAGGCATCAGGGACAGAAAGAAGTTGGAATGGCACGATGAAAGCTGGGAGGGTGGTATGAAGGCGCAGCGAGCAGATTTTGGCGCGTTTTATGGCAGAAACCCACTGGTGGTGCTGTGGCAAAGTGTGGCAACAACGTGCATCTTTGTCCTATCATCGTGAGCCGCCAGTGGTTTGAGTACGCAACTAGGCCACAGATCTAATTCCTGTTTCCTCACATTGTCAAAAGAAGTAAAACAAAAGGTGAAAGGGAAAGAAACGCAGTCGCGATCGAAGAGCATACCTGCGTCGACCAATGGCTGTCTATATCTCACGACGTCGCCTCATATCCGGCAGATTCCTGTGGGCTGTCCCAGGCTGTACCTGTCGCCTGCGGAAGAAAAAAGAGCGGTCAAATTCCATTGAGATAGTTGTTCGAAAGTGTGTTGTGTCGGCCAGGATCATGATGCGACTTGAAAGTTGGAAGTGAGCGGGTTCCGCGTACTGAAGCCGGTTCTCGGGCCCGGGCCGCGGTATCGGCCATCTCGGGCGCTGGTGAGGAAGTATCGGTATTTCAAGCTCAAGACTTGCTCAAGACTGCAGAGGTGGACGCTAAAAGTATTCATTCATATCTCTCTTAGAAAGATGCTCAAATCCGTGTACACAAGACTAAATAGCATAGGACGTATGATTAAAGAAAGATGCCGTTCTCGAAGATCAGGTCTTTCTGGCAACAAGGCCAGGCGACTGCTCGTAACGTCGAAGCCAATCTTCGACGCGTCTTGTGGTCTCGTCTTTCGAGATAGCCGATGTCGTGTTCCGCATGGTCTCTCGCATGTTGTAGAAGAATAATACGTCTCTTCCACTAAGGCGCTCGGCTTCCTCTTCAGTGAGCGGCGTCTCGCGGCGGCAGAGCTCGACATACGCAGGGACCGCCCAGGGTTTGAGGGCGGCGTATGTGCGGGATAGAACGATACAGTCGACGTCTGATGCGATGCGGGAGAGGTGCTGAATGGCTAGGTTCCCTATGCTTGTGAACTCCCATCGGGTGGCGAGTCGCAAGACGGACGACCATTCATCGACGGTAACGAGCTCGGGTGTCTTGTAGTTCCTGCAATCGTCATAGTAAGGAAGCCAAGCAACAACAAATAAAAGGATAGACGTGCGAGGGATATATGATGGACAGAAACGCGTCGAGTTCCTGACTGCTAACGCCTTTCAGATGAATCTCAGATGTGGTGGGATCATCCTGCTTGTCTCCGCTCAACAGACACGAGTAGCGAAAAAAGTGGCGGTTCAGACGATACTCCACTAAGTCCTCAGTCTTATGCAGTATTAGAAATCGCAAAACAAACACTAGATGCCACTCACCAATAACAGTACGCTTTCATTCTTGAAGAAAAATCTCTCGTTCAACGTGTATGCAGGCCCCTTGACGTTGATATTCTTGGTAGTATGGCCTGACCCATGTCCGGACGCGCTCGCAGTCCCATTGCGCGATCGGGCAGGTGAGTCGATCGCTGAGGAGGGCGTCTGGTTTGGCACCACGGTAAAGGACGGTGAGACAGCGGGAACTGGTGTCGAAGACACAACAGAAGGATTTCTGCTCAGACTAGAGTTACCAAAGGTGAAAGGAAGCTGTGAAGACATATCGTGCTGGTGGCGTTGTGAGTGTAGGGTAAGGTCACCGTTATGGACTCGGAGGAATAGACGCTCATGCAGCGGTCACCTAAGAGGCTTTATAGCAAAAAGTATTTCTGGTGCACGTGGGGTTGTGGAAACAATGTGGCAGTGTCTTTGTAGGTCTTTGTCTGTCTTTGTCCAGTCCTTGCGATGGAGCTTGGCCACGAAATTCTCGAAGGCTCTGAATATATCGAAAGTTGAGGGTACACTTCCTTTCTCTAGACTTGAAGGTAGCTCGAACTCACCTTCTTGCATCATAAGGATCATATAGGAGCAGGAGTATCGGGCAATTACTTGCCAGTGGCACTGGGTTGAGTCGTAAGTAGGCCCGTCCGACTTTCAGGCTCGTCACGAATGCCTCGGTAAATGCCGATCTAGACTTGAGCTGCGGCAGACGCACATACCGCCGCGGGCCAACGACGCACGTCGTCGCACGACGACTCAATACTGTCATCCGCTATCCACACCACCATTGACTCTCAGACGTCGAGCGCTGAGTTCAAGTTCTTTCGTTTTCCATTACGGCGCCAACACCATATTTCGCTCTCCCATGACTCCGACTCCATCCCTGAAGCGCCGAAGGGAGGAAATCCAAGCAAATGAACCCTCCAACGACCCTCCCAACTTCAAACAGAGCGAGGATTTTTGGCTGGAAGATGGCAACATCATCCTGCGATGCGGTGCAACAGGATTTCGCGTGAATCGGGGCGTTCTCTCCCTTCATTCAACGGTCTTGAAGGATATGTTCACCATGGGCCAGCCGGGTGCCGGCGATCAGATGTTTGAAGGCTGCGCTGTTGTCACCCTGCATGACGAGGCGGAGGACATGTGCCTTCTCCTCAAGATGCTGCATTTTCGGAGGTGAGTCCATACGTCCGTGGATATCGGTCTATTTGATTGAAAGAGAGAGCAGGTTTGGCCGCAAGTTACAGGAATTTCGACTGGAGACGTTGCACAGTCTACTCCGCATTGCTCGCAAGTATATGGTGGACGAGCTACAGGAGGAGATTGTGGACTACCTCAAGCTCATGTTTCCCTCGGA
Organism: Artomyces pyxidatus; assembly: GCA_022160305.1. Taxonomy (NCBI): domain Eukaryota; kingdom Fungi; phylum Basidiomycota; class Agaricomycetes; order Russulales; family Auriscalpiaceae; genus Artomyces; species Artomyces pyxidatus. The sequence continues at coordinate 143,241 of MU277235.1, read as the reverse complement.
GCTGGCTATTTATCTGTCTCCGACGCGTATTGAGGCGATGTGTCAAGATTTCAACCCCATGCTTGGCGTGGAGATCGCGGTAGAGTTCGACATCCAAGTCCTCCTTCCAAGTGCACTCTACATGTCCGCGTGCCTCCCTCTACGCAGTCAACTGGACGGATTCAACAATTCTGATGGGACACTCGTCAAGCCATTGCCGCACGTGCTGCGATCCATCCTTTTCTTTCAGGAGAACATGCAGGTATGGATCGACGAGGAAATCGAGTATGGAGGCTGGTTTGAGATCTCCACGTGCGATCACGCGGGGTGCCGAGGTATCGACCACCACACCGTGTCGAAAATATATCGTTGGTACCACGGCCTTCGTAACGATGTCCTTGCTCTGGACTCCGATCTTATCCGCCCTGGTCGTTCCGCGTGCCACCGCTGCGTATCTCGTTTGGAGGAAGATGATAAGGACTACCGTTTCGAACTGTGGGGGCAGCTACCTAGGTTTCACTTTCTTGACGACACGACTTGGGACGATGTCTGCCGGAATGCCGGAATACAGAGGGCCTGAGGTGAGTGGCCTATGCTCACTGAGCCTCTGCACTTCTGATTTTGGCTCTAGAGTCCACTAACTCTCCCTCGCGATCCTCGCACTCAAGTTTCAGGGCATAAATCACGCTCCTACCCCGCCGTTCTTACGACACTCTTTCGCAATCACTACCCACACCTCCATCTTCGCGCCTGCTCGGCGTACATCCTGCCTGGTTCTGGAGCCCTGTCGACCCCACCCTTTCCAAGGACACAATCCCTGCCTACATTACCTACACCACCTCCACTTGATCCGGCCAGACCGAGAGCAGTTACGGTCAGTGGAATTGGCGAGCGACAGAGGCGGTGCGTGCGAGTCTCGAACATCGAGTGTTACACGTGTTGGGCGAGCCTTGGATTAATCACTGGCGCTACAGCGAAGCGGCTGCATGTGCCCGACAGCGGTTGTATAGACACGCCACTCGGTGACCAAATCTGCTCTCCCTTTGTCAGCTCGTCCACGGAGACTCAGCTGCATATCACGTTCTTACTTTCCGATGGACCCATCTTTCCAGCTGCGCTCCGTCACGGCAACATCTGACCTCGAAGGCTGCAACGCAGTACTCGCCGTGATCGTGACTACCCTCTCGACGCGTTATGTCACGCGTCCGTCACATCAGCCGACACAATCTGCACTCACGCCGCCGCACGCTCGATGGACTAATCTTACCCTTCTGCATGCCCTAGAAGACATTGAAAGCGGGGCTGGTCTTTTTCAAGAGCTTGAAAAATGCCGAGGACTCTGGTCAGAGGACGGCAACATCATTCTTTTTTCTGTGACCCCGTTGGCTTTCGGGTCAACAGAGCTGTCCTTGGTCGTCGCTCTTCTATCATGCTGTTCATCACCTGCCCTAGAATTGAAGAAGATGCGTACGAGGGTTGCCTTGTCGTGCCTACGCTTGACCCAGCAGAGGGCATGCATCTTTTTTTAGGACGCTCTATTCCCCACGTAAGTGTCATGACATATTGCAGCTTTCAGCACGAGAAGTCAAAAATTTCGCCTCCAGACGTTGTACGACCTCGCCAGGATGCCGCGCAAAATACGTGGCTGACGAGCTATTCGAAGAGATTCTATCGTACCTCAATCTCCTATTCACATCGAGTCTTCCATTATACACGTCACCGTGCCGCCGTGCAGCGCTCTGCCCTCACTTGAACCCGCTGGTAGCCGTCGCGCTCGCTCTGGAGCTCGAAATGCCACCCTTCCTCCCCACCGCGCTGCACATCTGCGCGATCCTGTGCCTCGACACCAAGCTTGACCCGCTTTGCGAACGTCGATGACACGCGCACGCTGCCGCCGCCGCGCCACGTGCTGCGCGCAGTCCTGCGCTACGAGTGGGTGTTGGACGCGGCGCTCGTCGACCACCTGTGGTTCCAGAGCCTACCCTGCGCGTCCCTTGACGCCGTGAATCCGGACCCGCGCTTCTATGGCGTGGACAAGTACGTATCGGCGGACATGTGGGAGTGGTTCCTTGCTGCGCGGCGCAACGTGTTTCTCGATTCATGTACCGAGGTTGCGGGCACGCACATGTGTACGCGCTGCGTGGAGAAGCTGAGGAAGGATGAGTGGCGTTATCGGGTGGCGCTCTGGGATAAGCTGCCGCGGATCTATTCGACCAGATGGTTGGATTGGGAGGGGCTGCAACAGTACATGACTCTGCTGAACAGTGGTAGGAAAATGTGGCTGTGGATCTGCGTTGTTCGCTTCGCTCTTGGCAACCGCAGCACACGACTAGATATGCGTGGGCTTTCAGTGGCCAAGCTACGGGATTCTATCACCGAGAACTCCGTGAAGAGTCCGGAGGTCTGTTTCTGTAGTCGTGGAATATTTCATCTGACAGTATCTGCAAGGCCTTTTCCTCTCAGAGAAGAACACGAGGTGGAGGATCCCCCCCATTTGTAGGCCCTTGTTGGTGGAACTTATATAAACCTCGCTCGATGCGACTCCCCTCGCATCTCCAGCCTCTCCAGCCAGCCTTTGGTGCGTCTGCGGGAGTTCTGCACCGGTGAGCATGCTCTCATATGTGACTCTGACGGGTTTCAACCTCTGACGATATCCCAGTGCTGTAATCCGTCTTCATCGCCCTCGTTCAACTCCGACTCCGACGTTCAATTGTCACAATCTCCACCGCCAGTCCTCGCTCCCACCCTGCAGACTCCCCGAGATATGTCGTCGATCGCCACTCACTTCGGCTTGTCCGTGTCCTCGCTACAGCCCAAAGACGTTCCTCCAGGTTTCACATTCGACGACACTAAACATACGACGACGTCGGGGAAACTTGTCAGCGCGAGGAAGCACGAGAAGTTCTACTTTGAAGATGGTAATGTCATGTTCTCGGTGGGTATCTGCATATCTTGCAAAGGCGCGAGTTCTAATGCACTACTTGTAGTCTGAGGACTCTGTCCTGTACCACCTCCATCGCTGCTTCTTCCGTGAATCTGGCCTCCTGATCGATGATTCCGAGTCCCCTGTCGACTTGCGAGACGTGCAAAGCCACGAGTTTGACGCATTTCTTGCCATCATCTATCCTTCGCAAGTCTTTCCCACTACTTCAAACCATACAATCTCTAACTTCATCTCGAATATAGGGATTATCTGACGTACGAACTCACCTCTGTCGATGAATGGACGTCAGTCCTGCGCCTCGCAACCCTTTGGGGCTTCGAGAGTATCCGCATACTCGCCGTTTCGCGCCTCACGCCCGTCGCCTCGGCCATTGACAAGGTCATCCTCGCCCATACGTACGAATTCCTCAGCGACTGGGCGGTCCCGGGCTACGTCGAGCTCTGCGCGCGCCCGGAACAATTGAGCCTTGACGAGGCCCGGCGCCTAGGCATCGAGGACGCGCTGTTTGTTTGCAACATGCGCGAGACCATGCGGAATTCGGCGCTGCTCTGCACGGAGAGCGAGATCACAGCGCGTATCACGCAGCAGCTGCGTCGTGAGACGTCGGCACCGGTCGAAGAGCAAGGCGACTCGGATGGGTGCTCTTGCGCGGGATCGATGGCAAGAGCGTCCGCCTGTCATTCATTTCCGTACGACGAGACCGAGCACAGCGACAACAGAGACGATGATAGCGCTGCCAGTCGGGCCGCTTCCCCCGTGCTTTCAACTGTAAGCATAGAACTCCCCGTTGGTACCTATCCAGACCTTTCAGAGAGAAGAGCGATAGGGAGAGCAGTTGTCAGCTCAGCCATACCTAAACCAAATTCAGGATGGAATTCGATTCCTTCCAAGCGTATCCCCCAGGGGCAGGCAGTCCGTTGGAAGAGGTGAAATCTGTGTTGGGAGAGACTTCTAGCGGGGTACGTTATTTCAGTGGTGCGCGAGAGTTGGAGAGGAGGTGAAATTCTACTTTACACGATCGAGTATCTCTATTCTCAAGCAATTCTATTGGGCGGCATGACTTTCTGCCAGACTACTGGCGATCTGGCGCGTGACGTCACTCGTCGCGCAAGCTACGCGCGTCAAGGCGCGTGATGCATAAGGCCTAAGGACGCACCAAGGATGCACTCCCGTTCCTAACGGATCAGAGTTGAGGAAAAAGGCGAGCAGGAGACGTTCGGGTTGCCCCGGCAGCCTATCCTCGAGTGTAGACAGGTCGCTGCTGAGCAGAAAAACAAAAGAAATACCGCAGACACACGTCTATGTATAACATGGAGAGAGTCAACGAGTTCAAAGTTGTGCGTTTGGCCTTACTTTGGCCGCAGTGACGGTTTGACTCGGAGTCTACGGTGTACCCCGAAACCCCGATCTACGTAAAAGACACCAGACACTTGGTAAGCGAGCTCTTGCAATTCTGCCGAATGCCCTTCGTCTGCTACCACCACCAGCCTCTTCTCGTCCCCTGGCTTTTTAACGCCCTATATCACAGAACCCGCATGGCTACATAGCAGATCGCAAGTTGTAAGCGGGACCGCGCTGGTGCCTGACCCGTATCTTGCAGTCCGAGTTTGCCATGTAATACAAGTACTGCGACAGGCCAGACGCCTTCCTTGGAATGTTTCCTATCCGAATCACTTCGTCATCTCGACTCAAGAGAAGTTGGAGGCGTTGGTTGACTATCGAGCGCTTCAGATTCAGATTGCCTTATCTGGTGCGCCTCCGGTGTGTCCACAACTGTCCACAACCCTTGCGTTACTCTTACATCGGCATCGCAGCCTTTGGACACGCAAGCAACTAGCCAGGTCAGATAGACCTTCAAGACTGACGACTCCATACACGGAACCCACCCATCATCATGGTCTTGAATTCCCCGACATTCTATCTTTCCATCGATTGCGGAGGCACGAAGACCTCAGCCGTCTTCTGCAATGCATCAGGAGACATCGTCGCTCGCGCCCTTTCTTCAGGATCTAATTATGCATACCTCGGCCAAGAGGCCTTCCTTGCCGTTATCAAACAGGTCACCGCGACCTGCCTCGTTATCGCGCTCCAATCACCATCTCCCATATCCCTTCCCGTAAACCACAGCACGCACGTCGATGCCGCCGGCATCGCAGCCCTACCGTTTTCCATTGGCGCGGCCTGGCTCGGGGTATCCGGCGTTGACTCGCAGGCCGCCGTCGACCGCCTTGTGCCTCTCGTCGCCGCGCTGCTCAGCCTACCCGCGGCGCGCCTGACCATCTCGAACGACACGCACCTGCTCGCCGCGCCGCTGCGCATGTTCCCGGACGTCTCGTCCGCAGTCGCGGCGGTCGCGGGCACCGGCAGCATCGTCGCGAGCTTTCGCGAAGGCCACCCGCTGCAGGAGCTCGCGCGCACGGGCGGCTGGGGCTGGATCCTTGGTGATGAAGGCGGGGGCTTCGACGTCGGGCGCACGGCCGTACGTGCGCTCCTCATACAGTGCGACGCAGAGTCTGCGGGAGCGGCGCCGCGCCCCGGCACGCTCAGCGCGCGCGTGCTCAAGCAATTCGGCGTCGGCGATGTGCTCGACCTACTCGTTGCGATCCACTTGCCCGACGTGCCGGGCGAGGATCCGCGGGAAAAGCGCCTGTCGTCGCTCAGCCCGCTCGTGTTCGACGCGGCGTTCCAGGACGGCGATCCGATCGCGCTGGAGGTACTCCAGGAATGCGCGCACAAGCTCGCCGCGCAGATCGCGTTCGTGCTGCTCCCGGCATCGGCCACAGAGGTGCGTCAGTCAGTAAGAAGAGTGTGTCCAATACCTGATGGTCACTGTAGCCTCATGCTAAGAGAGTGCGCGCAGCGGAGAGCGTGCTATGTTTGGGCGGCTCGCTCTGGGGCGTCGAACGCTACCGCGATATGGTCATTGCCGCGCTCGCGGAGCAGCAGCACGTTTTCCGACGGGTTGAATTTGTTCATGACGCCGCGGCGGTTGGTGCCAAGGCGTTGGTTGCGACGTATGAGGGTGAAGGGCAATCACAGTAACTCCCTTTGTCATGTTATTTCTTACTTTTTTGCAACTCGAGCTGGTGCCGTCTGTTGCAAGAGATGAAAACACGAAGCTGACCATATCTCAATCAGCACCATTGTGTGAACAGACTGGGTCCCGTCAAACTCAACACTTTTGTGAGCGTAGAATTCGAGGTTGGCGGTGTCCCGGGTCCACCATTTATTATCTAACAATAGGTTCCGACAAAGCCTGACTCTTTTCAAACCTTCAAAGGGCCACTGAGGCTCCTATAGGACCCCTTTCTTCCCACTCGAACTTGTCGCAAATAGTCGCACAAAACTTTTGCCTTCGAGTTCTCTACATTCCAATAGCGCGACCACGTCCATCGTGAGTCACGTACCCTAATTTCATGGCGTCGAAGCAGTTGATCAACGGAGACTTCAGAGACAGACTACCAGCGCGAACAGCATCGTCCCAAGTTCGGCCCCTAAGTCGCATCCTCAACTGATATCCTGGTCATCCAGTACAGAAAATGACATCTGCAACGCTGACCTTCGACGTCCACGTCATGATCCTCGAGTGGGGGTACCGATCCACTCAGTGCTACAGATTCGAATACTACCGTAAGACCTTGGTAGACGCCTGTCTTGTCTGCAAAGCGTGGACTCCGGTTGCCCAAAGCCTCCTCTTCCGTCGGCTATGCACATCCGTCCGCGGAATCATTGGCGACAGTGCCCCGATGTTGCTGCAGGCGATCACCGACAAGCCGGTCCTCGGGACATACGTCCGCTCTCCTATCATCCATCACAGAGACGTCCCCGACACAATTATCTCGCTGCTCGCGCTGTGTCCGCAACTCGTGAAGCTTACGTTTGAGTTCCCCTACGCCTCTGTCACGTCCGCGCAGCTTGCGCAGATCGAGAAGATGAACCTCGGGATACAGGTGCTCGAAATTGGCGGCCCGTTGCTCGTCAAACTCGCCAAGATTTGGGCACCCACCCTCCGCTTCGTGCACATCCTGGACCGTGACGATGGTGGCCCCATGCGCCCGCCAGCACCCCCCTCATCCCCGATGTCCCTTCAAGGCGTGAAGGTCACCTATCCCCACACACTTTCAGTGCTTGCGCCTTGGCTCTTCCAAAGCGATACGCGCTTTCACCCTGTGTTTTACCCACAAATCGGCCCATCGTTTTTACTGTGCGAAGCGTCGTTGAGGTGAGCGATTTGTTTGAGCTCGAAATCGACCCAAGTCGCTCCGTGGATAGGAACTTAGACTCCTGGGTCGGCGGCATCACTTCTCTCACGTGCTACACCGTCCCGCCCGCGTCCACTCTCAAGCTCCTCACCGGCCTTGAAGAGCTGATCATACATTGTCTGCCTCGTTCCTCTTTCAAATTACCGCCCACCGTGCGCCACTTTGGGATTCACCTTGCGCTGTGGTACGAAAGTTCCATTACATGGGACGTGCTCATTACCTCCGTCATCCCACACCCGTTCCTCCAACTTGTAACAGTGACACGTCTGGAAGATGAAAAGCTGGCGTCGCTGGAGCATGCGTGCCGGGATAATGCGGTGGATTTCGTCGTGCATCGCGACCTGCTGGCGTTCCCGGTGAGTTCTGCAATCGAAACTGCGCGTTCAGCCAGCTGAAGTGCTGTCTATGTAGCGCTCGCAATACGTTGATTGGCTTCGTAAGTCAAGTTAATCACACTGTGACCGCTCACGAATCGTTTCCTTGCAGCATAGAGCCCTTGTCCCAATGGCTTTGAGAACGCCCAAGTATCCCAAGTTTAGTACTCTCCGCAAGATTCACTAGCAATTCGTAACAGCTGTCTTCCCTGCACAGCAACCCGCATAATAAATGTGAGGTTCCAAATGCGCGTGTTATTGTACCTGCCGTACGCTGTCTGCCGTCGAAGGGTGTTGCAGGATATGTGAGCTTAAGCCACTCCACCATAGTCTCAGGTCGGAGGCAGGACTCGAGGAGCTCCTTGATTTTTTATCATGATGCCAAAAATCGGGTAAGACTGCGGAAAAGCGGGTCGGATAGGATAGGTTAGGTTGGTAGCATCTCAACGACCTTTACTCAATACAGGTAACGGAAACCACGCCTACGTTCCACCGCTTCTTGGATAGATATCCCCTCGAGCCGCGCAGCATCTTCTACTCGCACGCGTGTTGCATCTGAATCGTCAATCCCCGCAGAGTCGAGCAGATTGTTCTGACGGATCAACATAATTCGAAGAACTACGCCACACGAAGTGGCGTCAGTGATGCAAAGATGTAAGAGATGTAAAAGTAAAAACATACGGAGAGCCAAGGAGGAAGTCAAGACCAGAGCCCCGATGTTGATGTACATCGAAATGTGATATTCCGGGCCCCAGGCCGCCTTCCATGTGAAGGACCCGATACTGTTCTTGAGTCAGTATATTCAGGTGTAGCATTACAGTGAATTGACACGCACAGACTCCCTATATTCCCGAAACCATTTACAATGCCGATGGCTGCAGCGCGCTTGGCAGGAGGGCGAGGGATGACGTTGGACACCCACACAAGTATCAGTGCACTGCCTGAGTCGGGATGTCAAGGGAAGAAGTGGCAGTTTAAACGAAGAGAAAGTAACATACCGATAGCGCCACACGTCATGAGGAACATGGCGAAGTACCGAGCCTTGATGGACACCGTTGTCACGCCAATTATGTAGCCTACAATAGTCCCCCACCAAGGCACCGCGATATGGAAGAACCGCTCGCCGGTCTTATCTGTTGGATGAATAAATGCATTTTGCAGGTCGCCAACCAAAATTGTACGTACCGGCGAGCCAGGCATTCAAGAAGCAGAGGGCTGTAGCAAGAAGCCATGGGGGACTGATCATGCAAAAGCTCAGTCAAGCGTCGGGTGGAATATACTGAAGGGTATTTCACGCTGCGAGTAACAGGCTTATGGTCGTGCCGAATCCCAGAGTTTCTGTCAATCTTCCCGGTGTAGAGCGTCAGAATGGAGAACCCCGTGATATAATACTGGAGGGCCTACGTGGGGAAGAAATTGGCGAAGCTAAGACCCAGTGCCAGCGAGCACGCCATCACCGCCATGACTGATACTTTCGGGTCCTTGACTGCAAGCATGAAGCCGCTCCAGGGGCTGTGCAACAACGTCTAGCCTGTGAAGAAGTAGTAGATGAGATGGGAAGCGCTCACGTGTCTGTCGCGGTGTCCTCATCGGCCTCCCCTGCGTCTTCGGAGATACGAACTTGGGCTAAATGCTTTTCGGCAGACGAAAGCCAGCGCGTGTTGTGCGGCTTAAAATGAAGCTGTCAACGCGGGGAACTACATGAGCAAGATTGAAACAATGCTTACGAAGTCGGGGAGGAGATATCTGTGATCACGACTGGGTGTCAGCGTAAATCGTTATTGTAAGAGATGGCATTATACGGACATAGTGACAAAACCTAGGATCATGGTGACGGATCCCTGCCAAGTTTGCGTTCTATCATCACAACGAATACAGAGTATCCCCGCGAATAATTCTTACCTCAATGTAAAATATCCTATGCTCCCGGATCAGTTCTCGTTCTGACACCCACGTACTAGGTGAATAGGAATTATGACAAACCATCTCCAAGCCCTTATGCCGAGCGTTCCATCCAGGTGGGATAGTATTCCAGCAGCCATGAGCTACATGACGTCACGATCAGTAAGACTGCACGGGTTGGAACGAAAGGACGTACACTTCCGAAGGCATTGGCGATGAGGACTCCACTGTACAGCATCGCACCTCGGAAACCAAGTTCCTGCTCATATGTCAATAGATGAGACTCTTCTACGAGCTCGACAACAGAGACCTTGCGTGTATACCATCTTGAAAGTAGATACGTCATTCCAGGGTAAAACGCCGCCTGGTGATGCCGATGGTAAAGTTTCATTAGCATGTTCGCTCGGACGTACCTCTGGCAACCCGATGAACACGCGGCAAGCCACAAACCCAGAGAAGTTATGGGTCACCTAAGAGCCACGCGCTCAGTGGTCCTCTCGGTTCACTGGATCAACGCAACTTACGCCTGAAAGGGTACTAATCAAACCCCACAACACAACACAGACACCTATGTAGACTGAAGGCCTGCGCACGATTACAGATATTGATTGCCATCGAGCTTAAAGATGCAAACCTTGCTATACGGTTGAGGATCTGGAGGTGATAATTTGATCTTGACACCGAGACTGACAATTAGTCGCGTGCTTACCATGTTCGAGACTATCTGGGCAGGAAAATATGAGACATAGAGCACAGCAAGGACAATGTTGTACTGGATATCTGCGCGCTTCTGCTCAGGCCGTGGTCAATGTAGCAATGGCGCAAGAAATCAACACACCATCAAGACCAAGATCTTGCTCTAAACCCTTCAATCTCGCCGCGGTCACAGCTGTGCGCTAATTGTTTCCCTATTTCAGGACGGCGGATAGAGGATGAGACGGAAAGCAATACTCACATCGATGTAGTTCATGATACAAATGATAATAATGGGAGGCATCAACCGGGAATCGATTTTGCGGACAAGCTGTCGCTCCGCATGACGGCGTCGGCTGTCCAGCAGTACGGGATAGCTGGAAAGCAAATCGGGGCTAGACGGTTGATTCTCGAGTCCCTTGACTGATCCTTCGCGGTTCTGGTCCGGTTTTTCCATGGCGAGTGATGGGGGAGAGTATGAACCTGGTAGCGTATGGACGAGCGGCCGACATTAAGTAGTTCACGGATGCGAACGCAGTAGGAAAGCGGGAGCTGTGTCATAACGGCCAGCACGTTTGGGGAAACATCTATGGTTCTGTGAGCTCCGTTGGGAGCAGGGATGAAGGGTCCCCATTTCACTCCACGTTGCTGCGTATGACTGATTGTGTGCGCCCAGATGCCAAGTAGGTGAAGTCGCGGCTTTAGATAGAGCCTGCTCCACTCCTGAGAAATCGACACAGAACCAGGTGCACTATCAGGGATTTCAAATCGCCATGAGTAGACTTCCGGTAGCCATGAACGTGGCGTGAAGTACTAGGGAACAGACGCTCTTAGATTTTTCGTAAAATGTAAGGCTATGCGGGGGAGAAACTCACAAAGAAGCGTGATTTGCTAGAGTCCACGGACTCAGACGATGTGAAGGCTCAACCCAACCCGGACACGATCGGCCCTCATCGTCGACGCTGCTGTCAAGTACGGTCCTCAACCTTTCTTACACTTCTTGAATGTCTGAGTTGGGACTGTGCGGCGGCCGGAGTCCATGATGACGCTAACACGATGTGCAGAGTCTTCTCCGGTGCTGTCCGGAGCGCTTTGACAATGGAATACAACTTGCCCTATATCTGATTGTCAGTATTGCACACTGTGGAGAAAATGAAAGCCGATAGACACAAATCCTCATCTTCGAGCATACACGTGACGGAATCCTCGCCAGCCCTCGATAGCATGCTTCACAGAAATCTCCTAGAATCGCGAAGGGTCCTCCACTCGCTCGCGCGTCGCACTTTCCGGAGCTCTGCGAAAGCGGGCTGAGCGCTTTGACCGACCGGAATGAAGCGAATAACTAGAGAGTAGACGGCGATCTCACATATGACCTAACGCAGGAGCACGCACCTACGGCAAGTGAAGTGCTCTATACAACTGACAGCAAGCCGATGTACGTCGACGGATGGTAATCGGAAGCCCAACCTGCCTTCCATGGGAACGAGCCCGTGACGGAGCAACTGTATTGAGTTCGGCATATCGTCTGACGTCGAGCACTCCTGCACTTACTCAGGCATGTCGCAAGCCACATCTGAAAACCAGAGACCTACGATGGGACTACTGCCACTGAGGTCGGAAACGTCCAATTGAAAACCTGACACACACCTCTGGATGCAGATATGAGGGCCGCCCTCAGTCGGTGGATTCCAGCGCAAGTCAGTGACGTAATCTGCACAAGTGTACGGTGTCAGTGGACATCGAGGGAACTCCATCCAGTTGGGGACTCGGGGCTCCCGCTTTGCCTTTGGTCGCAATTTACGTGGTGCAACGTGTATCATAGATGTGGAAAGAGGAAGGTCAGCCCGTCTAGATTGCAACTTCTGGTGGATCAGACGATCAGTCTTGACTGGTGCAAACGAGATGGTGTCCCCGTCGCCCATCTCCGATGGAGGCGCTTCACGAATTTCATCGATGGCCGAATGACAAACTTGGCGGAGTGACCAGATCATCGGAAGTACATTCCTGAGTAAGTGAAGACGGAGGACAGAAGGACGACGGTTCCTGTAAGACCAATAGATAGACAACGATAGGCCCTTCATCCTTGGAATGCTACTCCGGTCTTCGATGTCTCAGCTAGACCGCCACCAGCAAAGCCTGTGCCTGGATTATGCCGTGTTGTGAGCACATTGCACTTTGACGGTTATGAGGACCTCCTACTCACCTTCGCGTTTCAATTCAATGACGTCTTTCTCTCCGACTTGTGTATCACAGACGACACATTGTTTTGCAGGCCGTACCAGGGTATCCGTGCACGTCTTGCATGTCACATGCGAGCACGGCTTCATAACTAAAAACGGGGTTAGATTTCTCAAGAAGTCTTCTCACGACTGATACTCACCGAATATGCGAACGCTATTGGACAATCCTTTTTTACATGAAGGACACATCGCATCCAGCTCGTCCTCCTTCTTCGATTTGGAAGAATCACTTGGCGCTGGCGTTGACTCGGTGGACCGCGAAGGTGCCGCGCCCTGAAGACTGAATTTGACGGGAATCAATGCTTTCAGACTATGGACCAGAACGCTCGGTAACCATCATAGCTACAGTAGGATCAATAAAAAACGCACGATATGGGATGAGCGGGGTTTCCACCACGACAAGTTGTCTGAACCTTAACGTCTTTCAGCGATGATGGTGGCCCGCTCGATGTATATGTGGGGGTCAAGGACGGCAACCAGAAGTCTGGTAACTTGTTCTTCAGCGCCTCAGCCTGTTCCCTCTCAATCTGGCGCAACGCTGCCTCTTCGGCTTCTTGTGCCATCTTTTCAGCCGTGGAAGAATCAAACGCGAACTTGCGTTTCGTGCCGCGTGCTGCCGATGAAGATGGAGATTTAGCGGGAGAAAAGGACACGATCGTTAGAAGACTCACATTCGTTAGAGTCGGCTCCAGACGTGGAGATTGAGTTGATTGCAGCCAGTCCCAGCTGGCCCTTCTCGAACTCGGCCAGCACGCGTTCTCTCGCGGACTCCCTTGCGCGCGCCTTCTCCTCCTCAAGCTCCTTCTTCATGGCCTCCAGCCTATCCTTCTGACGCTTGATGTCCTTCTTCTGTGTCACTACCTCTGCCTCAGCCTCCATCCGAGCATAACAGGTTGCACCACTCACAGAGATCGGTGTACGCGCACTCCTTGCAGAATAGGTGTCCATCTTGACATGCTACTGGATCCCTCGCCCGTTGGAGACATAGGGAACAAGCGTCAAATCGGCGCATAGATTCATTGCCTAGACGTTGCTAAGGATTTGGTATTTATTCCGACGCGACTACGGGGGAGAAGGATGCGACACGCACTCGTTTTGTGCCATAGTCGAGCTTCTTGTACTCGGCATACGAGAAGATTGAAGATGCGGTATTGTTCTTGCTGTGCTTCGTCATGGCTAAGATGATGTGATGAGAGATAGACGAGAGTAGAGCTGAAGATTAGAGGCACAGTCTACAGATATTGAGCTCAGAGTCGTCCGAGGCGGTAAGACAGACAAGGCGAAGTTCTCACGCTCTTGGACACGCAGGCGTTGAACCTTGCTTGAACCTCGTCGAACTCACACTGAACTCGCATATTCCGACACTGGCGGATTCACTTCAGTGACTACCACGACGAGAACACGTCGCTATCCGTTCGCACCGCTATAGACGTCGGAAATCCTTCGATCACTTCTATACTGTCGACAAGACAATCTGGAATACTCCCGGCCAAGGCTCCAGCGGCCAACTTGAACATGCTACTCTCGACGATGCCCCTCGAGTTGACTGAAGGAGTTCTAGAGCATCTTGATTTAGTGACCATTCTGGCCTGCAGATTGGTACGTGATGTCGTGCCTTGTGTACATTTCTGAAGGGTTTAAGTATTCATAGGTCTCTCGTGCATTGCGCACTTGCGTGGATACGTCTATGAAGTTGCAATACTTAATCGCACTGGCCGCCAATGGAATGCAAGACGGTCCTCCTGGAAATTTCGACCTAGCTGAGCGGTTCTCTATGCTTCAAAAGCATGAAGAAGCATGGCGGAACCTCCAGTGGTCAGAAGTAACGACGATTCCGATCGGTCGCTTCGGGAAACTTCACGGAAACGTTTGGGCACACTGGAGCAGCGACACGAAAATATCCTTCTGCCAACTACCTTCTCGTCTCCGTGCTATTGAGCAGCGCTCGTGGGAGGTCGAGTGCGGCCTGCCTCTCCCCGGTTTCGGTATCGACCCTTCGCAGGACCTGCTTGTCTTAGTCGAGCGACATCGCACTACGTGCGTCATCGCGTATCATTGATGGCGATCACCTGAAGATCCTCATTCCTGTGCTGTAGGAATCCACAGCGTCATATTCACTTTAGGTCTCTCTCCACAGGCCAGCCTCATGTCAACGCACGTTCCGTCACTTTGACTATCCCTGACAAACTCCAAATCCATGCAGAAGCCCTCGACATTCAAGTTTTTGACGATCGGGTTGGCATCAGACATTCCCCGGAGCTCCGCCATGGACTGTGTGCAGTTACTATCTGGGATTGGAAGACAGGGTCCCTCGAGCTCGTGAGTTATCAGTATCTCGAATCTCACAGGATGATCCATTTTCCCCCTAGTGCTTCTACATGCGTGGATCGCTGTTCATCTTCCTTGACAAGTCTCACGTATTGTCCTCTATCGGAGGACATCTGACGGTCTACTACCTACCGCAACGACCGTCCGCGGTGGACCTAAACCCGAAAACACCCTTCTGCACATTCAATCCAACCCACCGGGATCCCGATTGGACTGATGAAGAATACTCATTTGAGTCACAAGCGTATCGCTCATATGGCCACGACGTTACTGCTCCCTTCTCTCCTGCACCCGAAGATGGGGTCATTCTGGGCACCATCAATGTTAGCGATCACCGCTACGGCCACGTCATTCACCACAAGCTCAGTATCAAGTTTCAGACTCTTCGGGCACACATAACGCGTCTGCACGCTCTGACTCGCCCACCCGGCGGACACGTCCTGCCTTGGCATACCTGGGGCCATGACAGCATGATTGGGAACGGTCAGCGGCTCCGCGTCTCGATTAACGGTATGAGATGTGTATTCACCGAGCCTGGCCGCCGCCTCGATTCCGGTCAATTGGGGGCATTTTGCGACTTCCACCCTCTGCGGGTCAGACGCGCGAGCAATTCTAGCGAAGAGGCCGCGGGACGTCAAATTGCTGTTCCTCGCCCGAGCAGCCCGCAATTCCATTCCATCCTACTCATGCTAAGTGCGGATGCCATTCTCTGTCGTACGCTCGTAGGTCATTATAATGTGTCAGCTCCGCCGGCTTATTGACGTAAAGTTGTAGCTTTTTGAGGATGGGTCTCTCAAGGAATCGCTTATGATATTCATATTCTGAGCTATGGTAACTCCCACCCACACAGTGGAGATATTAGATAGACAAGTGTTATATCCTGCTACTCAATACTGAGTGACCTTCTGTGGCTTTGACGCCCAGACTAGACACAGAAAGGTCGTGCGGCGCGTCTCGGATTCTATTATGTGCAAAGAATTTGAACAAGGGCTAATTTTTGACAACCTTCCCCGGACTTGATCTTGGAGAGGGTGTACGCCTGCTCGAACTCTCGTTTTAGATGTGTGTAACTTCGTTGTCTTCTTTTGCGAAAGCGCTCCTGGAATGGTACAGATCTTAGTCAAGGCGATCCACTTTACATCCTCACCGTTTCAACAAACTGCAGGAAGCTGAGGTGATATACAAAAATACAATAGCAATTGTCCAACATCGTCTTTCAAATACTTACGGCAAATACCAACATTCACACGGCAGAGGGTGGCGTCTGGACGTTAGCCGCATGATGCCCGTAAGAGTTGGACGTGTCCGTGTACGGATACACATAGCTCGCCCCCGTCAGCGGTGCATTGACTTCCTCGACGCTCGTCCGCGGCGCCAGCGCATACTTCGCCCCGACACCGGCGTCTAAAGGCACGCTCTTCATCCCGGGGATCATATTCGCCCTCCATTTCTGCTCCGCCAACAGCTTCTCCGCGTAGCTCGATACGATGTACGCCGCCCCTACGCAACACACCTGCATTCAGTGCCCGCCGGCCCAACCGAAATGCACAGGGAGAACCCACATGTCTGGACCGCGAGCCCCACAAGCGCGCTCGCGACGACGATCCACCTGTTGCGGTCGTAGTCCTCGTTGCACGCGTCGACGATTGTCTGGTCCGTCGCGCCGCCGACGCAGCGCTGTATAAGCTGCGCGTGCGGCGTGGTGAAGTACCCCCAGATGTAGATGATGTCGATGACCAGGTTCACGCCGATCATCCACCCGAGAACGAACGCGTAGTTCCCGAGCAACGACGCGGAGCGGCGGATGGTCCCGATGAAGCTGAGTGAGAATGAGCATACGGACTCCGGCAAGGCGTAATGAATGGAAACATACCCGAGCAGCGCTGCGATGGCTAGTATGCCATAGAATATGCCGACGGTGGCGAATGTGCCCTTGAT
The DNA here is from genome assembly GCA_022160305.1 of Artomyces pyxidatus. Classification (NCBI taxonomy): domain Eukaryota; kingdom Fungi; phylum Basidiomycota; class Agaricomycetes; order Russulales; family Auriscalpiaceae; genus Artomyces; species Artomyces pyxidatus. Next base: position 126,581 of record MU277235.1, on the reverse strand, counting down.
TCTGGAACCTATGCCGTGGGCTAAATCGTGTTGGTCAGTCGTCAGTGTCACGGTATTGGCGCGGGCAATGGTATCGACGTACGCCACTGTGTAATCTCGATCCATGCGGCGGCGGAGATCAGGGCGGAAAAGATGAACTGGATGAGTGAGATGAGGAAGGCACCCAAACGAAGGGGAAGGCAGCAACAGAAGTGGTGAGCAGCCATAGGAGTTCAAGAATAAAAAGTGGGGCTACGAGCGGGAGGAGCGGGGATGGAAATGGGCGGCAAGCTGCAGGGTGACGAAGGGTCAACACGGCCCTTTATACCAGTACTTCCCGGTCGTGTGTTCGCATCTGGTACAGGCGGCACAGGAGTCCACTCGAGAGCGGTGGCGCACAGCCCGAAAGAGCCTACTATTATGCGGTACAGCATCAGCACGAGAACTGGTTGGCGAAGGCTCGCCCGAGTAGCAGACACAGCGTCCGCCGCGCTGAGCGCCAGGAACTGAGGGAAAGCGGGGTGACTGAATGACAGACGCCGCCCAAGACATGGATCCGTCGACTCGAGATCTGTGATCGTCACAGCATACAAACCCGAGGTAGCCGTCTCGGCGGTCAGGCCATGATATGGGATGACCGAAGGATCAGCTGTGACACTGATCGTACGAGGTAATGCCGTGAATAATACGTATGTACGATGGCATCGCAGGGGATAGCGAGTCGGTAGCTATAGATCCTAGGTCTCCTAGGATGAGTATCAAAACGGATTAGGAACGGCTGCTACTCGCCTTGGAGAGACAGTCCGCCAGTTCTAAACATGCTAAGCTGGCATCACCATTGCAAGGACGTCGAGGCCATTGTTTGCGGATTATATGTCAGGATGTTGCCAGCGGCCGGCCTCGTCGGGCCGCCGTTACGTCGGACGGCTGGCAGCTTGCAGGCTTTGAGCTGCTCTGACGTTTTCGCGCAGGCGAGCCATTCCGAGTGCGATAAACAAGCAAGTAGAATTAGATACAGCAGTTCTAATCGCCCGACCCACCGCATATATCCAGCATACCGAGATTTCGTAACAACGCCCACCCCCCACGTACACGCATCGCTTGCTCGTGACCGTCATGAGAGAGTCCGCCTCCGGCTCGCGCTGGGGGCACGGACTGCGCGTGAGGCCCAGAGCTCACTCGCTTTCGGAGATGAGCGCTACGATCATCCTGTCTCGGCCGAACACGTCAGTGAGTACGTGGTCGCACATGTAGGTGCGACGCACCTGTAGAGGTAGTAGAAAAAGCAGAGGAGGTAGAATCCGAGCTTGATGAAGGCCTCCTTCTTGTGCCCTGACAGTGTGCGGAAGATCTCGGTCGCGTCGTACATGTGGTTTTTGTTGCGGATCCTAGGACGCGTCAGTGCCAAGAAAGCGAGCGACGGAGAGAGCACATACTTGTTTGCGTTGAATGCTAGCAGCGGCGCATTGAGGAGGAATGCCATCCACTGGCCGGAGAGGAGGAACAAAATCGTGAGAGCAGCGTGTGCGATGTTCTCCGGTAGCACGAACTGCGGGGTCAAGGTCAGCACGCGACAGATACGTCCGTTGAGTGTAGAAGGCGCACTTGGTTCAGTTTATTGCACAGGTCTATGGGGTTGATGTAGTCGCACTCGAGGTCAGAGAACATGATGATCTGGGGGTTACGTTGGTTGGTTCGGCGGACGTGGCTGACGCCGTGAAACAGCTACGCACGAAGAAGACCATCGTGAACAACAGCCCTGCCGCCATCAACACCGCGAAGAGAAATAGCCATCCTAAAGAACAAACCAACGGTTAGCTCCACTCTCTGCTCTCGCCACAGGTGCGTCGAGACGCCCCCCCTGGTGAGTGTCGACTGACCTGCACCACCCATATTGTAGATCTAGCTTGCTGAGTGAAAATGAGAGCTAAAGATGGAGGATTAGATGCGCTGAGCGGTGGGCAGCGAGGGAGAAAGAGGCTGTGGAGTTGGTCTGGCGAACGATATTTGCTCAAGGCGCACTGGCGGAGACTCGAGAGGGCTGACGTCCGTCGCGTGACAACGTGACCGTGACTGAGTCACGGCACCATCACGCCAATTCCAGGCCACCCTCTGGGTCAAAATATTCCGAGGACAACTCAGAGACAACAATGTGGCGTCAAAAATAATAAACACGCCGTGACATGGCAGACGGGGGTTGCGAGAGACCACAGAGAGGGCGATATGAGATGAGGTGCGTACAGTAGCTATAGTAGGAGTAACAGAGAGATAGAATAGCGTTCAACAGCGCGGGACAGGAGACACAAGAGAACCAACATATAACACCCGCACTTCGCCAGAGCCCTAATCCACATCCATGCGCGCCTCACCCCTGCCTCTCCGTCCGCCTCCACGGCGTCCGCCACGCCCACGCCCACGCCCACCGCGCGGTGCTTGTGTGTAGTCCCTGGGGTCCGCACCCGGCGGCGCGACCAGGACGATCGCGCGAGCGCGCGCCTCTGGATCCTTCTCCAGGATGTCGTCGGAGCGCATTTTGCTGTCCATGCCATTAGGACGCTGCCTTTTTGCCGACAAGATGGAAGTGCACTCACGAGCTCGAGTTGCTGAGCAGCGCGTCCACACTCCCGTCGATAGCACCGACATTGAGGCGCCCGCTGAGGCTCGCGTTGACCCCGCCCACCACACGCACGGTGAGCTTGCGGCCGTCCGCCACGACACCGTCGTAGCTGTCCACAGCGGCACGCGCATCCTTCTCGGACTTGAAAGTGAGGCGTACGACCACGTCGCCTGCGACTGTCTTCGCGTTCGCAGTGGTGATGGTGCCAAAGCGCTTGAAGATGGCCTGTCAACATGAGTTAGCATCAGCAGCAGATAATGTGGAACCCGCATATCGGAAGAGAGCAATCTCCACGCAGAAAGGCTAAGTGCTGCGTCCCAAGATTGATTATGGGGTCACAGCAGTCATACACACTGCAGTCATAGGGTTGTCGAAGGGTGTGACACGTCCGCAACGGGTGTAATCGTTCCACAGGGCACTTGAAGCTCACCTGCACATCTTCTGCCGTAGTCCCATTGACGAGGCCCTTGACCTCAACGACATTTCCCCTCGTGCTGGCCCCGCGGATGGACAGCTCCTTCTCAGGCGCCAGTCCTGTCGCATCCCTCAACGCCCTCTCCGCAAACCCAAAGTTCATCTTCGGAGGCGCGCTGCTCGTCCCCTGCAGACGGTCAATCAAAGAGCTGCCGTTCTTCCCCGCCGTGCTTGAGAACATGTCGTGTTTCCAGGTGCCATTAACATCTCCCTTCGGCGGGCGCGCGGCGGGGCGTGCTTCGTAGGGGCCAGACGCAACCCGCCTCTGCTTTGACCGCACAGGCCCGACGGACGGAGCGCTGTCGACGTTCATGCGTTCGAGGAGAGAGGCCATTGCGACGTGATGGATGGTGGAAGAGGAGAGGACGAAGACAGTGACCGCGGCGGGAGGTAAAAGAGATTCTCTCGAAGCGGCTGCGCCAAAGCCAGGCGCGTGACAATCGCGTCACATGGAGTCACGGCAGCCACACTCGCAGTGCGTGTCATTGTGGCTGTGTACGGGCTAATTCAGGCGGAGCTCAAATCAGTCAGCTTCTTTGTTTTCCGTCGTCCTTCCCTCCTCTCCTTCCCCCAAACAACCTCTCCCATATCCGTCAGCATCGCCCCCATCATGGTCGTCATCGCCCACAATCGCAAGTTCAATAACCATCGCTCTCGAGGGCCGCGAGCAATCGCCTCCTCAAACTCCATTTCTCTTGATTCACAACAGCAGAAGCAGCGCCGCGTGCGCACCGAACCCACCCGTCCGCAGGATAGGCGCAAGAAGTCGGTCAACCTCGCGCACGCCGCAAACCGTGCAAAGCAGCCGCTATGGGCTCTCATAGCGAAGCAGACGGCCGATATCGTCTTAGGTGACGGCAGGTACATTGAAACACGGCGTATACCCGTGTCTCCTGCACTTGCTGACCTTCTGGAGAAAATGCAGCGCACCCCTGTCCCGAGCACGAGGATATGGCATCTCGTGCATGACATATCTGCGCAGGTACGCTCATCGGTCTCTGGGACCACGTTCTACCCGTCTACCCAGGTGATTGAGCGGCATGCGCCCTCTGCCCAATACCCGACGACCTTCGAGTTTTCGAAGCATACTACCCCAGCGGTTGCCCGCCGTCTCTACCTCACCGGCACGGCCATCGACAGGTCCACAACCTCCAGTTCGCACCCGACCACCATTGGCGTTCTCGCGTGCACGTCAGGCCGACGCCCTGGAAGCGGAGCTCTCGGCGGCAGCTCATCCTATGACTCCGTCCTCCTCCGCACTACATCCCTTATCGCCTCTCACTCATCATCCACCGCCCGCCCCTTCTACACAGCCATCAAAGCTGACATCAAGCAGCAAACCTCATTGCCCGCCACCCAGTTTCCTATTGCTCCGATTCTTTATTCCCCAGGCGTTGTTGGCCTTCGCCGTGCCGATGACGACAACTTCAATCCCTCTGACGATGACTTCGATGGCGAGCGTGACGCTGTCCCTGCCGATCCGACAACGAGAGACCTCGAGAACCCGCCTGCTGTCAACGGGCAGAATCAGCGCGCGATGGGGGAGTACGCCTCTCCGTACGTCATGAACGTGGTCTCTCTGTCACCTGTACCATCCAATATCCTCCGTGCTTCCCCAGGAGTTGTGGACGATGGCACGGCTCTCGCACACAGGATTCGGACCATCACAAAGCCTCGCATTGCGCGTGCCCTCAGCGTGTTTGCAGCGCGCGGCGACCGCACGCTCGTTCTGGGGACATTCGGCTGCGACGAAGGCGTGCCTGCCGACATTCTTGGACAGATCTACGCCGAGCTTCTCGCGTGCGCTCCGGAAGGCGACGAGACGACGAGCTATTGCGGTATGTTCGAGAAGATCGTGTTCGCGGTTCCAGGGAAGTTCTACTCGCCGTTCAAGAAAGCTTTTGAGATGCGCGTGTACGAGGACGAGCTAGTGAAAGCCCTATCTGAATAATTATCCAACTACGACGCTGTACCATATCTATATCTTTCATCTCACGTATTTTATCTCGTTGCTTCTGCTCTCGATTTGTAGCACTGTTGTATTTTATCGACATACCCAAAACATATTGGTCTTTTGAATTTCGCAGTATACGTCGCTTGCAGTGAGGTAGATGTGGCAATAAATGCTTCGTCTTTTCAAGTCTGCTGCATCGGATTCAGGGTGGGAACGGTGGTCTTCAGGATATGTCAAGGGGCTGCGTGGCATAACAGTATCGTAAGGACATAGCAATATTTCATTTTACCGTCGGCCGGAAGGACAACGGATGCCCGACGAGCGCGACCGCGCGCCGCCATACGGTGACGCAATATCGCTCAAACGGGACAGGCAGGTTGTCCGATCGGACCTTTGTTTGTTCCCTCCTACATCGCCAAACACCGCCCACCTATATAACTCCAGGCGCGTCTGCAAAGCTCGGACAAGCTCTTTCCCTCCCCCCCACCATGTCCCCCCGCCGGGGTCCCGTGTGCGCACGGCCGAGAGCCAGAACCACCCGCCACCGCCGCATCGCCGTGTGGGTTCTCCGCTCGCCCTCCTTTCCGCCATGTCGCTGAGAGGCATCCGCTGGTAGGAGTAACGTCGCAGGTGAGCGACACTCAGTGGTGTCGGGCGGCGCGGCTGATATTGCCCACCACGCGGGACGCACCTGCCGGGGATCCGCCCCTGCAAGTGGTGCCAATTGCGGCGCTTGAACGCGATGCCTACTGGGCTGCGCGGGTGTCGATGGCAGTAGCATATGCGGATGTCGATGGGTTGAGCGGTGCGCCCAAGCGGTGTGCAAGTGGGTCTGGCGCAGGGCGCAGAGGCTGCTGACTGGTTCGGTGGGCGGCAACCCGACAGCACGAAGACCAAACGAAGACAGGGTCAGTATCTTGAACGAGATCCATGGCCCAAGAGGGGGACACTGCTTCAGCCCGCGGAAATTGAGAGACATGGTCAACGTGGCCGCCTTCCAAGATCCGGAGTACGAGTATACGGCGAGCTGCGAACCAAACAAGAATGATTGGAAGGCACCTCATGACATTTAGTGCCGTCCTCCAGCTCGGTCTTGCGAGCCTTCTGTGTCTCCTCTGCGTGCCGTCACACAACGGTACGAAGACGGACTCAGTATCTTGCATAGGACCGGTGGCACAGGGAGGGGACACTTCCTCAGCCCACCAGACTCGAGGGACACGGTCAACGAGCCCAGCTTCCAAGATCCGCGGCACCAGCTTATGGCGAGCTGCGAACCAAACTTGAACAAAAATGGATGGAAGGCAACTGATGGCTTGTATTGTCCAATTTGGTCGTGCGATCCTTCTTGATCCTCTCTGCGTGCTGCATGACGCTCACGCAAAGTGCTTTTGCTACCGCTCCAACAAACGGCACGCTGTGGAATTATAATCGCATCCTAAGCAATTTGAGCGGCCATCCTTGCTTCCTTGCTTGATATTGGCTGATGGAGAGACTGACCGATGAAGAGGATGTTCGTGCCTCTTAGTACTGTTCCACTAGGAGAGCCGGTGTAATAAAATAACTCACTGATGCACCTTCTGCCTCATTATGATAAGTGATTAGTGTTTGGCTGCCATGCATTGTCGCTTCGCGAGAGACACTCATGCCCGCCTCGCTCGCCAGCTGGGAAAAGGTACTTGTTGGGTAGCGCACCTCGCTGCAATTGTATAAGCGCCCGAACCCTACGCTCGCCGCGATGACACAGAGGCGGCAATATTGACCGTTACACCATATCTGAGCGCTTTGCAGTAGAGTATAGTTCATGGCGACCGCTAATGGCCATCAGCCCCGAGGCATACCGAGGTTCCGCGAACAGCATTTCTGCAGGGTTGTGAGCTCAAGGACAGCACTACTTACATTTGCGCGGGTAGGGCCCTCCATAGTGCAGACAACCGACGATCCCTGGGAATTGACTTACAAGGCCGAATCGTGAACGACTATCTTCTGAACTAAAGGTTTAGCCACGGAGACTAGCCACATCGCAAGTGATTCAAGCGGAAACGTGATATGACGATGAAAAAAGGGACTTCCATGCGCATTGAATCGACGCGGGAGCGGCGAGAGTTGTCAAAGCTGCAGAGACCGTGTCAGGGCCTCTCCATCACATTGCACAGCCCAGAGCGTGTGTTCTCAAGCTACGTGCGTAGTAGAAACAAGTGTGAAGGAATGCTGTGACGGTTCGATGTCTTGCGCGACGCGGCGACGGCCCGGGGCGCCGGTGCCGCAATGTCGACAGTGTGGCAGTGCAGTGGCGCAGCAAACTTCACTGTACTCAGAACTCACCGGCCACGTCGGGTAATCCACATCTCTGCCTCGGGTTAAGAAGTCCTCGAAGCAATTAGAACTGGATACAGGCGTATCAAGATCCAAAGTTACACAGAAGACACGAATAATCAATAGCGGAAGTCCCCGACGTGGCCTCTCGACACCCATTCCCACCCCCTTCCCTTTAGCAGGTGTGTATCTTCCTTAAAACTGCCTTTAAATTCAGGAAAAAAATACGGGTATCAAGAATACCTCTGGATACATTGACATAACTCATTTAAAGAATTTACAGCCTTTCTTCGCTGTCTAACCGCCGCTTCCCTCTTCCTACCCCCTCTTGGGACTCCTTGGCTCCTAACTTCTTTAGTATGGTCCCGAAAATTATGCCACAGTACAATAATGTTCATTTGACCACTTGCCACAATTTAAGAAATTCTCACGGTGTCACTGACTGGGTGATTGTCCAGAAACTGGCTCTTTGGCTCCTTTCCCATTCCACTCTTTTGGACATCATAGGAGCTTGCTCTGGATATCAAACCACTCGGATATGGTGTAACGGTCAACATTGCCGCCTCTCAGTGAACCTGTCACGTGACCGCGGCAGCTCGGGGTTCGATTCCCCGTATCCGAATGTTTTTACTTTTCTCCGAATGCATCACTCTAGAGCAACGGCACCGTAGGCCGAGATCTCCGCAAAAGCAATTGCGTCAACATATGCCCAATTTGCCGAGGGTGTGCGGCATTCATTTGTGATTTTAGTTTGATTTTCAGGGCTCCTTGTGCGTCTGCGTCCGCGCGAATCGTGCACCTCCGGCCCACTGTCTCAGGCTCGCGGGATGATAACTGACTCCCTGCGCACAACCAGTCCGTTCCTTCGTACGTCCAAAATCGTGAACATTCTGTCTTTCGAATTAAGCGCTCTCTGTAAGTTCCACTATTGTTCAGAAGTTCTTGGGCCAAACGTAGCCAGACGCCGACCGCCGCTGTGGCTATCACCACTATGTCAAGACGTTGCGGAGCTTTCTTGCAATACGGATTCGACGGGTGTCAGACAGTGACACTAAATACACGACAGGATTTTCATTGCACTAAAAGTACTCATACGAGACGCATCAGGCAAACGGACCACCTCGACTTGGTTTGGCAAAGACGCGGGAGCGACGTGTGTTGTAAAGCAGCTGCTAGCCAAGCGGCAAACACCGACCCGGACAAGATGCAGTAGGAGCAAGTCAGCCCAGTATTGACATGTCGACGATATGCTGTAACGCAACGCACTGATTTGCACAGATGCAAATCATGCGATGGAGGCAAAAGCCGATAGCCTGCCAAGCGCGTACACGGCACCGTCTATCCCAAAGCAAAGTCCGAGCGCATCGTCCGCGCCTTTGCAGTCGTGCAACAGGCAGGGCTCTTCAATGCGAGCGCCGCATTCGCCGTCGTCCAGCCTAACGTACGCTTCCTTGTCCAGCGGCGTCAGGAATGCAGGGCAGGTCGCGGACGCCGTCGCCGCTGCTCCCGCATACGCAGATCGCACCCACACATCTGATCACCGCGTCGCATGTGACAGGCAGACGCAGCCTCGCAGGGACCAAACGGCTTCGATTTCGTCGCCTCCGTCATGCCCGGCAGCAGGGGCCCCTTGGGGCGTTGACTGCGACGGCAACTTGAATACGAAAGTATCGTCGAGACTGTAAACCCTGTGAGATGGGTCGAGGATGCGCTTTGGTCGCAGATAAAGGGCTGTTAAGATGGCGTGCCCTGAAGGCTGCATTCGAGTCCCTGTCGGCCGCGAGGGACCCCGGAACCCCCAGACGGGATCGGCCGCTCATAATGTCGTGTACGTGAGCGCGTCGTGCTATCGGAAAACAAATGAAGATGCGAAAATGGTGGATGACATGGTATCCTGCAGCTGTGGGAGGAAGCTGATGGGTACGGCAGCAATTGCACAGTGGAGGTGGAAATGAATGCATGGCTGTTGACTACGCACCGGAGGTATCTTCCTGTGTTTGGGACGACGCATCCGGACAGGCGCCGACCGCTTTAACGTTACATTCCACATCAGCTCCTCTTTACTCGCGGCGAAGATGGGAGGACATACTGGCGTATAGAGTCCTGTTCTCCGATTCGCTTGAGTGTGACGTTTCTGAGAACGATACACCACAGCACGCCAGGAGGTTGATGGACAAGAGACAAGTTTCCTAGGTTCAATTTCGGGAGAAATATTGGTCATGAAGCATCAGGACATGCGGCTCACCGCGCCGTAGATTGCAGGATGCACCGCATACTGACAAAGTCCTGAGAATCAAGATATAACAACGTGCTCCGCTCACTGTACATGTCCTTAGTCGTGTCCCTAGTCCAAACCGGCAAGGATCCGTCTATGCTCTATTGAAGACGACAATTTTGGGACCCTGCACCATTTCACGCACAAAGGACGGTGATCTGTACTAGGTCTGAATCGAAAAACAATAGGGCGCTCACATATCAGGCCATCATTGCAACAGAGGCGGAGCGGCCCGATGCAGGAGGATATCTCGAGCTCCGTGTGGATTGTGGGTCCATAAGCTAATTTAAAGTGGTTCAGTAGGACAACAATCAAGTGACACCAAACGGCGTGGCCGGCACGGTCGGAGCTGTCGATGGTAACAGTTGAGTACTCCGAGTCGACGGCCTGCGCCACGAGTGTGTGCAGCAATGGTCAATAATGGGGGAATACACATCGCGCCCTGGGAGCAGTGGTGGCGGGGAACAAGACGATATTGGCCCTGGTAGTTTGGCCTAGATGAAGGCGCGCTGAACGCGTCGCTTAGTGGTCGCTGCACCATCAACACGCGCTAGGCACGCACTTCGAGGTACTTTGCAGCCTCCGGGGGCAAAGTCGGCTAATATGAATAAGTATGCGAGAAATGCGGTCATATCGAGACGTGGGTCCTCATGTAACAAAGATCCGAGAGGGTGATTGTTCGCAGAGTTTCAGTGCCAAGATACCAGTGACGCCGGCGAGTATGCACAGAAAACGAAAACAGTGTCGGGAGTTGCTGAGAGCGAACGGATAGGAAGCACGACCAAACTTCGCCCGGGGAGTGATATCACACGGATGGCGGGAGCAGTAGCCTGAGAGGGAGCGAAAATCGAGTACAGTCATAGAATAATGATTGGCTGCTCTTGCCATGGTCTCGTGGTGTCTACAAAGCGATGTTGTGTCTGTCGAAGCTTCCTGGCCGTCGCCATCGTGTGAAACTGCTGTCCGACAAACGGGCACATACCTCCTGTCGCGCATGAGACGAAGCTCCCTTGATCACGGCTGTAGTGAAGAGGAGATGCACGTAGATCATATGAATTCCAGCCTGCGAAGCTGATGGGCACGAGCTCACATATTAGCAACACAGGAGACACGATGCCGATACATTGCAGGAGATAGACGGAAGGCCTTGTCCGTGGCGCTCTTTCGCGCGGCAAGTTCATCCAAGCCACAATACACATGGTCAGATCAGAGTGGATGGTTCGGTGATATGGAGCCGAAAGTTTTATCGTGGCTTCCCTTCGTGCCTTTGCACACATGGGGTGTGCTACATTCAAGGGTATTGAAGAAGTTGGAAATTGAACCGCCATGCCGCATGCTAAGGCAGATATGGAGCACAAAGGTTGCGAACTTCACGGCGTCGATGTGAAGGGTCAACTCCGCGTCGACGCCACAGATCACGGATGTGAAAGGCAGACTGAACAAAAGTACATTCTGGGACGGCATACCATGATCCCTGTAGCGTAGAGCTGCGCGCGGCGACTTGGCTTGATGGAGAGATACTATGGTTGGGTTCTCTAGCGCGAGCGACGGTCGGATCTTCTTCGGTACACCGGAGAGCGCTTGAAGGACGATGATTATACTTCAAGATTGAAGCTGCGAATATTCGGGAATTTGATGACTGCTATAGCACCTCGATGGACAGGACTCACCGTGCAAAGTCTTCACTTGGCGCAAGATCTGAGCTGACGGCGAATCGGCTGCAGCGTGACTTCATCTCCGGCAGCGGAAGAGCGCGGATCACCTACTTCAAAAGACAGGCGCGGGAAACTGCCACTGAGGCTTGGACCGATGTGTCATAGATCGGTTTCACGCACCTGGGAGAAGCCGAGGTGAAAGGACGCGCATGGCGCCTTGGGCGGATCGTTGAGTTGGCAGCCGACCCCGGGTCGAAACAGTACTTCGAGCTTGCAGTGGCGAGCGGGGGGTTGCATATCTCAACGAGGAGCTAGCTGTGCCATTTTTGATTTCGTTGACGACGTTGAAGCGGGGGCCGGTGGTACAGCGCGGTGAGACGTGGACCGCAGTGCCTTATGACGCGGCTACGGGATGCCGCATTGGATTCGTTTCGACACCGCGATATGTGCCGGGTGCGGATGCACTCTACAACCCTAAAAACAACAATGGCTCAGGTGACTGTCAGGTCAGTCGGCGAGCCAAACCCAAATCCAATCAGACGCGGTTGGCCCCGAATATCCGAGACTCTTGAACAATAACACGATCGTACACAGGGTCGCGCTGTTCCTACCCCGGTTCGTTTAGATCCAGAGGAGGAGAAGAATCTGGCCCAAAGCATGCAAATCATGGACACAGCCCTTTCGTACTTGCACGGGTGCGGGCGGCTCGCTGGACAGCTGAGCGCCCTGTCATAGCGCGCGGGTGTTCCATAGAGAGCGCCGTGCAAGCCAAGAACCTCTACGACGTCAGAGATGGGATGAGGAATCGTCTTGCATGAAGGTTCGGTAGGGTGGGATGCTTCGACGTAGAGATCGTGTCTCGCGTCGACACGACATGCCGACTGGAAGCATCATGTTGTCATGATACCTCACGGTGATTGAACGGGGAGCGAGAACCATCCACTGTCTGGTGTGGAAACATTTAGCCTAAAGGACAGCCATACGCGCACAGCAGATAGCCAGGCTGATGTGCGCAGTTGCCACGAAGACATAACTTCGCCGGGTGAGACGCGTGCATGCTGCCGGAGAAACGCGAAAATAGGATCAGAAGAATGTGAAGGGACACAGGGGAGTAGCGGTGAGGTGTCAAAGGGAGGGTATCGCGGAGGAAATCGAGGGAGGAAATCGAGGGAGGAGAGGGAGCGTGGCGGAGCGGAGATGAGGGGGAGGTGTCCGGGGTCTTTTTGAGGGCTGAGTCGGTGTTCTTATTGTCATCTTGCTGGACCGTTCCCTCGTTCATGATGCAGTGCGGAGGCATCTTGATGTCCAGCCAACAAGGCTTCGGGCTTCGGGACTTGCAATCAGATCAGATGCGTCTATCCTTTTCTATCCACCTATGTTTCGTATTGCAAATCCCCTCCTTCCTGTCGGATTGGACTCGAAACTGATCCTGACACCAGGCAATGCCGCAGCGTCTCCTCCTGCGTCAGCTATTGACTCGTGGACCCAAATACGGATCTCCGATCACGCTCGAGGACTATTTCTTGTCCCTTACCCCAAGACCATGTGTGGTTATTTCTCCCCCCGCAGTTCTCCCCCCTGCAGGCCTTACTCTATCCTTCAAGCCCTGTTAATCCTTTCACCATATCCACCATATCCTGCTATTTACCATGGCGCGTATTGTCATTCCTTCGCTTACCCCGCACTACGTCTCGAGCACCCCCCGGTCGATATCTATCAGCTGGCCGTTCGACAAGAGCGGCCACTGCGTTTCCAGCCTGCTGTCCGCCGTGAAGTATCACCTTCACACAGCCGTGCTTTTCACTTGGACAGACTACAAGACGATCTTCCTCCCCATTGTGCGTCCTTTACCAGTCTCGTCCTTGCCGCGCTGACTTGGTGCGTTTTCTTAGACTGCGTTTGCCTGCGCGACGGGCCCCGTGCACTCCATTTCCAACCTCGTGCAGTGCTGGATCTGGATGTGGCTACACTTGCTCTTGTGTAACGTTTCCAACCAAGCGCGCAGTCGGGAGGAAGACGCCGTCAACCGGCCATGGCGCCCGCTCCCTGCCGGGAGGATCACGGAGTCGCAGGCGGTCGGACTCCGCTGGGCAATCGTCGCCCTCTGCATCTGCTGGTCACTGCTCTACGACCAGGACCTCGTGCTCACGACCCTCGGCCTCGTTGCGACAACGTTTTTGTACGATGAACTCGGCGTCGCCAGCCACATCGTGGGCAAAAACTTCTGCAATATCGGGGGCTATACCTCGTTCGAAGTTGGTGCTACACGGGTCATCAGTGCGTTGCTCTTCCATATCGACCCTCGGGACTTGGCACTAACCGCGGTCGCGCGTAGGTGCCACGCCCTCGATGGACTTTGTCTCGATCACTGCCGTCATCCTTAGTGGGCTCCTTATCTTCACCACCATACAAGCGCAAGACTTCCCCGACGTCGACGGCGACAAGGCACTGGGGCGGATGACATTCCCCATATACGCGCCGGAGTTCTCCCGCACCTTCACCCTCCTTGCCACAGTCGCATGGTCCATCTTCCTCAGTTGGTACTGGGCCATCGGCCCTATCACCACCGCCTTCTTCGTCGGGCTCGGCACCTATGTCGGGTCGCGGTACTACCTCTTGCGGACACTGGACGTCGACAAGCGATCTTATCTTATTTTCAACGTACGTGATGTTTCATCAGCCCCCCGGCTCCGACCCTGACTTCTTCACGCAGATCTGGCTCATGCTGGCGCACATACTTCCCCTTCACGCTCGAACGAGCCTTCTCGCTCTCTGACTGCGCCGTGGACACTCCTTTCGTTGATTTATTCCTAGGCTGCATCTGTCCTTTCGTCTGTATGAAAAGATCTATCACACAAGCCTGCATAGTTGTATTTTTATTACCTGCATGTTTATCACCGTCACTCATCTTCGTTCCCACCTCCGATCTTAGAGTTCTAACATAATCTAAATATACTCCGAATTATTTGAGCATTTCATTCTCGCGGGGCAAAGTTCCCTCGTCTCAATTGAGCAGGCATCTGGCGCCGAGGAAGAAGTAGCTTCGAAGATCTAATCTGCAATCACACCTCGCCGATCTTCGGACCACTAGTGGAGGCCTTCGTATGTTCCCTACATACATATAACTACCTGCGAGAGCTCTGGCACGTCTTAGAACATACTCGCGCTCGATATGTTGAGTTCGGCGGTGAAAACGTGCACACCCCAGTTACCCAGCACGCATTCTAGGAGTAACCCGAGAAGCCCGGGCGACTCGGACCTCGAGAGGCTTCGCAGAAGCCAGATGACTCCAACCTTTTAAACAGCATCCAGGCGCGAAGGAGCTACTGCACAAGGTGACGCCCACTAGCGCTCAATTGCAGAGACACTCTCCAAATGCAGAGGCAAAGGGTGATCAGTGACGAGCGATGTGCAGCGCAAGCGCCCAGAAGACCACTACAACCGCTCGACACAAGCCGACTTGACCTCACTGGACACGATGCAAAAGCATGCATGGCCCTGCGTGTCACACGGGAGCATGCACCGGGACCGCCATGTTTTTTCACGACTCGTCGGAGTGAACGCTCCGCGCAAAGGACTTACATAACAAAGCTCAACATGCGGCGGGTTGCAGGCAGCTCTAGGCGGATGCTGTGGCACAGGCGCTCGAGAAACCATCGCGGTTCTTCCAATGATGGAGCATCATTCGCGCGAAGCCTTCGCACAACACGATGGACCTAGGAAGCTCACTGCAACCCCTCCAGAGCTGCGCCTGCGGTCGCCTTCCATCAGGAGACCAATACCAGCGCCGACGGGTATCCGATTGAGCATATGGCGGCATGGAAGGAGATAGAAGACTGAGCCCCCGTGACATTTCCTGGATGAATCTAAGGTGAGAAAAGGTCTCGCAGGCGATAGATAGGCTCTCCGCATCGCAGTACGGGGAGCAATATGCTTTACGTGTCCCTATCCGGAACTTTGCTCTCAGTGAAGCGAAAAAAATCGTGGCACACAATAGGGGCTACCTGTACGAGGGCTATCGCGATAGAATATTGTTCCGCTTCCGCCGTGAAGGTGGGACAAAGCGAGTGAGCTTCGTTCGACATTTGGCCTGTGGCCGGGCGACCCTTGATCTCGCTGAACTTGGCACTGTGGCAAAGTGTGATTCAAGAAATACATATCTCAATGCCCCGAAAGGTACGCACTTGGCTCGAGCTGGACGTCCCGTCCTCGCCGTCCAAGACCAGGGTCAATGGGCGGCCGCCACATCCGAATCCGGTAACAGCAGACCCCCGAACACCGCCACTCGGGATTCTAAGATGCGCACATATGAAATAGCGACTCACCCCTTCAAGACCGCACAATAGAGCGTGGTGCAAATTCAAGATCCGTCTGAATAGCAGATCCAAGGGGAAGGGTTGAAGAGCCGATTAGCTTTCCACTCTAGCCGACTTTGTACCATGTCTCAACGGTGCAAACAAGACGACGGAGTTGCGGACCCGTAAAGACCACCCCAACTATCGCATACTTCGTCTTCCATGCGAAGAAAATGAATAAGGCTTGTGGCGGACTTTGCGTTGATTGGGTTCGTACATAGGAACCGAGCGGATGTAAGGCAGTCGTAATGGCGTCTTGCTGGCTACCGCCCTATCGGCCCGTCTTCATCGCTGGATTCGAACATACCCTGGATCATCATGGGAATTTCTGGAGAGGAAAAAAAAGGATATCGGTCAACAGAGCGAGCAGCACGTCGAGGTGCAAAGAGCGCAAAGTAGGTCGGCCAGGAAGGAGTCTGAGTATATACTTAAAATCAGATCCGGGGCGCAGAAAGTGTACAGTATCGACAGAGATTCATGTTTTACGATAGTTGAGTACACTCACTTAGCCAAGAGCCAACGGGTTGTGTTCGACAGCGACTGAGAGGGAAATTGTGGAGAAGGTCAAAGTCACGTTTTGTTTTGTGATGGGAGACGGGGGGAGTTGCGGAGTCTATTTTCAGCCCCGACAATCCGGCCACGCGCCACCCGTGCCACCTCGTCTCCGACTCCGGTTTGTCCAAGGCTGCGATACGACTCAAGCGTTTATACAGGGGCAGATAGCGGGAAAGCGGACAGACGTAGCATTCAGTGACAAAGATCCAAGACACTGGTCTATATGTGAACGCGATATGATACTGCAAGGTGAAAACAAAGTGAAGTCTAGACAACGTGGCGATCCACGAAGAAATCAGTTTTTGAGGGGCTTGCGGGAGACAACCATGTACATCGGAGTAAACAGCTACCGAGAAGGGGGTGGATTTTATCAAACGGAGCACTCCACTGCCAATAAAATGTCTGCGTACCTTGGTCTGTCCGCCCTTAACCAAGGCGTCTGCTGCAATCTTCATAGTCTCGCCCACCTGCCACGTGCCCTTCGGGAGGAAACCGAGGAGTTCCATGATGTGCATAGCGTTGTGGGTGACCAGCTTTCCACTCCAGCTCATGCGCCAGACAGTGAAGTAATCCCATGCGGTCTGCGCCTTGCGGATGTCGCCTTCGAGAGGGTAGTACCATGGAATTGCGTCGGGGCGCTCGGCGAGATCTTCCTCGTGTTCAATCTCGAAGCCAACAGCTTTCAATGCGTCGCGTGCGTTCGACAGCGGGCGCATCTCTGGTATGCCGCTTCCGATCTCAATCTCATGGGCGAGCGCTTTGTGTTCGGGGATCGAGGGGTCCCAGGCGTCGGTCATACACCACTCGTAGACACCGAACTAAAAGGTATCGTCAGAAAAAAAAATCGGAAAAGCCGCAACGACGATGTACAACTCCTCCAGGCTTGAGGACCTTCAGGATCTCGCCATAGACGCCCTCGAACGTGGGAGCGTGGACGGTCGCCTCAATAGCGTACACTGATCACACCGAGTTAAAGCATCATTTCACAAGCGGAGTAACCGAGAAGAGCCACGCACCGGCGTCGAAGGAGTTCTCCCCAAACTGCTCCACCAGTTTCATGAAGTCGCCCTTGACGAACTGCACCTTGTCCGACAGGCCAGCCGCAGCCGTGTACTTGCGTGCGCGCCCAATCTGGAAGTCGTTGTTGTTCACGCCGGTGATGTTTGCGTCCGAGAAGCGCGCGATCGCACGGGCGGGGCCACCGACACCGCATCCGACGTCGAGCACACGCATGCCGGGGCGCAGTACCATCTTCGACGAGAGGTAGTGCTCGTGGCGCGCGAGCGCCGCAGCGAATGCCTCGCCCGGGTAGAAGCGCGAGAAGTGGAAGGACTGCGTCCAGCCATACTCGTACAGCTCCGTCGCGCCGTCGTAGTAGCCTGAAATAAGGGCGTGCATCACCATCAGCGTGAGAGTGAGGGGGTCGGCGTTGAGAACCGACGCACCGTTGACGACCTCGGTGTAGTTGTCGACGCGGTTGGCGGTGTCGGCCTCGCCTTCCTTGTTTGTGTCTTTCTTCCAGAAGCCGGCGTAGTTCTCGATGCGGTCGCTGACACGACCGTCTGCGAGCTGGGTCGAGGCCATGTCTGACTATAAAGAAATGTCAGAAGTCATTCGATATGCTGTCCGGACGAGCAAAAAAAATAATAGGGATTTGAACTCACTGGAATGGATAGGGATGTGAGCAAAGACGAGATTTGGGAGGTAAGATGGAATGTGCGAATATGGGGAATCAGTCGACTTTTTGAACCCCTGGCACGAATTAAAAAATCAGCCCATGTACCTGTATCGCCGAAATATGTCAGTCGACTTGATGAATTGCTGGCTCCTGGCTGGCACGAACCAAAAATCAGCCCATGTACCTCTATCGCCGAAACAGGAAGGTCATTGCCACGCTACTCTTCTACCCTTTAAGCGGCATCCCGGTGTAAAGGAGCTCCAGTTCTAGATAAGAGCTCGCTTGCAGAGGATAGCTCACCAAATTCAGAGGTATAGGTAGACCATTGACGTGCGGTGGGCGGGCGCGAGTGCCGAGTCGAAGCCAACGGCTCGACACAGGCCGACTTGACCGACGCAAGGGCACGGATGACCTGCGGGAGCCTGCGGATCGGCCGATAGCATGCACAGGGCGGCCGGTGTTTTTCACGACCCGTATCTATAACGTCGGAGCGGAGGGCCGCGCAAAGGGACTCACATAACGGAGTTCAACATGCGGCGGGTTGCAGGCACCTTCATTGGCACTGATGCTGTGGCACCGGCGTTCGAAAACCCGTCAAAATCACTCCATTGATAGAGCATTCGTGCGAAAGTTTCGCACAGCGCAGGGGCTCTATGAAGCTGACTGCAACCCCTCCGGGCCGTCTTTCAGGAGGCCCATACCAGCACCAATGATTTTGTAGTTGGTAATATGGCAACATAGCAGGTGTAAGCGGCTGCGACCCATGATAATGCCTGTATAAATAGAAGGTGAGAAAAGATTTGAAACCGACAGATAAGCTCTGCGCACCACACTGTGGTACGGGGAGTAATAGCCTTCTTTCCCAAGGGTTTGCTCTGAGTGACGCAAGAAAATTCGGGGAGAAAAGCGGCATTTATATAGTTGGAATGCATCGCGGAGAGAGTGTGTTCACCTGTGGCTTCAAAGGTAGGACAATGCGAGTGTGGTTCAGTCGACATGCGGCGGATACTATCGCCGATGACGACGACTTTTGAAACAGCCGCTGATCCTGGATGTGGAAAAGAAATCAATGTATGTCTTCGAAAGTATATCTTGACGACCCGAAAGATACGCTCTTGGCTTGGGCTGAACGTCTCGTACTCGCCGCAAGACCAGGGTCAACGGGCGCCAGTTGCCACATCCCAATTCGGTAACAAAGACCCCAAACACCGCCACTCCAGACATGAAATAGCGACTCACCCTTTCAAGACACACAATAGTGAATTTGAGATCCGTCTGAGGAGCAAATTCAGGGAGTGGAAAGGTTGATATTTCGATTGGATTTTGCCTCTAACCGATTTCGTACCTGTCTCAACGGGTTGTAGTGGAAACAAGGCGACGGAGTTGTGGACCCCAGACTGTCGCCGATTCTGTCTTCTATGGAAAGTTGGGAGGTGCGAACAGGAACGAGACTTAGAGCGGACTTTGCGTCGATCGGGTTCGCAGGAACCGGGCGGTCGTAAGGACGTCTTGCTGGCGACGGCCCATTTCGGCCAGTCGCTACCACAGTATCTGCGAGAAGGTTTCGTAAAGCGTGTGATTCAGGACTCTGGCGAAAACTTGGAATATGATCATTAATGCGTCCTCTGTGTAGGGAAGATAGTGACTGACAAGCTGCGTAAGAGAGTCCAAGCTACTAATGAATTCTGATAGAGGGCAGCCGACGTTGAGAAGCAAAGGTAAAGTGGTCTACACAGCCCCTAACAGGGAGCTTGAGAAGGGTCGGGCTAAGAACTGCATCAGCCTTTCCTATCCAAGGAAAACTCGCTTGCAAGCGCTCACCTGTAGGACAGCCGCGCCACGGCACAGCGAATCCGATGCATTCTTTGCATTGGCATTGGGTGGCCAGCTTCCTCTAAGTCGCGATGAAACTTGTAGGGGTTTGACTGGTGTAGACAGACGATTTGATGGTTCATGCGCCTAGTTCTCTACGTTATGAGTGCTAGGCGTCTGCGTACAGGCGCCTCCAAGCTGAGGCGAGGAAGCTGGTGTATTCCACGGAGACCTGTCGAACGAGTAGAATCAGAAGATGACTGCAGTATTTGGCCAGTGACGAGCACGTTGGTCAGAGTCACCGCCCATGGCTTGCAGGGAAAGACAAGTGCCGACAACGGAAGCGCTTCCTCGCCAATCGCCGACGTCGACCAACCTCGCATGTGAGCGCTGACGTCTATAATGAACGTCCAAAGAGCCATGTACCAGCTAGAAGTGCTCTTCCGGCAGAGTTGTGGTGTCAAATTCATGAACCATACTCTGCGGCGCCAGCTACTGAGAACGAAGCCATCGCCAGGAAGGAACTGAACTGAAGAGCCACTAGTGATGATCAGTCTCGTGGCAATGAAGGTCAATTTGCCTCGCGATGCCAGTAGCGGGCCTTCACGGCACTGCAGTCCTCATAATCAGCGCGTTTGAATAGGCGGGTGATTAGACAACTTAGCTGATGCGCTAGTCTCAAGCGCACCTCCTTGATGGGAGCGTATTGGGTTGCCAGTATGAGAGTTCGATAGTCTCGATTACTTGGATATCAGCGCGGTCAGCCGCACGCAGAGGACACACATTTGGCCACGAAGAAAACTTACCAGTGTCGCAAACATGGATGTAACCAGTTGTTAGCATGTGGCGCAACCACAGACCATACTTTTATCGGGAGTTTCGGAGACGATAGTCTTCAACTCGGAGAGTAGATTGAGAATTGCTAAGGTTATGAACGGGGAAAGGGTTGAGAGGGGTCTCGTGATACGCTTTCAGCGAAGACAAACTTCTTGAATATCGATGGGTGTTGCGGACGGATTGGAAGATACTTTTTCGGCTTCTCAGATGATCTCGATGACACTCAAGTTGCGACAGACGGAAGCGAGTGTTGTCTGGCTCGATTATTTGGTCCCTAATCCGGTGTTACCCTGCTCGACTTGCGCTTGAAGTCGTAATACTTGCGCGCGCTGCTTCTGATTCGCATCGGGGGTCGAAGTCGCCTATATTCGCGCCCAGACGGTGTTAGAGATCGGAGTTCTGGTAGCAGAAGTAGCATAAAAACCATGGATGATGGGGCGAAGAGCATATAAAGGGCGGAAAAGCAAGCAACAACGAGGACGGGTCTTAGTCTGTACATCGACGTCGAGGACCAGGAGGGAGTCGGCTTTTGCCGATGCGCATGCAAAAACTGACTCTTCTTGTCTGAGGTGCGTCGCTCTCCTCCGACATAAACGCAGCTATGCTGAGCTACCCTTCAAGTAAAATTCTCCGCCTCGCAGCTCTGCTAGAGCCTTTCTGTCAGACATTTGAGAATCGCGACCAAGATGTGAGTTAAATGGACAGTGTATTATGTAACCTTACCGGCATCTCGGCATCTCCGCAGAGGAGCTCGGAGCTGGAGCCGCGAGCGGGTGTTGAGTTGCAAACGTTCGGATGTACTTAACGACTGGGACTAACGGAAGCTCTTCGCAAAACAATCCTACATACTAAATCGTAACAGTAATCTATACGGCTCAAGCGTTCTGACTTTCCAGTCAAAAGGAAAGATTCACTCCGCCAGCGGTCATCAAGAGCTGAACTATCATCTCTCCTCTCCGTCGCCCTCCCCCCACAATAGCCGCCACATCTTCTTACTGACTGTCCCCGCCAGCGTAAACGGCGCGGCAGTCATAACAGCATTTTGCATGCGCTCTAAAAGCACAGCTTGAGCGCCCGACGTGAAAGAGGTTTGCGTGAGCGTGAGCAAACGCTGCGTTGGCGCGAGATACTTCCCGAGGAGTTGTTGCAACTGCGGTGCCGGGGTAGAGAGGGGGATGAGCAGATTCGTCGACGGTGGCGTCCTACCCGCGAAGAATCAAAGTCAGCTCAGCGCAACGCTGCAAACACGGAGTGCACGCACAGGATGTCGGCATACACCTCGTCCCTCCACGCGTCTCCAACGAGCCTGCCGTTCACGTCGGCCAGGAACTCCCTCTCGCGACCCTCCCGGATTGCGCGCTCCCATGCAGCCTTGCCTTGTTCGTACGCATGCTGCTCCTCGAGGTCGCGTTTCATATGCGTCATGTGTTCGAAGGCCCCGAGCCGCGTTTGCGAGAGCCACAAGTAGTACCCTTCCCTCCAGTGAGCTCGCTTTGCACCGGTCTCCGGATTTGATTGGCCTTCTGGTGGTGTCTGCCCCGCAAAAAATTCGGCTGCGGAGGTATCTGCTTCTGGGGACAGTGGGATGTCTATGGGCACAGAGGTCGTCGCGGGGGGCGGAAGGAACGGATGAAATCCTGCGTCTGCCAGAGTCCGGTTGACCTCATGTGCAAAGATACGGCGAATACAGAATGTGCGGCAATGGGGTTCGCGTCGCTCTGCGCGCCCGCGATGGGTCTGTGTGCAATATGTGAAGCAGCGCTCCGATGTAGCTGACGAAAGGTGGCCTGTAGAAAAAGTTGCAATTACTCCGTAATAGTAGTAATAGGCAGGCTACGCACCTTTCCGAGGTATACTGAGCTTTATTGACGGTAGGATGGGACGCGGTGGAGGTGGTGGCTGTGGAGGCCGCTGGCCGTTCTGGGGATGCGAGTGCGAGCCCGACGGGGATGAACTGTCATTGTCGTCAGGATTTGCCGACATAGTTGCTTGGCTCGTCGTGAGCTCGTCGCCGTGCAGGAGAAATCCAGTCAGAGATCTTCAAAGACACCGCTCCTCGTCGCCGAGGCGTGTACCGGCAACTACCGTACATCACGTGATGCTGGATATACGTTCGAATTTTTTTTGCGCCAGCAATGTTCGCAGCGCCGCGCAAAGAATCGCCATCGCAGCCCACGCACAGAGAGCCAGCACGCGCTCTCTCCCTTCAGCTGTGGGGAAAGTCCCCGGAGACACGGAGTAACCTACCCGCACGCGCGCTCGACGGAAAGCGTCCGCCTCTAAGACGGCGGGAGACGTTGCGCGCGCGGGGCCCACCCACCTGCGCTCGCGCAGGCGTGGGCTGGGGCTCTGTGACTCGGCCATCTGGTCAGACACGCGAAGATACGAGCGGACTGGACGCCGGGCTCGTTGCTCGTAGACATAGTTATGCGATTGCTGGCAAGCGCCGGTAACGGAATGGGGCTCACTCTTGTGCGGCACTGTTTGCTGTCTATTTTTTCCACATTTGAGCGGTTCGCCTGCTCGGGAGCTGGGGTTTAGTGTAGGAGGGCGGAGAATTGTAAAGGTGAGTATTTTGTCTCTCTCGAAGGGGTTCCTGCTTCGTTGCGCGCGTGATGTTCGTTGGATTTTGAATTTCTTCAGGGAGGATACCTCATATTGGGGGCGAGCTCTACAACCTTGACACCTCTGATCTTCCTATAATTGTCCGGAGCTCATATCCATGAAGCCTTAGCTGACTTTGTTTTCTTCGTAGGCCTCATCCGGATTTGTCCTCGACAATCTGTTCAGCATGAATGCTCTTCCGTTACGAATTCTCCCGTGCTCGATGTCTCGAACGAGACGCCTGCCCGTACCCAGCACCCCGACATGCTTTCTAAATTCACGCTGGACAGCTTTTTTGAAGCAGTTGATCCTTAGGGGATCTGTCCCCGGGGTGTTGACACATCCCTTGCATGTATTACTATCTGTGATTACAAGCGTTCAATCGCATTCAACTGTTCCTCTTGTATCTTCATGAAGCGTAGCAAACATTTGAGAGTGGAAGACTGTAGGCTCGGCAAGATACAGCGGGTGCCCGGGCCGGCCGGCCGTCGTGCAGGTTTCTCTGCCTGAGTCTTGCCAGTGCGAGTCTTGCACTCGTCTCGCTTTCAACAAAGTCTAGCTTTACCAGCCCGCAATATTACGAGGGCCCAACACCAGTTGCAGAAGCTTGCTATGAAAGACAGCAGCCAAGCTGGTCCGTCGAGCAATTGGCGATTGATCAAAAAGGTCAGTTTTACTCCTCACAACTGCTCTTTAGCATTTCCCCTCGCACCCATTTTACGCTTCCTTGCACTTCACGTAGACACTCCCAAAAAGCAGCCATCATCTAAGCGACGCTCATGCACGAAAACGCCGCAAACTCACCCCGTCAGGCGCGGCGGCAGCATCAACACCCAGGTCCGCGCCCGCCGCCTCCACTGCCGCCTCGACACACATACCCTCGCACCTCCTCGGCGACACGACTATCGTCAATGGAGAGCGCCTGGGCACCCTCCGGGCCATGATATATGCGCCACAGCCGTATGCCGACACGCTGCCGGAGAAGGACCGTCTGCCGGGCACGTACGTCGCGATCGACTGCGAAATGGTCGGCGTGGGCCCCGCGGGGAGTGAGTCGTCGCTGGCACGCGTATCAGTCGTGAACTACTGCGGTGCGGTGCTGCTCGATGTGTTTGTGCGGCAGAAGGAGAGGGTGACGGACTGGCGGACGCAGTGGAGTGGAGTCAGGGAGCGGGATATGGTTAACGGTGCGTGCTCATTGTATTGCCCCGCGGAGCGTTTCGCCGAGGCGCATTGCATAGCAATATCGTTCGAGGACGTGCAGGAGAAGGTGGCCGTGATTTTGAAGGACCGTGTCCTGATCGGTCACGCGATCCACAACGATCTGACGGTGCGACCCTCGCTTCTTGTATGACAAGACGCAAACTCGACGTCTCTGTTACCCTCGCCAGGTGCTCATGCTTTCCCACTCCCGTGCACATATCCGCGATACCCAGCATCTCGCCCACAAGCACGGCCAATCGCGGGCTCCGCGCCCCGCCCTGCGCAACCTCGTGCGTGATATGTTAGGCGTATCTATCCAAGAGGGCGAACATAGCAGCGTGCGTTACTCTTTACGCCGCCCACCCGTCCGGCTCCTGAGCTTAAGCTTATAGGTGATCGATGCGCGCGCCACTATGGCGGTCTATCGGCTCCACCGCAAGCAGTGGGAGCGCGCATACTCTGTGACTCCCATCCGTGTTCCCCGGGAAACCGTGGCGAGCAAAGGCAAACAGAAGGCGGAGGGTGCCGCAGAAGTCGAAGACGAGGCTCCACAGGTTGGCGCAAAGCGCAAGCGAGACCGCTCTATGGCCGACGGGGCTAGCGACGATGATGAGGAAGTGGTGGCGGCTAGGGTCAAAGTCAAGGCGAAGAAGAACAGAGGGTCGGAGAACGGTCGAGCGCCGGTGCAGCGGAAGGGAGTATCGTCCGGGCTGTCGACCATCGTCACGCGTCGGGGAGGCGCTGACAGCAAGAGTCGTGGCGCAGGAGAGAAATCGAAGTGGTGGACGAAACTTGGAAAATAGTGCGGTCTTCCTCGGAACTACTCTATCACGGCTTCTGACGCAGTGCCGTACACAACCCTTGTCACGAAATTGATGCATCTTGCGCAAGAGACTTCGCGAATCTTGGCCCTGTCTCGAACGTTGTAGCGACGCGGATTAAATATTACTATTATTATACTGAAGATCAACAGGTAACATACACCAAGATGTCTATGATGGAGAGAAAGCCTACTCCACCGGTGCTGAGATCAGCTCTACTGCTGCCTGGCTACGCGGTACGATTGAGCATGCAAAAGCATCCGGTTGGCTATGGAACAAGACCAGCGTGTCAGATCGATACAGAGCCGGAGAAGCAGGACGGGAGCAGTGTGCTTACCTCACCAGTGGGCCGGAGAAGGTGCCGGGCACAGGGATCTCGTTGCCCTTCGCGTCCTTCGCTTTGCCAACAGTGAAAGTCGACAGCACGAGGGCGACAGCGATGAAGAGCTTGGAGTCAACGAGATGACGACCTGGACAAATCCTGGACAGGGTAAGCGGTGATGTCGGGAGGCCGGTTCCAGCAACCGTCACAGTGCGGCGGAGCGTACCTCTTGCCGAAGCCAAAGGCAGCGTTCAATCCTGGATCGTCTATGACATGACCATCCGGAGAAAGGAAGCGCTCGGGCTTGAAGGCATGTGGTTCAGGATATGTGGCGGGGTCGTGCAGAAGAGACCTGACGGGCCGCGTCAATACCATGTCGGAGTGGCAAATCCCGGACGAAGCTACTCACCATGAGTTGGCTAGAATATACGACCCCTTGGGTATGAGGTACCCTTCATACACATCGTCTTCTGTTGCCGAGTGAGGAAACGCTGCATATGTGCGTAAGGGAGCCAAGCCATGTTTATGGGGCGCGACGGAGCGTACCTAGAGGCGAGATCATGCGCCACCGCAGCACCTCTTTGCATAGCGCGTCGACGTAGGGCAGAGCGGGACGGTCTGCGAACTCAGGGAGTCTCGTGCCGCCGGTGACGGCATCGAGCTCGGCCTGTGCCTTCTCCTGCACTGAAGGGAACAGCACAAGAATGAGCAGGAACGACGTCAATACCGCCACCATCTGCAATTTCAAGAGCATTCAGTCGCCCGATTCCCGTGATCTCCGACGATTAAGCTCACCGAGTCAGAGCCCGCTAGTGCACGCAGATGAATAGTCAATTCAGTAGATCAACAAATGCCGTAGCTGGTCCGACGAACCTGCGTGCAGTGACCCGAGAGCCAGCGAAATGTCCCGCTCACCCTTCTCGGACGTGCATTCTCGGAGGTCATCCAGTGCCAGCGAGGGCTGCGCCGTACCGTTCGCCTGCACGCGTGCCCATCAAACTCTGCGAAGCCCAGATGTATTGCTGACCGTGACACTCACCATCGCGTCTTTTACGAAGCCCAATGGCCCGGCGACGACCTCTTCCCCAAGCTTGCGACTCAGTTTGGCGAGCTGCTTGAAACCCGTCCCCGGGAACCAATCGGGTAGGTTCCTGACTGCAATTGAGCCGTCGCGTCAGTAGGCAGGGTGAGATACCCGGTTCGCGTGTGGACCTATGTGGACTCACGGAAGGGGAGGTCGTTGACGAGCAGCGCGCCGGGAAGCGCAGTCTCCTGGATCATGCGGACAAACTCGCGCCCCGTCTCGACGAACGGGTCGTCGTTTTCCTTGACGTCGTACCCATATGCCACTGACATATTAATTGCACTCTGCAGCCTAGAGAGTACGGCGTCTTAGTGGATTATAAGCGAGATGAACAGATGCGACGCACTGCTCAATATGCGCCCGGTAATCATTCGGCTGCGTGAGCATGCGTTGCAAACACTTCACGGTCTTCGCTCGGATGGTGGGTCGGTACTGGACCGTCGCGCTTGGGCGCAGACTGCGATCCAGTAGACGCCGACATGCGCGCCACTGGTCATCAAATCGAGAAGTAGGAAGGAACCAACCCCACTGCGCCCTTGATAAGGAATTCCCATATTAGATGGCGTCTCGTGTGGTATCATTCAGAAAAACACGTACATCTCGAAGAAAGGCAAGCTTGGGCGGTCTGAGTAGATAGTTCCTCTCTTCTCCAGGAGATCCCTGACGGCTTTCGGTGATTGCAGGATAACGATGACCTGGCCGAAGACCTCCACGGACATGATATCGCCTAAGTGACAAGAAAGTTTATTTCTTGCCATCGAGGAGCGGCGAAGGGGATGGACAGACCGTATGTCCTTGCCCACTCTTCGTACGTGAGCCATGAGTTGGTTTTGGGGATGTCGAAGAGGTTTCCGATGACGGGAAGACCCTTGGGGCCCGGAGGGCGGGGGAGGCTATCTCGTCGGTGGCGTCGATTGACGACAACGCCGAAGACGACGGCCAATGCAAGCGCCACTAGACTGAGGGTGGAAAAGAAAGGCATAACGGGATAAAAATACGCGGACGCGACGCTGCCCAGCACCGGTCCTTATAGCTCTGACAGACCCTGTCTGTACGTATAGATGTTGTGTACATGATCTAGGATCTGCGAGTCAGTAGTGATGCGAGAGACAGAGACATACCGTCCTACATCGGTCGCCTAGTCGCGGTGGCTTCGGACCATGTGTTTACAGGTGCACTGCCTATCCTAGGAACAAGGCTCGGCAACGCCGCAGAGGACATGAGATTTTGCCGAGGTCCAGGAACATCGATCGCTGAGTGGGTTATTGAGCCAGGCTCGGTCAGCTCGCTCCTATTCAGGTTACAGGTCCTGGCTGGTAAATGGCTCGGACGCAGTAGAACATCTATACTGTAAGATAATGATCATCCTCAAACTCCGTGGAGTCCGCCCATGACCGAGCAGGGACAGTTGAAACCTGGGACCGGCGAGCGTGGGGGGCCGCAAAAGTCAAGGTGAGATCTTGCCAAGATCCTTCGACGCGCTGTGGGACAACAACCGGTTTCACCTAGTCTCCGTGGCAGACCTTTACACAGAAGATAGTCGTTCTGTGTAAAGGGTTTCACCGTTCCCTTGAAGAGAATACCTGGATCCTGTCGTCCGCGTGCGAGAGTCGGAAAGACGCAGAGTGAGACAGAAAAAAGTCCCTCGTTGAATCATCACCGGATACAATAACAATGCAGTAAATTGTTGACTGATCTGAAGGGCGCATTAGAGAGGATTCTCCCGAATAATTACCAAGGTTTTTTGTCATTAAGCGGAGCTGTGGTTTGCACTAAGGTGAAGCCCCATCGACAGTTGCCACGCCTTCCCTCGTCCCACTCAACACCAACGCGGCACCACTTCGTCCTCGCTCAGATCTCAAGCACCTTTATTATAGTAGTGCTAGGTATTACTACGCCGTCGCAGTATTAATTCGGGCGAATCCTCTCTATTGACACGATCAAGGCCTCTACTGCGTCCTGATATGCCACTGCAATAGCTGCATGACGAAGCGAGATGGAGATGCGCGCTACATAACGGAAAAAATCTGAGTACCCTATCTACGTCGGGCGACACGTTTCGTATTTCGATTCGCCATGGTTAATGCGGAGTTCGCGAATTGTTCTACACACTGCAGACGCGTTCTTGGAAGTGTACAAGCCCTCAAGCCGAGTTTAGACGTGTTCGCACAGCTTCTGTGGACCTTACCACGCAATTGCCACGTGTAACCCATGCATATTGTATGCCGAGTGCGCAACGGCGGCCGGGTTGAAGAACATCTTCGCAATGATGATGGAAATCATGGGATAGCTGCCGTTTACGATCACATCATCTTGCCTTGATCTAACCGAACGTCTTGATTTATTTCGGTACGTACGTGTCACCGTGGCGATCGAAAAAACAAAAATGAACAAAAGCTAACACTCAGTACGCAGTCGTGGCATTCACAACCACAGTGCCGATGCCTTTCTGCAAGAACCAGACGAAGATCAGCATATCAGGAGGGATGCAGGCAGGGAGTACTGGCATAACTTCTCACCAAGGTAATACACACCAGTCTTACACGCCTTGTATTCGTCATTCATCGTCCATCCCCGCCAACATACCGAACAAACTCTGCGAGACGCCTGCCTTCGAGCCAGAAGGTCGGATTCCTACCCCATTACGACCTGCAGCGACGGCCGCCTTGCGTTCCTTCTTTCCCT
The DNA here is from genome assembly GCA_022160305.1 of Artomyces pyxidatus. Classification (NCBI taxonomy): domain Eukaryota; kingdom Fungi; phylum Basidiomycota; class Agaricomycetes; order Russulales; family Auriscalpiaceae; genus Artomyces; species Artomyces pyxidatus. Next base: position 97,358 of record MU277235.1, on the reverse strand, counting down.
TCTTTCCCCTCTCAATCCCGAAGGCATCTCCAAGGCCGTCCACACAAGCATCCCACATCCCCTCCGGAATTTTATCACCAACTTGCCTCTCTCCAGTGAGAACGGAGTGGAACATTGAACCCGAGAACAAGTGCATTGGAGTTGGCACATGTTCCACCACTAGCAGCGCCTGGGCGAGCATCTCGATTGCACTGAGCGCAGCAGACACTTGAGCGAAGAGCTGAATATTGCGATTCACGAGTGGCGGTAGTGTGCTGGACTCGCTGGCCTCCGTCCACGCAAACGAGGTAAGAAAGGCCCGAGCTTCGTTCTGCGTCCATTTCTCCTTCTCTCGATCCGTGCCGGCAGTTGCCTCCGCGGCCCGATGATGCAGACGACGCACAACCCATCTCAAGGCAAGCACAGGCATCACTTGAATGGGGAGGAGTTCGCGAACGGAAGGGAGCTCAGACCCCAGAATCTGCAGGAAGATTGAGAAGCGGACATCGTCCTCTAGCAGCTGGACTGGAGTATGGACGGCATCGGAGGGAGAACCATGGGGACTCCCGAGGGAAGATAATAGGCGCGACAGCGGTTTGACGGTTACTTCCTCCTCGACAAAGCGCGTACCTCGTCGGACGTACTCTAGGACAATTTTTGGTGGTGCCTGTGATGACGGAGTGGTGGATGAGGTGGACGGGGCGGGCCTGATCCCTGTGTGGAGCTCTTGTAAGGCGCCTTGGAGGGGAGCGAGAGGGTCGCCGTCATCTAACTCGTCTTCTGAATCCTCCTCTACAACATCTATGAGTTCATCCTCATCATCTTCCTCATCGCCCTCCTCATTCTCTTCCTCTCCCGTCAGATGGTCGGGCAAGCCCAGTCCTTCGTCAAGTATGGAATATACCCATTCTGTGATTGGCCTGCCAATACTTCGGGAAACGGTCTCGAGATCTGGGTCTTCTAGGAAAAGCCTCGGCCATACTGTCCCAGTGTTATACGCGTCCATTATGCGTGGGGTAAGTAGACCACGCCTATACGCTGTGATGTAGGCCGCGCGCACATGGGCACGGGCCGGAGGCTCGCGATTGTTGTCTTCTAAGAACGGTGAAGTGAGAGCTATAATAAGAGGGCACACATCGGGGTTGTGAAGAGCGCATGCCGATGTAGGATATAAGGCAGAGCACTGATGCCTCGGTATAGCATACTGCAGCGCAGCTTCGACCGTTTTCTCCACGATCGCGTCCTTCTCTCCAGATCCCATCGACGAAGAAGGGCGGACGAGTAATGTGTCCACAGCGGCGTCGATATAGTCGACAACGCTCGTGATCGGTTTTTTGATCTTCTTCTGTGAGACGCCGGACGCTACCGTAGCGACAGTAGTGAGGGCATTTGCGACTCGGTTAATCCGTTGGGATACAGTCATGTCCCTCTCGAAGAACAGGGTATGAACAGGGCGGCGGTCGGCGGTGAAATCATTGCCTACTAGGGCTGCGAGTAATGGTAGGATTGTGATCGGCAAGCGGAAGTGCGTGGCGAGAGCGGAAGGACTGAATACAGTGCACGTAAGAGAGACATCGTCAAGCACTTCTGGGGGAATGAGACCTTGCCCGCTCTGTTGGGTGTTATCTCTTGTTTTTGGGCGTCGCGCAGCCACAAACCCTCCATCATCCTGTGGAGCAGGAGCTTGATCCACGTTCAAGCTCCATACCATTTGATCCATCGGGATATAGCCGGCATACCCTTCGGCGTGCAATATGACGAAATCAGAGTCATGCCCCGTCACATAACCGCCCAGGAGACCCGCGAGCTCAACAGCGAAAGGATCTCCTTCTCCGTCCGCGAAAAGAATCTCAACCGCGTCCCCGAGAGCTCGCAAAGCTTGAAGGGTCACAGCATAGCATGAAGGTGGGAGAATAGAGTTCTCGCGCATGAAGCGAGGCGTCGCTCGAGAGGCGGCAGACGTCCGGAAGAAGAGTAGGGAAGGCTGGATGGTACCCTGAGAAACACGAAGACTGACTGTCGTGAACTTCGATTCAGAGTATGGGCCTGTTGGGGCCATCAGAGGCATAGAAAATCGGAAGTTTGGACGTACCATCGAAGACAAAATACGGTTGTAAGCCTACTCTAACCCACGCTCGCACAACTCCTTGAACCAGGTCGAAGAACGACCTGTACTCTCCTCCAAATGCCCAAAAAAGGCGTGATTGATTATATAGTTCATATATGAAACTAAGGGACTCATCTGGAACTCAGCTTGACAAGAACAAGCGATAACTGGTCCACTTACGACCATCCATCTACAACCAGGTTCAATGGCTCCTCAAACGCGGGAGAAAAGACCAAAGTCTTCGCCAGAGAGCGTTGGTTTTCGCGCAGATACGTTGAAAGGCCATGCACACCCATCACAGAGGGTGTTTTGGTGGAACCTACGAGATGTAGCGAGCTGAAGAACCAAGAGTGAAGTAAGTTTGTGAAACGGGAGCGCCTGCCAGCCCGGAACGGCAGGAGAAAGATGATGACAAATACTTTCGGATGATGCTCGCCACGTTCGGCCCGACACGAGCATGTCGTCGCAACTTGAGGGCCTGACATCCCAGGGCAATCCCAGGGATACAGCTCTCCCATGAGAGTAGTCTGGTATTCGTATTTCAGATCACCAAGACATCCATATGGACTCTTCACGGCATTCCCTCCAGATGTCATTCACTGACTCATTGTCAGCGCGACCTCTGGGAGAAACGTGATCTGTGGGTGGCACGTTGTTTACAGTTATTGTGATCAGTGCGAAGTCGCGTCAGCTGTCGCGTCTTGCGTTCCTACGACGGAATATCTCGATTATCTCGACCTCCCAGGTTCGCAAGCTCTTCGTCAGTATTCCGGTCGACTTTTTGTCCTTCCACAGGTCGAGCTCTCCCCAAACATGATCACCTTTCGGCGTAGCAAGAAGGCCAACGCCGCTATCGAGGAAGAACTTCTTGGTATGGCGCTGTGTCCGAAAAGTCATTCGGTGCTTTCACTGCTTTGTCGCTGACTTTCTATCTCTGAATCACAAGCCTCGGCACAGTGTGCAGACGATGATATGATGGATGTCGACAACGATGCACCTCGAGCTGGACCGCGGCCGCTTGGAAGAAGAGGATGACTCTTCTGCTCGAGGACAAGGAGCTAGGGGCATATCATGATGCAGAGTTTGCGGAGTCTGACGCGGAATTTACGGAGAAATTAACTGTGATTCGAGGTCTCCCCAGAGCAAAAGCGTAATGAAATGGATCATGAATATTTGTTTTGGTATCGCCGAGGACCTGGCTCTGAAATTTGCATATCTGGTGACTGACTTTGACCACCTTGCAAGTGGCCGAAGAGAATAACTGAGCAAGTAACAACGTCGTGGGTAGGACGTTGCGTCTCACCAGCTCATCGTTGTGGAAATAGCTTGATAATTCTATCGTATAGTATCCTCCTGCAGCCAACCCGTGCTTGGCCTCACCCGGTCTTGTGTTGAGGGAGAAGGGTCCTTGGAACGGCTTCAGGCGACTTTGCTCTGAGTCCGTAAGTACGGCGGCGCATTGAACGGGGTATATCCCTTGCCGAGTAGGACCGAGAGTCTTCACGAACAAGGCGGGTTTAACTCAAACATCAAAGGCAACAGTACGGCTGTCACCTCTCCCCGTGCAGAGTGATCCACTCAGACGGCAGTAGAATGCACGGCGGATAGTATTCGAATTATGTGAGGGTCATATACATATAGAATGTCGAGTCAGCTGATACGTATAAGATATGTAGTAGTAGCAATCACTCAATCCACAAATCATCGCCTACAGCGACCGCGGGCGAAGACTGAGCGATTGGGAGATCTCGCTGTACCTGTACCGAGCCCACCGCTCCATACTGCGCCAGGTAAAGCTTTATATCATCGCTATCTGCATATTCCATGACGTTCTTTCCCATCATGTCACGAAGATTGAGGTCTCCGCCGCCGCTGAGTAGTGCCTGGAGACCCGGAACCTGAAGCGCGTTGTTCGAGGCATGGGCTTCGTTGCATCGCGCAACGATGAGATGGAGAGGAGTCTTGCCTGCTTGGTCTACCGCATTAACAAGTGCCCCACGCGAAAGTAGCGCGTTGACGTCGTCGGGGAAGGAGACACAATACGGACAGCACAGGTGAAGCGGGGTCCGCCCCTGATAGTCCACGGCGTGAACGTCCAGTCCCAACTCGGTCAGGAGGCGCACGGCCCCTTGAGGTACTGCAGTTCCAGAGTAGCCTTCGGCTGCAGCATGGAGAGCCGTTCTTCCCATGTTGTCCCTAGCGTTGAGATTCGCGCCCATCGCAATCAATAAACGCAGCGTCTGCTCGGTATCCGGCGCGTAATCGCATGTGGCTGCCAGATGGAGAAGTGTGCGACCCTCATTGTCTCGAGAGTTGATATCCATACGATTGTCGGGAGATGGTGAGGAAGTAAACGGATACGCTCCCGGTATCTCGTTAGCGGCCTGAAGGCCATATGAGCCCCCGTTCAGCGGAGAGCTGCTTCGAACGAGCGCCGGTATGATGCCGTACAGAGATAATATCACAGCGATTTGAGAGACCGTGGTGGTTTCGGTGACGAGACTGCGGTCAAAAGGTAGTGTCAGAGTGTGTTGAGGAATAAGGACAGGTACTTACTGGTAACGACTCCAACGGTTCACATCGATGTCCCTTTCGAGTTTGATCCAATTGTACATGAATCGCGAGGATGGAGTGAGCAATTCGCACAGCTGCGGGACAATCTTTGCTGCGTTGGCTGCAGATAACTCCAGATGCTCTATCCAGCTCTTCGACGCATAGTTTGTTAAGCACCCGTACTGGTGAGGGGATTCCGGAAGAAGTCGTATATATTTGAGACAACTGAGGACGATTGGCAAGTGGGCGTCTTGAACTGGGGTGACGCGGTAAAATTGTAAAGGGCTGCCTTGGAGCGGGCCAGGGGTTGCGAGCAAGAAATCTTGGACCGAAGCATGGATGAATTGAACTCGAGGCTCGCTGGCATCGAACCCGCTGAGGGATGCGGAGACGACCAGATTGGCGCAGTCATCGACAAGGGTCATAGGGTTTATCACTCGCCGCTCCGGTTCCCAGGCGTTGTCTGGCATCTCGTCGATGGCTACAGCTTCCGCCAACATTTCCAAAGTCAAGGGCACGACTGCACAGATGAGCCAGCGAAGGATCCGTCGAACCCGATCCCGCCGGGCCGTGGGAAGCGATTCGATCTTGGTGAGAGACCGGATGAACGTATCGTCGAGGCCTTTGGGGAGATCCTTCAAAGCGGAGCGGATATCGCTGGGGGTGCTCTGATTCCCGAGATGTAGGATCTGGAGATGTACCCAGAGAAACCTAGTAGCGAGAATGAGCGTCACTGTGCTGCACGATCGAGGTGAAAGCGCAACGTACATTCCGTCTGCGCCCTCCACGAGAGTATTCACGATCTCGTTTCGTAGATCCTGACTGTTGACCTTCAACGGCGGCGAGTACAGCTCCTCTGGCGCCTCGCTTTGCTCCGCGCCCTCGACACAAATCTTGCTATCTATGAACTTCATGAGATCTTCTCTGACTTCGTTGCGCTCGGCCGAGATGACGGGAGTGTTTTTAAGCGAGACCCGGATTTCTTCCCAGTCGCGACTGGTAACTAGAATCTTGACGCTCTCCGAGAGCTTCTTCAAGGTGGCGATAAGCGCCCTGCGGTCCTCAGGGTTGCACTCGTCTAGAGCATCGACGACCAGAAATACCGTCTGGAATTCGGCTGCGATAATAGTCATCAAGTTGCTCAGCGTTTCTGGAGATTGCGCATCCCATGAAGCGACTTCCGGAAGCATGGGGCCAGGCTTGGGTAATTGCTCGATCAAGTTACAGAGAAGGGACGGGAGAACGTTGCCGGCATCGGATTTCCTCGGATCGTCATACTGGCAATAAAAGAAGGCGACAGCGGTGTTTGACGCGAGATGCGAGCTTCTAATGGCTTCAATGACGATGGATCTGTAAACAACGGAACGTGTTAGACCAAGCATGAAAAGGACAGTGTGATAACTCCTCGACTCACGCTAGGACTGTCTTTCCTGCTCCCGCTTAGTGCATATATCAGAAGAATATAAACGAGCGAAGACGAAATTGGAGCTCACGTTTACCCCGCACCCACAACATACCCGACTTCGACTCATCCCCAACCCACGTCTGATATTCGGGCCGATTGAGTAACCATCTCCCAGGGTCGAGCTCCTTCAACAGACGTTTCTGGCAGGTTGCATGTTTCGCAAAACACTCTGCATATGCGGGCTTGAGTTTGTTGAGTACATCATGTCGCCTTTCCTCTGCATCATCACCCTGACTCAGAACCAAATGAGGTACCCTGAATCGGGGAAACTCACCGATGACAAGTGCCCGGCTGTCTTCTTCAGCTTTAGCTCGATCTTCCTCGTCCTTGAGCCGCGCCTTTTCAGCTTTGACACGCTCTTCTTCTGCTTTTACTCGATCCTCCTCAGCTTTCACGCGCTCTTGTTCAGCCTTGTTGCGCTCCTCTTCAGCCTTGACACGCTCCGCCTCGGCCTTAGCGCGCTCCGCCTCCGCTTCGCGCCGCTCTTGCTCGCCTTTAGCTCGCTCATCGTGCTGTCGAATAAGCTCTTCGTGCGAGATCTCGTCCTGCAGGATCGCACGCCGAGCACTGAGGCTATCCAACACGTCTTCAAATCCTTTGCTGTAGGGGTTCATCCAGTGACAGATGATCGAGACAATGGCTGAATTAAACTGCGTCACAATTCCACAGCTCACGCCAAAGACACGCTGCCATACTCACGTTGAATTTGACCACGAGTTTTAAACACCCTTCGGATGAGTGTGCATGTCATAAGGACGTCTCTGTAGACTCCGGCGAGAGCCTTGGAATGCATCACGTGGAAGTGAGTAACGATCGAAGTTTGTGATATGAAAAACGCACCTTTAGAACGCGCTCTGAGTCTGTATACAGCATGATCGCGTAATCCTCGTAAAACGGCAATGCTCGTGCGAATTCCTCGAGAACTTTTACGATACTGCCAAAGTAGGCGGAGATACTCTGGGCAATCTGCGAACGAAAAGAGTATTTCATCAAAATTGCACCTCGAGGACAGATGCAAGACAGACATTGGCAACGAACTTGAGCGCACCCCACACAACTCCGACGAATGCGGGTAGATAGTTCATCGCGCTGTCCACAGCGGTGAAGAACGATTCGAGTGGCTTGATGATCTTGCTGACTTGCTCGATGCAGCGCCTGGCTCGGCTCTTCTCGCGATGTCTTGCATTGCACATTTCGACGGTGAGGAGTACTTCGGCAGCTGTCGACGTCTTAAAGTCGGCTAATTCATCTGGAAGCAAAGACTTCTTGTGTTCCTCTAGTGCCTGGAGGAAAACGATATTAGAACAGAGGGGTAGCGGAGCTTTAGGCGCAGGTTCGGACATGACGAAGATCAGTGGAAGGGTGGGGATTCGACAGGGATAGTGCAGTCGTGTGGCACCGGGTATATGTACCCGCACGGTGCTCTTCATCGGCAGCGACGTCACCCACGGGCCCATCGCGCACCGCACCTGCTGTCGGAATTCTAGGGGGTCAGTGCATTGCGTCCACGCACAAGTCGCGAACATACGGAATGTGAGAGTCTCCTAGGTGCACTAAATCAGCATATGAGGAAGTCATGCTGCTAGAAATTGAGAGTATTGTCACCGTCGTCCGTTTGAGACAACGGCAGCTACGATCTTGTCCTGCTTCATATGATGTGACACGGTGGTGATTGGGCAGTTCGAATTTGCCTCGTGGCTACGTCGAGAACAAGTCTTTTCTGCGCGTCAATCGGAGCGGTCGGCCTGCGAGTACAAACGATAGACCTTGGGATCATATGGCGAGAGAGACTGTGCATGCGTGCGTTCACAGGCTCTACATGCGTCTGTGCCACCACGGTCCCGAGCGCGATCAGAATGTAGGCCAACTCTCATAAGCGGCAAACGCCTTGGACACAAACAACACGACAGCGAACCGCGACTGAATAGCACTGCAAGGGAACGGCGTGACGGGTCCACACCTCTAGCCGCGTGTCGATGGCACGATACTTGCACCAGTTTCTCATACATCCCTAAACCATGAGTCCATTCAACCACATCATCATAGCACGCAGAACTACACCTGCCGTATCTGTCGACAATCCTTCCAACCTGTTCCCCGCTTTGCTTCGAGCAAGGCGACCTGTTGAGTGTTATGATTTATCTGGTTGTGGATGAGATGTACTCAGTGCGGTCATCGTGAGGCTGGAAGACTGTGACGTTCAGGGTACTTGTCAGAAAAAGTTGGTGGTGAGGCCGCACCAAGGCGGCACTTGAGGCCTGATCGTGAGGCGTTGAGGCCTGCTTCAGTGCTTGAGGCTGCAGCTCGGCGGACGCAGTCTCGGAGTAGCTCTCCGACGGGTATCCAGATAAGGAAGCATCGGTCTACCGGAGGCCGGCTGACATACGCAAAGGCCGATATTTAGGTTTGTTTATTCGATGGATAAGCTCACGATGGCGCGGCCATCCTCTTGCGATCCTCAGCTGTCTCCCGCACATCAAAATGTTCAAAGTTCTAGGACATCCAGAATAATCCATACGCCAAATATTCTACACACCCTCGTCCTCTTCCTCCTCGTCACCGTCACTGTCACCGTCACTGGACTGATATTTCTCCCACATTTCTGATCTCGTCCCCTTAACCACTTCCATTTTGTAAACAGCCTCCAAGTGCTGTTCAAGCTCCGCAAGTTTGCGCTCCTTGGTAAGAGGACTGACATCTCCTTCGGCATGGAGCGTCGTCGCAACCGTAAGTAGGATTCGCTTGCTGTCTTGCTCCATTTGCGACTGCCCAGTTTCCACTCGCAGCGAGCCACCGATTAAGTCGAGCATACCCTCGAGTTGATACCAGTCTGTTTCTTCCGTCAATGTTCGCGTGTCGACGCGAAGCGCATTGTCGAGCAAGCTTGAAACCCGTGTCAGCTCCTGGTCTTCGATATCGCGCCGCCGTTGCCGCCGATAGACCTCGGACGCCAAGCGGTATTGGAGGTCTATTGCCCGCTGGTCTGTCCCGTCAGTGATGGAGATGGCTGGACCAATCAGCAGCGTCTCCTTGGGGCGGCCCGAGGTGAGTGACGGGGGCGGCGGGATTATGGGATTGAAAGTTTCGTTTCTTGGGCGCTCAAGGTGATCCTCAACTTCTAGCATGGATGCATACTCTAGCAACAATTGATAGTCAGTCGGCTTCGCCGGGCGCGATGGTAAGAAGACATACCTTCTAGAGAGAGTCCGAGCCTGACTCGAGCTGCGTCGGGATATATCAAATCCCGCTGTGCTCGCGAGAGATTGTTAGAGTCGAAAGACATGATAAGAGATGGCGAGTGGGCTCTGAAATTGCAAATCTGGTGACTCCCTTCGACCAGCTTATAAATGGCAGAAGACAATAACTCAAAGGCTCGAAACTGAGCAAGTAACAACGTTGTCGGTAGGACGTTGCGTCGAAGATTGTTTTCAAAGACATCTCGCTACTCTGAAACAATTAAGGATCAGTAGGATGGCAAGGGACGAAACCGACGGGCATGACAATTGAACAATTCGGTCGATGTCGTTGCGGAGCCAACAGCTACAATGACCTCACCAATTCCCCAGTCTTGAATAGGACAATAGACGGCGTATCCAGGACACCATGAAGTCAATCAAGCGCACAGGATTTGAAGTCAAACAATTGTCAAGTAGCTCAGCGATACTACATACTGTCCATCCTATATAATAAGAAACCTTTTCAAACTCAAAACAGAGAGTGTGTCCACATACAGATGTCCATGGATGGGGGTCGTCGAAGAAACTACATCTTCTGAGTAGCTCGTCCCATACTCTGGCCCATCTGCACGTCCATCTCAATTCCGCGATAACTCACATCCAACAGATCCTCGTCGAACGTGATGCGCTCCTTCTCAAACGCCACGACAATGCTCGATCCGCCGAATTGGAACCAACCAATCTCGTCGCCTACGACTGCCATCAGCAGCTACTACACCCGAAGCACGGTGTTCACCGACCTTTCTTCAGCACTCCATGTTCCTCCACGGTCGGCGTCAGATTGCACGAGCCGACGTCCTGCGCACCGATAGCGACAAAAAGTACCTTGCCAAACTCAGCCGAGTCAATGCACACAGCTGTGCGCTCGTTGCGCCCGAGCACGTCCACGTCTGAATTGATCGCCAGCTATGGACGATGATCAGATAAGACAATAGACCTGATAGTAAACACGCACGGGATCGACACCATAAGTCTCCCCGGGAATGGATTTCCACCATGCGACTTTGCCGCTCACAGGCGAATGATAATGGTGGTAGTCCTGCAGGCTGAGGCGGAACGAGCCCACACGGCCTTCCGCCCAAGTGAGCGCGGCCTTCTCGTCCTCAATGAGCTGCGCAATGGTGAATTCGCGCGCTTTGATCCATAATTTCTTCGTCTCTGCGACCGTTTCGAAGAAGACCGCACGGCAGTCGGATGGGATGACGGCGAGGGTGTCGTCCTCTGCTTCTGCGATCGGGCGTGCTCCCGGCCGTAGGCGGCGCACAAAGAACTCGTCAAAGTTCTGCGCATAGCGTCAGTACATCGAGGCGCTAGAGACATAAACTGGCGCGCACATGGAACTTATCAAGGTCGGATGGTTCGAAGTCTTCCATTTTGACCTAATGCGCAATGAGCGGCGGAGGACAGTGAACAGGACAATAACACCTTAAAGAACTTTACAAAGCCGGGGATCTGCATCTTCGTCTCAGGGTGGAGCATGTCTCTGCCTGCTGTTGTCGTGATATGGTGCAGATGTAACCTCCACCACCGGCTCAAGTCAAGCCATTCCATCCACCGGTTCCATATGACGAGACGATAGAGCTGTTCATTGAGAGGTCGTATTTCACGCACGTATACGCCCGTTTGGCGGTCTTTGGTGAGGTGCCCGACCTGGCGGTGCTGGATCTGGAAGACCCAATGTAAAATCAGGGCGTACCAGGCGTGGAGGTAATCTACGATAGACATGTCAGATACGTCAGCAGGAATGGTTCTGCAAGAAGGTCAGTCGTTGTTGAGGGCACACGTACTTAAGTCGTCCGAAATTATGACGTCACATGTGCGAGGTCGCTCCGGAAGTATCTCGATTGATCTTACCTCGTCAGCGGGGGTGGGGCTAGCACAGTGTTGCCCCAGCCGTCGTCATGACTCTGACGCGACTGACAACGAGAGGAACATATGACAGACTTGCTACATTTACAACACACGCACCGCTGGAGACTGGACCCAAAAACGTCTTGAAAGCCGGATGTCGTCCAAAAGGTCGGAATTATATTCCTGCAGAATCAAGAATACACAATGAGGGATCATAGATATTGCAAATGACCATTCACAAGCATGCGAATCGAACAATGATGATATGTCGTTACCGCCCGAGCATCAGGCTCCTTCTCTTCCGCGCTCTCTCTAGCGGAGGTAGGTCTTCGTCCAAGAGGACGTTATTTGACGGGTCTTCCCCTTCTACTGTCAAACGGGACAAAGTTGTGTTAATAACTTATCCTGGAATAGAAGGGCAAAAGTACTCATACCGGATGAATTCCCGTCCATGGACTGATCGCCTGCAGACGACGATGTCCCAGCACCTGCAGATGACATCCATGGTCGTGACGGTGGAGTCCGTGGCATTGAATATATGTGCTTCGGCAGCATAGACCGTCGCCGCTACCATGCAATACGGGTGTGAGAAGCGTGAGAAGGACAGCGGGTAACTCGAACGCACCTTATTGGTACCCGCGACGTTGACAAGCTCCAAATCGACCAAAAACTTTGATTCATCGGCTTTGGCTCGTTGCTCGGCACACTCCACAACCCAAGCAATGCCAACGACGAACGGCTTCGGCTCATCCATGAGCCTGTGAAGAAGATATGAACAATTGATCAAGGCAAGGCGAATGAGTGCCTCCTTACCGATACTTGGTGAGCGTGCTCATCAAGCCGTTCTTGTATACTATATGTGTACAAGTAGTGCCTGCGCTTCCCAGAATCTGTGCACGCCAAAGTCAGCAACAACGTAGAACGGCGTAAGGTTGAATGACGAGGACTCACCCTTGCACCCAAGCCCCGTAGCATGTCGACGAACAGACCACCGGCGTCATCTCCGTCGTCTGATCGCACGTCCACGAAGACGGTGCAAGACTTCAAGACCTTCAGCGTGTGCGCAAGCTTCTTCTTCCCACTCCCGCTCGCAGAGTCCGAGCCAGACGCAGTAACATGCGCACCGACGCCATTACCCTTGCCCAACGCCCCCGGCGCACTCTTAGAGCCCGTCATATGGCCCCCGCTCGCGGAGCGCAGCGTCTTTGCACGCTCGCTGGGCGACCTTGGCGACCCAGACTGTACCGGCTCCACGCTGGCCTTCGCCTTGCGGGGCGGCGTCTGCGGGAGTTCAGCGAGAGTCTGCGAGAGGAGCTGAGAGGCCATCGACGCCCGCCGGGATGGGTTGGCCTTCCATCTGTCCGGCGGTGCGACTTCTTGGTGCGAGTCGCCTGGCGGTCCCATGAGCCCGCGTGCCACAGGGTCGGTCTCGCGAATGGCGGCGCTGAGGTCCATGGGCTCTACCCTCGGAATCGCAGCCCTCTTCTCGCCATTCTCCTCAGCAGCCTCCCCGTTCCCAGCCGCATTGCTCATCGTGGCCATGTCAGCCTCCTCCGCCTCTTCAGTCAAAGATCCACCCTTCACCGGACTTCCCATCACCACGGGCAAGCTCGACTTCTTGCTGACTTTCTCCGTGACCCTCATGGGGCCACCAAAGATGTTTGTTGCTGACCTTACGGGTTTCCCCCTCACAATGCCCGAGCCTAAATTGATCCTGCTGGGACCTGCGACCGGAGCCTTGTGTGCAGGGCGCACGTACACAGAAGCTTTGCTACCAGAGGCAGTATGTTTCGCCGAGGTGATTGAGGAGACAGTCGTAGCCCTCTTTATCGGAGATGGACCCCTGATTGACTTCCCGGTCTTCGAAGTTGTCCGCCCTACGACACTATCGTCCTGAGTTTCCTGCTCCCCGGATGACCTCTGCGCGGTATCGTTGAATCCGACACTGGTGGCCGGCCTGGACGGAGGTGGCATCTTCAGTTTTTCGAGCGCCATGGACAGGGTAGACAGGGAAGAAAACTTGTTTGTCGGAGCCTTCCAACCCATGCCTAATGAAGATGCAGGTTTCACGGGGGAGGGTGCCCTGGGGAAGTTATGTTTGGGGAGCGAGATTGGCTTCTTCGCAGGTGATTTCTCGACCGCTTTACTGAGAGAAGACGAAGTGGGGGCGGCAAAAGAGAAATTGAAGGGCTTAGATTTCGGAATGGTAGCCCCAACAGTGGTGGAGCGTGGCGGACTTGCTGGTTCTGTGGTGATAACTGTGCTTGGACCTATCAAAGAGATGAATAAGATATCGTCAGCGCAGGTATTGACTACTCACCAGCGACGGCGTTGTCGTCCTTCTGCTGTTTCATAGAAGTGGAACGAGTGATTCTTGCTGGACCGGTTGGCCTCTTTCCCAGACCGCCGAGACGTTTTCCCCGACCTCTCGCAGCTGCAGTCACTGTGGGACGTAAGGTGGTTTGAGCCTTGTGTTCGGAGGGAACATCTGGTTCACTGGTAGGAACGGATGACAACGAGGAACTGCTCAGTTTCCTAGAGTGGACGGACGGTCTCGGTAGACGGCTGACGGAGATGGAGGGCGGGATGAGTGCAGACGTCGACGCTTCCGGCCCTTCTTCAGCCGGTGTACTCGAACCTGCCGGGAAGATGGTGGCTGCAGATTCAGAAGCTTTTGGGGTTGCTTCGTTCCCAGACACGATAGAGGAGGGATCGGTACTCTCGCCCAAGTACTTGGGCGTAGCTCGCGGTGTTGATTCACCTCCCTACATAGAATTGTTCCGTTAAATCCATATTAGACCAAGGGTATGACTTACTGAAAGAGCAACTGATTCAGATGAAATGTCTGACGATGTGTGTATAACGGAATGGGAAAAGGGTGCAGGGGTCGGTGGAAGGGGAGTAAGGGGTGAATGTACTGAAATGTCGAGGGCGTCTGAAGCTCTAGGGGTGGCATATATGCGCACATCTCCGTTCGTTTGATGCGGTGTGGCTGGTTGTTCAAGCGGAAGGAGGGGTCGGAGGTGGTCGGCATCGACATCGACGTCCATGTCGTCACCGATGGCTTCCAGGACACGCGGCATACTGGTGAACCGCAATTGCTGTCGAGTTGGAGACGTCGAGGGTGCTCTGGCGGGTGATGACTCAAGCTTCATGAGATCAAAATGCGGGACGGCTGATGAGGGCGAAGGCGGAACGGACTGCGCACGTCGGCGCGGTGTACTTGGCGAGCTCGAAGACGGGGCCGGTCTTCTCGGACTGATGACGGAGAAGTCAAAAGGTCCGGAAGGTTGTGTTGAGCCCGGAAGCATGCCACGATGATCTTGTTCGATCGTTATGAGACCAGAAGTCGCAATTACAATGTTTCAAACCAAGAGACTCACCACTGCTCGCATCTTGCGCCTCTGAAGTAGTAGCGGCGCTGTCGGTCGATGTATGATCGACACAAAAACGAGACTCACCAATGTCGGATCCATCTCGCTTCACCCTCTTCATCACTCTCGCTCCATTTTCCCCACCTACATCTTCGCGCTGAAAAGGAGAAGACGAACGCTTCTTCGGACGAGTGGTGTTATGTGAGGGTAGCGACTCCTCGTCGTGTGCTTCGAGGTTCGGAGGGTCGGGAGTAGTAGTCTCTGAGCTGTTCGAGTATATGTTGAGTCGCGCTGCTTCCTTCGCGAGTTTATATGGGGAGTGAGCAGCCTGAGCTTGGTGTCGCGAGAAGTAATCAGTGATGGTCAACTGAGAGCGCGTGCGTTTCGTCTGCGTGGCCATCTTCAAGCCCGCTGATCATGAAGGAGCGCGTCGTCAGAGCAGAGCTGAGAGATAAATGTCGCAGGAATCGAAAAGTAGAGGGGAAAGCCAGGATATTCAAGGGGAGGATGGAGGGAGAGAGGCGGGAAGCGACGAACAATCACTGCAAGTTCGCGCCGTGGTCGCGTCTGATTAGGTAAGGGACGCGACTTGGAGGCACGTGACATTCGCCGACTCTCAGTCTGCAGGCTTCTCTTGCGACGCTCTCCAACGCTACTACTTCTATCGCACGAAAAATACTCGCCCTTACGACGTGCAGACGTCTAATTCACCGTCTATCCGAATCCGAAGTGGAATTTTTGCTCCGAACATACGGCCCGGTACTCCGCGCATTGCAGAAGGCAGCTGAATCCAATCCTCAACCCAAGACCATGAGCCGTCCAAGGGTGCTCCTTCAACGGCTTGTCAGACCCCGTCTGCTAGGGTCTCTTGGAAGTGGTAGCTTGTGTCGAGCCAGCTGGCTTGCAAATGAGTGGTCGGCGTCTAAGTCGGAGCTGCGACACGCCAGCAAGAGGTACACCACCGCGTCAACAGCACCACCCCTTCTCAATCTGCGTGCGTGTCCTACACGCTGTCCCGCGAAACGTGTTATTGACTTTCTCTGGTTGCTGAAGACAGCACGGATTCGTCACCGGCGGTGAAGTCCATCCTGATAGTGAACAAGCTCCGTACAAAACCTGTCATCGACGCGATTGAGTCCTTTCTTACGTGAGAACCGCGTTTGATCTATATATCCTATATGAAATCCTGGTCACTAACACGACTCTGGTAGTCATTTACGGACGCATCACCCACGTGTGAGGGTATTTCACGAGGACAGGAAAGATATACCACAGGATGTAGAGGTGTGGCGGCCAGGTATGTCCACTGCCTTGGATGACTCTAAGCCCCGCTGACGGCTCTGTGCAATGTAGGAGAAGGTGCCGAGAAGATTGATCTTGTTATCACGTTGGGTGGCGATGGTACCATCCTCCATGCGTCGTCTCTGTTCCGAGTAGGGGCGGTGCCGCCGGTCCTCAGCTTCTCGATGGGTACACTCGGATTCCTGCTTCCATTCCGTACGTCGATGAAGTTACAGTGGTTCTGCAGACTAAGCAGCATTGATATCAGATGTCGACGATTTTGCGAAAGCCTTGGAGAGTGTCTTCCAAGGGAAAGCCACAGTCTTGTACCGCATGCGGCTTTCTTGTACATTTTTCGATAAAGAAGGTCGCAAAATGGGTAATGACGGTGAAGGTGCGATGGTTCGCACCGTCTACACATACTGGTCTAATTATATCTTGATAGATTGGCAAGTCATGAACGAAGTCGCCCTTCACCGTGGCTCAAGCCCACATCTCAATACCATCGACGCCTTTGTTGATGGACAGCACCTGACCGAGGCTGTGGTACATCATTCAACTTCCAGTGGCGGCTACGGACCTACTAACTATTGCACTAGTCTGATGGTCTGATCGTGTCTACGCCAACAGGTTCGACAGCATACTCACTGTCCGCCGGCGGACCCATCGTCCATCCTTCCCTAAGCGCCCTAGTTCTGACCCCGATCTGTCCGCGCAGTCTCTCGTTCCGACCACTGGTGTTCCCTGCCTCCTCGTCCATCACACTCCGAGTAAGAGGATCCATATCTCCACCATCGCTCCACAACTGACGAAATTGATGATCGCGGACTAGATAGGCGAGCGTAGCCGCGCCTCTGCAGGTGTGTCGATGGACGGCCAGGTCTCGCACGTCCTTAGCCCGGGCGAGTCCGTCACTGTACGTGCGTCACTGCATCCGATTCCGTGCATCAACCGCTCTTCTATATCGGAGCCAGAAGATCCAGAAGTCCAAGGGGAGGGTGCGGGACCTGGGAAAGAAGACGACTGGGTTAGGGATATCAACAATCTTCTGCAGTACAACGCCACATTCCGAAGCAAAGCATTGCTCAGGCATAGCCGTACCTAACACCCCTTTATCCGTCCATTCGGATTTTATCTGACTGAAGTCTGACGGAAAGGCGGTCCCTCGTTCTTCGAGAGGAACACAAGGGGTAGTCATCCTTTCAACGCAGCTCCGAAGTTGTTCACATATTTGTTGAACAATGTCATAAAACTCATAAGTCGTCTAATCCTACGAATTTGGAATAATTCGAGGTGCATCGCAGTGCATAGTGTTTCCGTATGGAGGAGCTGAAATCAGATTTATACTGGGTTTACAAGAAAATAGTTGTATGGGTATGATGAGCACGTGGCTGCCTGCTGGGTAATGACTTCAGTGTAGATATGCGATACATGGGAGGATGTGAAGGGCTGTGTCCAGCACCGTCAGGCATCTACTCTCTCAAAGGCAGGGATCAGAACGAACCGGTGGTCTAGAATAGCCTCAGCGTGATGCAGAAGGAGTGGGTGAAGACGGCCTCGACCGCGTGAAGAGAGACGACAGCCTCTCGAAGGCTGAGCCAGACGGAGCGCTGGGCACTGCCAACGCGTCGAAGGGAGATAGGAAGTCCCGCGATGCTTTCTCGTTCAGGCCATCGCCAACAGCCCCGGCTGGCACATACATGGGCGGCGCACCGAGCGCGGGTGAGGGGCTGCGGCTCGCTGCAGCGCGGGGGTGCACGCGAATCGTGAGCGTGTCGCCCCTCTTCAATGTGGCGACCACCCTCAGCCATGCCATCGGCCCGATGCGTGCAGGCTTCGACTTCCCCTTTTCGATGGGTATGCACGCTTCGAAGGATATGAGCTCGCGGTCGACACCCTTCAGTGCCGGGAAAAGCTCGACGGCGTAATCTATGCCCTCCTGAAAGGATCCGGTCGGAGGATAGATTTCTATTGAGTGGGTTGCTCAATAGTAGAGGCTGGAGAATCACGCACATCATAGGTCTTCGCGGCTACCACATATACCAGCTGGTTTTCGTAGCTGTAAGTTAGAACATCCGGTACTTTGATGGTTTGCAGCGTTTGCTGGACGGCGGCAGGTTTCCTGCCGATGGTGTTTGGAGGAATGGAGGTTGACATTGTCGACTTTGCTACGAAGCAGTTTGTTCAAGGTGAGGAGGCGAGATGGGAGAGATGGAGTAGGTGGAGAGCCGTTCCGCCCGTATTTAACCTTCGTCGCCAGTGGCGGGGCTGTTGTCTAAGCGATGCCGGTCATGGAGGCGGAACTGGAATTTGATGTTATTCAAATGTAAACTGGGGTGAATGCGTGGTATTTGCGTGTGATGTGGCTGCCCCTGTGTGACGTGTGCACTTCGTCGACACAGCTTGGAAACCCAGGACAATCGAAGCAGGCAGGGCATTGAGGCTATGACAACAAACATAGCTCAGCGACAAGTACACAGCTCAGCGCCAGACATTCCGACCACAGGAACCCAAAGAGGCGTTGAATAAAAGGAGAGGCCCGAGCACGTCGACAACACAAGAATAAGGCTTTGTTTCACCATTGGCAGTTGTTGAACTTGGATGCACTTCATAATAGAACAAAAACGGAGTGATCCAGTAGTGATACCTAGATCCTAAGCGTGCCAATCGAGCACATCAGCGAGAAAACACAAGTGAGCTACGGTGAAATGATCTCTGTATGAGGAAGTTACGGACCACGGTGTGCTAGATAATGGACCGTGGACGCACTATGCTGGGTTCGTAGGTAAGTCCAGTCGCCGGGAACCTAGGAAGATGGACACTGTCACTGTCCGGCGTTCTATAGAGTGATGTTCTATCCTTGTATCGGTGCGACGACTAAGAACGGTCCAAAACTAAGGCCTGAGGCCTGAGGCCTGAGCGCTGAGCGCTGAGGATCGTTGCCGAGGCGGTGCCGAGATGTTGTTGGCTGACCTAAGCGGGAATTTCCGGAGGATGTTGAGGGACACTCGCGTTCATAATTCGACATTAATTGTATCTTAGGTCCTTCAACATCTCTGACGATCGAAAGGGGTAGGATTGCCTCACAGCATCAACAACCCTCCGTCGTAAGAAGAATCTCGACACCAGGGTATCAAGTCGTCCTGGTGCTTGTCTTGGAATCCTGGATTGGTCTTAGAGATGTTTCTTGGGACTGGCTACCCGCACCCGCGAAGGAAGGAAGGAAAAAAGGTGTGGTCGCCATCAGGTGCAGTCTTCCGAACCTAATACGCCATATTGTTCACAGAGGAGTTACTGAAGGGTCTAGTCACAGCAAAAGCGGCGAGTGTCCTACTTGATCTGCAATCATCAATGATGCATACGACAGAGTCGCACCAGACCAGACACCGGAGCTTGTCTTCGGATTTACTCAGAGATCACATCCCACTTGGAAAAAGCTTCCATGAACTCCCCCCACTTGTCAGTGATTGCCCCTCGCACCGACTCCCACTCCGCTTTATCGCCCACCCTTCTCAGCCACTGCAGATTCGCCGCCACCATCACGTCCGCATAGATCACGTCCTGACCTCCCAAGTACGAAAATTCACCTTTCCATTTCCCGAGCTCCACCATCGCAGTCGTCAGCTCCGTCACCAGTGCCTTTCTCTGCTCTTGCTCGCGAGCCACATCCTCCAGCGGCATCCCGAACATTGGCACCCGCGTCTGGCGGAAGTACTCTTCACTGCGTGGGTTCAGCTGTCGTGCAATGCGGGTTATCAAAAGCTTGATTGTCGGCGTGAGGAGATGTGGGGCCACGAACGTCTCGTGCAGCGCGATTTGCAGGGCGCGCGAGGGCGGAGGGAGTAGCTGAGGCGTATCGGGGTACTGCGCGTCCAGGTACAAGGCAATCTGCAGCGAATCCGCGACGATTGCGTCTGTCGCTGAATCGTGGATAACTGGCAGGGTATACAGCGGCTCGCCGTCGCGCGGGACGGACCAAATGCCGGTGGGTTGGGCTCCTAGCTTCTTCATAGCGGGCTCGACGTCGGGGTACTCGACCCAGACGGTCTTGTAGGCGAGACCCTTGATGTGCAGGACATACCTAATGGTCCTCAGCGGTGAGCTCATCAGTTCGACGAGCTTGGCCTGCACGAACCTGGTACGCCACGTGTTGGGTGACCACGCTACATCGGCCGTGGCGGTTCCTGGTATGTCGTAGAGAGTGATGATGGCGCTGGACATGTTTCGACCTGGTGAGTATCTGGCCGATCGAACTGCCATGATATATGCTGAACCGCACGCGGCGTCATCGTAGCCCACCGCTACGCTAAACTATTCATTCGCACAGAATGTCCATTAAAGTTGCGCTGGATATAGGGCTTATGACCTTCAACGTCACTGCCGAAGGGCAGAACCTGGTCAGACGGTCGACGGACAACCACTTCGGGTGGGTGACCCACTGACTGAAAAGGAACAAGAGTGGATGTGGTGTCATGTGGTTGACCCCAGATCCTAGCTTTCGCATGACACCGAATCCTTCTGGGCAACATACGCATGCAACCGCACACGTCATGTAGTATACTTAAAGGATCATCAAAGCTTCAGATGCATGGCCTTTGCTTATTGCGCCACATTTAAACCTAGGCCGAGTTGCCGTCACACGTCTTTGGCTCTGCTTCATCCATCAGCAGTCCCGGCTCTGCGAAGTGGCCAAATCACAACACGATATTCTGTTGATCTCTTGACACTCAGGCCCGAACATGTTCGTATGCCCGTAGCAATGGACTTCAGGACTCCATCCCATCTCAACCGATGTTCCCACGAATTGACAGCCCATCTTTTCAGGTCCAGGAAGGCTGAAGGGGGGATAGGATGTTAGATTTAGGAAGAGAATATCCACGGCGTGAGTTGAATGTATAACAAGCTTTTCCTGCCGGAGGCTGCCTCATGTTCCACATTCAACGAATTCATAGTCGCACAGCGACGACGTCCTGAAAACGCCTGGATGAAATCCTGCCTATTCTTCCCCCCGCCCGTTTGCTCTGATGAGAATATATCGTACATTTGGTTGAATATTGGGTAGAGGGTTGAAATGAATTACCATGTAGTCGCTATGTCCTCTTATCCCGTAGATTGTTGAAGAAATTCCTGTAAGACAAGTCAAAGAAGACAGTTTGCGGCACAGTATTAACTGCACCGTTGATAGATAATAAATTTCGTCTCGCTTACAGTGAGTTCTGCTACCTTTACTCAGCGTGTATATAAGCAGATACGGGCATGGAGCTCCGTGGAGATAGCTGCCGTCAATTATACATAAGGGCCGAGGCGAGTCCATCCGTCTTTGCTGCTTTTATTGACAAGGAACCGAGCTTCGAGCAGCACACGCAGTCATGTCCAACGTCATAACACTCTACGATATACCTGGGACCGCCGCTGTCGACGTTGCGTGGTCCCCTAACGTGTGGCGAGCCAGGTACGCACACGAATACAAGCAGATCACCGCGATCCGCATTCACGCGTGCCTCTAACCACCCCCAGATATGTGTTGCACATCAAGGGACTCGCCTACAAGACCGTCTGGGTCGAGTATCCCGACATCGAGCCCACGTTGAAGAAGATCGGCGCACCACCCACCAGCATGCGCGAAGGCGCACCGCTCTATACGCTGCCGGTCATCCACGACCCCGCGACCGGTCGCATCGTCACCGATTCCCTGCAGATCGCGCTATACCTCGACGCACAGTATCCCTCGACTCCGCAGCTCTTGCCGCCAGCGTCGCGCGCGCTCCAGATCGCCTTGTTGGAGACATTCGTGACTCCGCGAGTGCGTCCGCCGACGCTGAAACTTGTGATCTACGCCACCGCGAGCCAGCTAAACTCGCAGAGCGAGGCGTTTTATCATCGCACGCGCGCAGAGCGCGTGCCTGGCTACTCCGGGACTCTAGAGAATGTGGCGCGCGACCCGGAAGTACGACAAGCGTTATTGAAGGAGCTCGCCGCCGCGATCGGGGAGCTTGGGAGATGGAAGGGTGATTATCCCTTCTTGGGGGGTCTCAATGTGAGCTACGTGGACGCGGTAATCGCAGCCATGTTGAAGTGGTTCAGGACGGTGGGAGACAGGACAGAGTGGGAGACGGTGCGGGGGGAGATTGCTAACGAATGGGATGGCCTCTTGCAGACGTTTGCGAAGTGGGACGCGATTCCCTGACGATGATACGATGAGTAGGGGATTCGCACTGACCTCAGGATAGACTCGACGATACACTAGTAATATCGTCGTGTACCTCTTGCAGTCACGTAATATTCTCATGCATCTCGAAAGCGTCTCTGATCAAATGCGATGTGAGTCTATGTCGTCCCACGGACCACTTCTCGGGCGTCCGACGGAGAAGCACACTCTCGGGAAACGTGCCTTGGGCCAGCCGTTGAAGAGAACACATGGGAGTGATAAGACATAATGCTCACCTACGTGAAGCATGGAATCACGGCGAGTAGCAAGCTTTGAATCACTGCTAAACCGCAAAGGCTACTGCCGTCGCGGCGACTAAGTGACTTAGCACCTGGCGCACGCTTGGAGCGCGCGCTAAATTTAAAAGTAAGGACTTACTTATCGAGTAAGCTATCCTAAAGCATGAACATAATAATCAAAAATAAATCAATATCATCTCTGTCAACACTTCTAGCACTTACATATCTCGACAATCATGTCCGATGCTATCACACTCTACGATATTCCAGGGTCGGCCACACCAGATGTTGCTTGGTCCTCCAACGTATGGCGAACCAGGTTCGTGCAGATCGCGGTAGATCGCGACAACGACACCCTCACCCCGAGCCGCCACCAGATACGTCCTGCACATCAAGGGTCTCGCGTATAAAACCATCTGGGTTGAATACCCTGACATCGCTCCCACTCTGAAGGGACTTGATGCGGACCCAACTGGCACGCGCGATGGCGCGCCGCTGTATACCCTTCCCGTCATCCACGACCCCACGACGGGCGCGCTCGTTTCCGACTCACTGCAGATCGCGCTCTACCTCGACGCGCAGTACCCTGATACGCCGCAGTTGCTGAAAGCGCCAACACGCGCGCTGCAGATCGCGTTCCTCCATACGTTCGTGCTCCCCCGGCTGCGCGAGCCTCCGGTGCCTCTCGTGATCAACAGCAGCGCCAACCAATTGAGCCCTTCTAGCGAGGAATGGTTCCGCCGCTCGCGGGTGGCTATGTTCGGGCGGCCTTTGGAGGAGATAGCGAGGGAACCAGGGGAGAGAGAAGTCCTGTTGAAGAGGCTCATAGATGCGATGCTGGATCTTGGAAGCTGGAAGGGCGATAGTCCCTTCCTCGGGGGTGAGGAAGTCAATTATGCGGATGTCATGGTCGCCGGGATGTTGCAATGGCTGAGAAGAGTGGGAGACAAGGCCGAATGGGAGAAAGTCCGCGATGCGATCGCGAGCCAGTGGGCGGTATTCATGGAGACGTTTGCTAAATGGGATGTCATTGACGCGTAGTGCTCATTTCGACAGGATACTTGAAAGACAGTCTTGTATTCGTGGAGATGGAAGAAACCGAGCATAATTCATGGATGCATCGGTCCGAGGAACAAGAAAGAGACCATGAGCCTGAGTAATCTATTGCAATAGACACGAGTAGAGCTCAGAGTATGACGACGAGCGGGAGTAGGTTCAGGCGTCTCCTGTAGCAAAACGCGTCAGACTATGCGAAGACACAGTATTAAAATAGCACGTCATACCCACGTACATACTCTTTCGACTCGATATTTACTTGGTAGAGCTGGCACGGAAATGGAAGTCGCGATGGCGAATACATCGAAGATAGGGATGCTGCATCCAACAATCCATGACGAAGACGACCGTGTAAGTGCTCTTAGACACGCCCGCACTTCGCGGGCACAGGATGCTGTAGTCATACACCACAAAGTGGGTCTGGTGGGAGAATGCAGTTTCGTATTGGGGGGCAAGCTGACTGAGCTTCAGTATCAATTCAGTATATAAGGAGGACATCTCTGCATACTCTCAACATCGACAATTAATTCACCCACCATGTCCAACGTCATCACTTTCTACGACATACCAGGGAATGCCTCCGCCGATGTGGCATGGTCACCCAACACATGGAGAATCAGGTCCGTGTCGAAAAGTGCCCATAGAATCAGCGTCCAGACATCTAACTTGACGCTAGATACGCACTGCACATCAAAGGAATCGCCTATAGGACCGTCTGGCTCGAGTACCCTGACATCGAGCAAGCGATGAAGAAGCTCGGCGCCCAGCCAACCGACACCCGCGACGGCGAACCGCTGTACACCCTGCCGGTCATCCACGACCCGGCGACCGGCGCCATCGTCGCCGACTCCCTGCCGATTACGCTGTACCTCGACGAGAAGTACCCCGACACCCTTCAGCTGCTGCCTCCGGCATCGCGCGCTCTGCAGATCGCCTTTATCAACACATACGTGGGGGCGGTTCTGATGGCGCCGATGAGCCTGGTGTTGGAGGGCTCGGCGAAGCAACTGAACCCGCGCAGCGAGGAGTACTTCCGTCGCACGAGGGCGAAGATGTATGGCAAGCCGGTGGCGGAAATAGCGAGCGCGGCAGAGGAGCGCGACACGTTGCTGAAGCAGCTGATCGACGGAATGGTGCAGCTCGGCGGTTGGAAAGGCGAGCTTCCTTTCCTCGGAGGGAATACCGTGAGCTATGCGGACGTGGTGGTCGCAGCCAATTTGAAGTGGCTGGCGGTGGTGAGCGATAAATCAGAGTGGGAGAGGGTGCGAGGGGCGATTGCGGGCGAGTGGGGGGTCTTCCTCAAGGCGTTCTCGGGTTGGGATGTGATTCCCGCGTGAGAACATTGTAAATAAAAATCATGGGAAGCCCGATCTAAACAATGTAGAAACTGGTTCACATGGTGTCAGTACACTCGGCCGAAGAGCGGTATTGAGGGCTTACGGCCTCACTCGACTTCTTCTAAGGTCCAACTCAATGAGGACGTCGTGAAGGGCGTTGAGAGACGCGATCATATGCCATAGATGATGGTGGGAAAGAAGGGAAACAATGGCTCTATCCGATGAGGCTGGGTAGAATATAGCGATAGACACGTCAGTGTCCGGCAGGGAGTGGCGAGTGCAGGCGTGTACATAGCACAACACGCCAAGATAGATGAAGACACGGTACAAGAGCACATCACATACACGTACATCTCCTTCCAGCTCGGCAGAGCGTCGACGCGTCGATGGCAATCACGACTGCGAACGCGGTCGAAGGGTGTCGAAGGAGGTCCTATGGTCAGATGCCGCTTCGACGCGTAAGAGACGGGCGCGTGAAGTCGTTCGGATTCGACGCGCGCGCGCTTCGAGGCCACGAGATGTCGTGTAAAATTACTAGATCTTTACTACGCTGCGGACCGGAGGTAGAATGCAGTTTTGTCGTATCTGGGGAAACGCCGAGTGACCTTCAGTATATAAGCCGTCCCTGCACACGCCAAATGTCAACTTTTGAAGCACTCACCATGCCCAACATCATCACTTTCTACGACATACCAGGGAAAGCCTCTACCAATGTGGCATGGTCACCCAACACATGGCGAACCAGGTTCGTTTCGATCGGCCCAGATGAAATCAGCATGCACACATATTAACTTCATGCTAGATACGTACTGCACATCAAAGGGCTGGCTTACAGGACCGTGTGGCTTGAGTACCCTGACATCAAGCAAGCGATGAAGGAGCTCGGCGCCCAGCCAACTGGAACCCGCGACGGCGCACCGCTTTATACGCTGCCAGTCATCCACGACCCCACGACGGGCGCTGTCGTCGCAGAATCCTTGCAAATCTGCAAGTATCTCGACGAGCAATACCCCGACACCCCCCGGCTGCTGCCCACACCATCACGCGCGCTGCAGGTCGCCTTTCTCAATACATATGTGGGAGAGTGTCTTATGGGGCCGACGTTGAGCCTCGTGGTAGGGCACTCTGCGAGGCAGCTGAACCCGAGGAGTGAGGAGTACTTCCGCTGGATGATGACGAAGGTACTCGGGAAGCCGGAGGAGGAAGTAGCCCGCACAGCAGAGGATCGTGAAGCTTTGCTGAAGAAGCTGATCAACGCGATGGAACAGCTCGGTGGTTGGAAAGGCGAGTATCCGTTTCTCGGAGGTGATGTCGTGAGTTATGCGGACGTCCTGGTCGCTGCGCCTTTGAAGTGGTTTGCGTTGGTGGGTGATGAATCAGAATGGGATAGGGTGCAGAAGGCAATTGCGGAAAAATGGGGCAGCTTTCTCAAGGCATTTTCGGAATGGGAAGTAATTCCTATGTGACATAGCGTAGATCAGAATCCGATCGCAAAAAAGCGTAGCACTGGTCCTCAGCGGCCTCGAGTCCTGCGACCAAGCTTCAGTATTCTCCTTGTAACGTCAGGCGTAAAATAGGACGATGAATCCGGCGTCGTCCACTCGAGCGGCGAGAGAGAGTAGGCGCGTCGCGCTACGTGTCGCGAGACGACGGATATCGAGTCTACGAGGTCGTCTCGTAAACTCTCCGTAGAACGAGACGCGCAAGGAGACGAGTAGATTGAAGATATTAAGAAGAGAGAACTCGATGTCTATCCCTCTGGCGTAAGCTTCGGAGGATCTCGACGAAGTACGCGGCTGGTGAGGGAATGAAGACAAGAAAGAGTTGTATTACATAATCTACGCGCGGCCTATCGTGCTCGCGCGGAATTCTATTCTAATTTACATGATTGGAGTTATGGGATCGCGATTAAAATACGTGTGGAAGCTATTGATGAACTCGCTCGTCAGTACTTCTACCATGCCCGTGACACTCCTCGACTCAGGCAGAGTAAACATACTCCCTTCTATGGGAGAGATCCTAGTGTTAGTCGACCATACTTATAAACGTCACAGCGTGTCTTCCTGAGAGGTGTGTCAGTAAGTAGCGTTCGGGGATGTCGGGCAGATCCAGCCACACTAGTTAGCACTCCGCTTTGACGCCACTCAGAGTTCGAAGTCCGCTGACCTAGGTGCTCCGAATGTTGAAGACGGGACTACTTTACCTTCCATCAGCCGCTTCACACTTCTAGGAGCCGATTTCGATCAGGACGTTGTCAAGGGAGTGGAGGAATAGGGACATCTCACAGATTCTAAACCTGATGGCCTGAGAGTCGGAACACGGTGCCCTTTCTCAGGTTTACGGTTGTGAAGAGCCTGAGGTTGAAACCAATACCTTTGATCCAGGTTCGATCTGTTTTCTGTTTTCTCGGATAGGTCAGCGCGTGTGCGGCAATGAGAAGCTAGATTACCACGCCCACAACTCATCAGGAGTGCCCTTCGTTTTTACTAACGTGAGCGCTCTCACCGCTCAGCCGCCTGAGATGTACTGGTTTCGAACTATGTGTACGTTTTTTCTCGAGGATTCTGCTTTGACTACGGTCTCTACATGATCGCCGCCGGCCTCAGGGAAGATGCATACAGCGTTCACGGCGCAGCGCTCAGGCATGACCTAGGAAAACCAGGTGAACCCTTGTCACTTATCAGTTCAGTGAAGGCTCCGACAATTATGACCCGTGCAGCGGAGTAATCTACGCCGATAGAAACGTGGCTCGTGACCCTTCTCCCTAGTTCTAGTATTACGGGTGAAGGGTTAGAGCCGCAGGAACGTCTGTAGCCCTTCTGCACTGGCGTCAATCGCTACCGTGCTATCGGGAATACCAGTGCAGAGCATTTCACTAGTGGCTATAAAGAGGTATGAGAAGGTGTGCATGCGTCTCCGTTCATCGTTCTGCAGTCACCACGCGCTGGCGCGACTTTGTATCTACTTACTCCCTCCAACTGTGAGTCGTGCGACTGTGGCGGCACCTCTGCATCTTACGCTTTATACAGTGCGTGCGACGATTTCATCATCATGGGCTGCACCTCCAGCAAGATAGACGTGCCTCACTCGTTTGATAGTGGCTTGGATACCAAGGCATTACTGCCGCAATATTCAGCGGCAAAGCCCGATATATTACCCAGCCCTCCATCACCTATCCTTCCGGGAAAACCTGCTCCTTGGGTACGAGGTCATACGGTCTTCGTGCTCAACAAAGACGGCACAGGGGGTGTTCTCGTGCACAGCAGAGGGTTGTGAGGCGCATGTCTCGTTTGAGGTGTGTGTTCGTGCGCGCCAGTTTCTTGTAGACTGACACGCCACGATGCTCAGGTTTGATCATGTTGAGCCCCATTCAATATAGCTCGGATCGATTCTTGCAAGCGCATTTGTGTACAATATTCGCAGTGCTTGTCCCTTCTGGCCAAGTCGATTGTATAGCCAACGTGCGGACAAGATTCTATTCAAATTTGAGCCATTTTCTCTCTTCCGGATTAATTCTTGGCGCGGACGACGAACACCCTTGTCTACAATCTTCGCCAACCTTCCAAAAAAACACAGTATATCCTCTGGCTGCCGAATTCGAGGATACCCCTCTCTCTTAATCTGATCCCCGCCTGTATCTCGAAAACCGAGCTTTAACAATCATACGCGTTTCTCAAGGATCTCCTCCGCCGCTGTTGCTGCTGAGGCCGAGGCTCCGCACAGTCATAATTCGGCACGTTTCCGTCTTATCTATCAGCATGTTGCAAAATCGAGTCGGTTATGTCCCGCTTCTATGTATATGGATGTTGCCTCCATGAACACTCTGCTGATGCAAATCCAGGGCAAGCAGGTTTCTAGATCTTTTCCCGAAGCAACTAGAGGTGCCTGCATCGCCCTCGTGGACCTACACGAATTTACCTCAAAAGAGACAGTTCCTCACGCGTTATGATGACCTTCGTCCTTCATGTAGGTAAGATTCGCATCTCCTGCCGTTCGTCTCCCAGAAGACACGCTCTCACCTGGGCAAGCCAGGGCCTTTCTCGTGCATCGAGAACCTGTTATATTATATCGTGGAAAATTCCATTTTTCAATGACTGCTCCCGTCGGTTTCGATCGTCGGGTAACCCATGTTTGAGTTTCACGTTAATGACGGTCATCAATTTGGATCTGGGATAGTAGGCTCAAGTAGGATCCTGTAGAGTCCCGCTCAAATTCAATTGGACAGTTCATTTAACATCGTGGGCCCCCGCCCGGCGCCGTAAGGGCATGCGAGACGGCGAGCTGCTCACCTGAGATTACTGCAACCGACGTGACAGAGGAATCATATAAAGTGCCTTCTCGGTCAGAGCTCCAGATGGCTGGTAAGCAAATACCCGAACCCTGCCAAGCTTGCTCCTCAAGTGACTGCCAGGCAAGGACAGCTACTTTCCGGAAAAGCCGCACATATAAACCTCACAATTTATATATTAACCGCTTGATAGCCATTCAGATAGCTGCAGCCCGAGGAATGAGTGAGCCTGAGGGAGCACGCCGTGCTTCCGCGCCACCGAATCCGACAAAGGCCCACATTCGCCGATCCGACGACATGTCAACTGTCATGGTCTCGAACGCGTCACGCATAGCGATGCCCAGGCTTTAGATCCGTTCAGACTTATGCCCTTGAATAGTCGCGTAAAATGGTGCAGAGATCGACAGAGATCGCCCCGCGGCTTCGTATGCCGACAGTGCGGCTCGCGGGCAAGAACACCGAGTAAGTGTGTCCACGGAGCGAAGAGATGAAAGGTGCGAGATGCTGTGCTGCGGGGTACATTTATTCGGTCGATCAACTCGGCAGATCGCTGGATAACTCGGTGTTCATGAGAGATGCGCGGGTAATGTGTGCCGAGGACAGAGTACTGGCCAGTGACCGGAGAGTTAAAAGTCGCGGGGTAATAGGCGAGTGTTCCTTGGTCAATGGTGGAGTGGAATTTGATTAACTACGTCGTTTCGGCTCGTAAGTTGTTACAAGTGGCGCCGGAGAATGTCTACGCCTGTCCTCTCTCCTTCAATATGACCACGCGCAACCGCCGCAGTGCCTCGTTTACTTCATCCTCTTCTAGTAAACTGAATGACGCACGCACATACGCCGTACTCGCCCCGTTCGGGAGGAACACTGTACCCGGCAGAGCAAGCACGCCATTTTCATATGCCTTCGTCTGGATGAGATGAGCAGAATCGCCTTCAACCGACGTATCATCATTTAGAAGTAGCTTGAACCTAATATATTGAGAAGGAAACAAGAGCATGATGATCAGCGGGACGGTCGTGATAGTTGGAGACGAACCAGAAGAACATCCCGGCTTCGGGACTGACCCACTCAGCGAGCCCGTCCAAGTGGCGTCTCAACGCGGCTTCAAATACATCACGCTTGCTGCGGTAAAACTGCGAAACGGTATGCGTGTGGGCGAGGAAGCCATCATACCCCCAAGCGTCCAGAAGTGTCACAACCACGGACTGTGTGAACGAGGACGCCTGAAGGTTCGCAGATGCCGTCTGCAAGCAATGTCAGTGCAATCGATACAGGTTGCGCCGACATCCGACGTACATGACTATCGATAGCTGCCAGGATTTTGTCAGGCCCCGTAACGAAGCCGATGCGAATGCCTGCTGAAAGGATCTTGCTAAAGCTATCGAAGCGGAGGACACGTCCTGCGACGCCGGTCTGCGCCTCAAGTGTAAAATATGAGGGTATGCGTGGAGCACTGCCGAAATACAGGTAGTAATACGGGTCATCTGAACAAGTGTTGGTTGACGTGGAGCATAGCCTGAACGACTGGACGGACCTTCGAGGATAATAAAGTCGTGCTGTCGCGAGAGCTCGATGACTTCCAGGCGACGATCCAGCGCTGCGGTCATGCCCGTCGGGTTGCATCCATACTAATATCTCGTTTCAGTGATTCGGAGGTGCCCATCGAGTGGCGGGGACTGACGGGGACCGTATACAGAACTTTTGGCTTCAGCTTCGACGATGGCCAGCTTTCTAAGATTGAACGTAGTGATTGAGCGTCTATCCCTTGAGCGTCGGTCTCCACCTCTAAACGGATGTCAGGATGGTATCAGGATGGTATCATCGAAGATCTGGACGTTTACCCACCGACCATCTCACAGTGAAGGGATTCGAAAATCGGAATAACGCCTCTATCCACAAGATACGAATTCACGTCCTGTTCACATCACAGCAGACATGGAAACGACACTGACGCATAGACAGGCTTCTCAACAAGGACAGGGTCTTCGTGGTTCACGAGTGCATGAACAGCCTGATCAAGGACAATTGAGACGAGTACAGGGTGCAGATGATAGTGGCGCCATACCTTGTAAATCGCATCCTGCGATCCTGACGTGACGCTGATCCGCCAACCCTCTCCTTTCTTCCTCCCGTGCTGTCGCTCCTGAAGGCCATAGAGCCAAGCGACGAAGGGTGTGATCCCATCCGTCGCGGCGTACTGCAAACCCTCCGCAAGCACAGCATCGTCAACCTTGAGCGTCACTTGCTGCGCAGGGTCCGAGGGATGACCCGTGGTGAATTGCAGGGATGCGAAGGGGAAGGTCGCGGTGTTTGGCTTTCCAGCGAGGAGTGATATCACACCGGGGGTCTTTTCGAGAGGAAATAAACCACGAACTGACTCCGACGTCAGAATCAACGCCAACGCGATATCCACGGAAAACACGCACTTGGACTCGGCTTGCGTTCTTTCGCTTCGGTGGACAAGAACGAGTCGTAGAAATTGGAAGGCAAGACTTTGATGGTGCTCGACACCTGAAAACAAGGTGAGAAGACTAGTAGATGTTACCAGCGCGTGCAACGGTCACTGTGGCGTTGTACCTCGGGCTGCTGGGAATCCTGGACCTCGGGTAGTATGCCGTCCACGCCATTAGGAACGACCTGAGGTAAATTTGCCATGAGATTTATGATAGTCTGTGTTGAAGTCGCCTGTGCCTTCAACTGGAGCGTACGTCTGCTGAAGTATGTTTATCCGAGACTATCGAGTCACTGCCGTTGACTTCGAATTCGCCGGCGAACTGAATGTATCACACGGTCCACCCAGCCTGGCTGCTGTTCAGCTTCTTTTCGCGTACTGCAGACTTAATTGTCGACCGGGTACACGACCCATGACTACTTGGGCCTCCCGATATCAACTGGAACGCATCTGTGAACACCGCCAGGCGACCTTACGGCCCCCTCATCTCAGGTAGCTGGTATGGTTGCCGGATAACCGGTGACTGATATCCAAACTATCGTGATCTACACATGAGGGATACAGATACACCATTACATCGAGAATCAAATCGAGCATCTACCAGGGCATCGAGCACAGTAGCAACAAGGTAGTAGAGACCCACACAAAACGTACACTTTGTCCATATTTCGAGCTTTCAGGATTTTACGTGCGGCCGAGGTGGGTCCCCGCGAGCTCGCGCTCCAATTCTGCACTGGGGTCGTCCATGACCGGGCTCGGGCCACGCTGCTGTGTCTGGGGCGTGTTCCCTGAGTAGTACCCAGAAGTCGCACCATTGTAAGGCGCGTCCTCCTGGATCGGGGACGAGATGATCTCATCCCGAGACGGGATAGGAAGACTAGAGGAGACATATTAGAAAGAAAAGACTGACATCGAATTATCCACGTACCCATCCTGGCGGCGTGGCTGACCAGCGGCCCGCGCCTGCGCTCGCACCTCAGCCCGGAAGATGTTCACCTCCTCTACGATGAGCTTCTTCATGCCCTCGATTGAGTCCTCGTCCTCGAATCCGAAGTCGAATTTCTACAGACGCCCTATCAGAAGCCGCTACACATGCACTAGGATAAACTCACGGATGGGCAAACGGGTTCATCAGAGGGGTCGTGCCACACAGCAAGGTACGGATGCTCAAGTGCCTGCTCGCAGGTAATACGCTTCGCGGGATCGAAGTTGAGCATCTTGGCGAGGAGATCAAGGGCGAGCGGGTTCGCGTGAGGGAAGAGTTGTTGGAAGGGTACCCGAGGCTTGATGGGGAGGGAGCGGATATAGTCTTGCGCCTGGAGAACATCAGATCCCGATGCTTTCAGAAGACAAGATTACGCACTCTCGGAGAGCCCACACGGCGGAGGGTGTCTTCTGAGGGGGTACCGAGATAGTGCAGAATTTGGTTGAGTTGGTCAACGTAACTGAGACAGGGGTTGGTTCAGCAAAGACGATACAATACGTTCGAACTCACTCTCTGCCCTTGAAGATTGGCTTTCCGGCGAGCAATTCGGCCAGAATACAACCGACGGACCATACATCGATCGCAGAAGCCTGGAACTTCTTTAGCTGCTGATCTCTCCAGTGAAATATCGTGCGCACGTAATTCGCAAAGCTCAACATGATCTCCGGTGCCCTATACCATCGCGTGGCGACGTACTCGGTCATAAATCCCTGCTTCTGAGCTTGGTTGAAACCGCGTGCAAGACCAAAATCACAGATCTTGAGTTCACAGTCGGCGTTGACCAGGAGATTTCCAGGCTTCAAGTCGCGATGGAGCACGTTCGCCGAGTGGATGTACTTCAGGCCACACAAAGTCTGGTAGATGAACGACTGGAAGTGTGCATCGGAGAGCGGTTGTCCTGAGCGAATCTAGACTGATCGTAAGTATGCATAGCAAATCCGGGAATCCGGGATACACACGATCGCATGAAGATCGGCCTCCATGAGTTCTTCCTGAGCGAGACTGCTTTAGTGAATATTCGGGAAAGGAGAACGTCGGACATACGTAGAGGTACACTTCGTCAAAGTTACCATCCGGGCCGAAGACGATGTCCATATCGTACAGGCAAGTGATCTGCAGAACACATGAGAATTTATCGCGCTTAACGAGGGGATATGCTTACGTTCTTGTGGCGGCGGAAGTGGTGAAGCAGCCTTCGCAGAATCTGTAAGATCCGCAATTGGATCAAAGCAGAGAGACGTACTTGATCTCCCTCAAGCACCTCTTAGTCAAGATCCTCTGCGCACCTATTGAGTAAGATTTCTTAGACGGCAAAGGTACGCACGCACCTTGGTGTTTATGTTGGTGATCTTCTTGATCGCACAACCCTCACCTGTCCGGCGATGCTTTGCAGCGACGACACATCCATACGCACCCTGGCCGAGCTCCTTTACGTATTGATACTCCGAGTCGACGACGAAGGTCGAATTGAGGGCGGTGAAGGAATGCCTCTGCATGTTGACCCTTTCAGTACGGCGGTGAGAGGTCTATCTGGATACCGAGAGGAGATACGGACAGCGCAGTGCCCGCTGAAGAGATGGGGATCAGAGAGGATAGCCGCGACGATAACCAGATACAACCCTAATCACCCGTGAGAAAACGCGTGTAAAAGGAAAGGACAGGGCCTTTTGTCCTCTTCTGCATCTTGTTGAGCATCGTCGGTCAAGCGAAGCCATTGTTGTGTACGGTGGTCGAGAAATATTATGGAATAGTAGCGACTCAAGAGGCGCTCCTCAGACTCTCACTGATTAGGAAACGAAAGTGTTATCTCACTTGGCATACTCCTCAGTAACGCCATACCGAAGGCTAGATCGGTGACCAGTACTTCTCTTTTACAACACAACGAACGATCGCCGTTTGAGCGTCCGTCATTCATGATCTGCTTACTCCGGATCCGAGCTAGCGCTCCAATTGTTTTCCACGCGCATCACTGGCCCACCCGGCCTCAGATAAGATTGGACACCCCGGAGAGCCCGGAATTCATGTTTCCTCTGCAGGTAGGGGAATTTGCGCTTGCCACGGACACTGTAAGAGCAAAGATCAAATGTTTTCGCTTGAGATTTGAAGGGAGACCGCGGGTTTTACGCACCCGAAAGTGACACTCGAAAGTCAGACTCGTGACAGGCGTACTGCTCGCAAGATCCCACCGAAATGTAGGGATAGAAGGATGTTTCAAATTGTGGTTCTGATACCAAGCAGTGCCTGGAACTGTATCACGGCACGACGCCACCTATGGCCAAGTTCCAGCCCATCTGTTCGTATGTCCACCCGAAGACAGAGCCCTGACCACCGATAGTCGAGTGGTAGCTCATTAGTGAACGATGCAAGCCGGGTTTCGTGTGCTCTGTGTCAAGCACCTTCATGTCGGTCTCGTCCAAATGCAACAGCTGACCGGCGTGAGGCATGATTAGAGAACCTGGGTTTGGAGCTGTTAAATGGCGTACCGTGATGTTTGCACGCATCCGTTCCTCATTTTCGCTTTTCGGTATAACGGGGGTACCGCGCTGCACTCCCCAGCTCAGTAAAACTTGGGCGGGGGTGACCTTATACTTCTCAGTAATGCCAACTACCGTAGAGTTCGACAACAACGATGGAACACCCTCGGTTGGCACAGTAGGAGGCTGTCCTACGAGTGGTTCAACGACAGTCAAGGCACATCCTATGAGAGGGATGACAAACCAGATGGTGGCCTACCGAGGGGCGAGTAAGCCGTAATCAAGATGCCTTTGTCTTCGCAGAAGTTCTTCAACTCGACTTGGGGTAGGAAAGGGTGTGCCTCGACTTGGTTTACCGCAGGGACGATTTTGCAATGAGGAAGGAGCTCAGTGAGAGTCTTGATAGAGAAATTGCTGACTCCGATCGACTTGACTTTGCCTTTCAATGTGTCAAGATACCTATAGACCGACGCAAATGCAGTACTTACCGGTACCGAGCAGCTTCTCCATGTCTTTCCAGGTATCGATAAACGTAGGGGCATCTTCGGGTTGCAGTGTTCCTAGAGACGCCGGATAGGTTAGGCTGGTAAATATTCTGGACGACAGAATATTCTCACGGCCATCACAATCACCCTGAGGCCAGTGCATTAGATATAAATCCACATATTCAATGCCGAGCTTGGCAAGAGACTCTTCGAAAGCCTCTTCGACACGGTGGTGGCCAGATCCGCTGTCAAGGCGCCAGAAGTCAGTACCCTGGAGCGTCTTCTGTGTGGGAAGAGTAGACGACGTACCCGAGTTTCGTAACCACATATAATTGCTCCCGTGGTATACCAGACTCGCGGAGAGCAGCGCCTACTTGCTCTTCGTTTCCTGAGCGCGCATTCTGTTGCATCAGCTGTGCATCCGAGATACTAGCGAGTGAAAAGCTTACCATATCCCGACGCCTGAACCGCAATGTGCCAAGTGGATGATTTCTCAGATATGATCACAGAAGCTCGCCACCGGAGATAAAGCTCACCGTGTCGAAGTGTCTATACCCAACCTATCCGCATCCAGTCAGCAAACGAAGGACTCGAACTAGGCATGTCTCACAGAAGCTCACCTCTAGCGCCTTCTTCACCATTGCGGAAACTCGCGCGCCGCCGCCGAATCCTCCCATCCAGCATCTATCGGATGCTGTTGCATGAACGATGCAGTCGATGGCGGTCTTAGATGGCTACGCACCCCATGCCCACCGCCGGCATCTTCGTTCCATCGTTCAAGGTAAACGCGGGGATATCTGCAGCCATCTAGTGAACAAAGATTCTAGAAAGGCTGAAAAAAGAGGAAGGCTTTTAAGAAGGAAATTCACTGCTCATAAACTCGTAGAGTGATCACCAGGCTGTGGCTGGCGGTCCGCGACGGAACGCCGGGTCAATCAGAACTTTAAAGGCATCCGCGCATGACCCCGGAAGATAACGCAGGGTAGCGAGTTCCGCAGGTTTCGTGGATTTGAAGTAAAGTACAGGTTTTGTACATTCTGCAAATCTGACGAAGACGGCGGGTTCGGTGACAGCGAAAGAAGAAGGTAGCTGCCGGCGGCATCGCGAGACGTGGGAACCCTAACCCCATTTCGGGGCTTGGGCTTAGAGGCGAAGAGTCGCCGACGGCACGATGACCTTCCTCTTCTATTCCTCTTCACGAGATTATCGTGAAACACACTGCAGCCGTTGTGGGCCCCGGAAAGGTCAGCGCGTTCCCGTAAATTTGAACCATGGTCGAGAGATGCTTCGATGCTTACCCCGACCGGACGATCTCAAACAGATGCTGATCATCATGCTCTATGGAAATCTGCAAGATTCAATTGCAGTGACGATCGGGAGCCGAATCGATGCACGCATAGCAAACAGTAAGTATTTGTGCCATTGCATAGGCACGAATTCATCTTTATTCGGAAACTTTCTGATCCTGCCGACGAGGATTGGAGCCCGGGTTATTCATCATGTCAGCGTGAACAAGTGAGCTTGATTTTTTTTCTGCAGTCGTTGGACTGAGGAGGCTCCGGCTTGATTACCGCACCGTAGCGCTGACTGTCCTGTTATGACCCAGAATTGCTGAACGATTTCCAGCGTCAACCCTGCTTGAGCCTCAATAGTGGTCCGAAGTATAGGCTCCGCAGTCATCGTACCGCCGCATGTGCGGCAGTGTAGGAATAATCGTAAGCAGGCAGGGATGAGTACCTGGTGGAGCCATTCATTGTACAAGGTTCAACTTCAACTGGAGGCTACCCGATTACGAGAGCTTCTTACCTTCTAGCACGAGGTCTGCTGCCTGACCGGAACCGAGTGCAAGAAGTCGACGATCGGTGTATCAACGGGCCCGGAAGACGCTCCGGCATATTGTTTCTTTCGTCCAGACCAGCGGTTTTCAGACCTTTTGCTCCCTTGCCGGCCCTGAAAGATCGATCATATTCTGGAACGATTGCCGTCCCACGCTCCCGATAACATAGGTCAAGTTCTCAGGCGCCTCGCCCCGAGCCTCACACCCCCGTCCACGCTCCGCCACTTCCTTAAAATGACGCGCGCAACTCCCTGCGTTTCTTCCCCCCTTCAAATATCGGATTACGCCTCGGGCTCGCAGCCTCTCCTCCAAAGAATTCGACACGCGCCTCACAGCGTACGTAGATTACACTCTGTTCGACATCAGTTCCTCTGACGCTGTTTTAGCATGTTTCATCGACGCTTTCCCTTCGAGTTGGAGGTCATGGTGTTAGAATGGGTCCACCGCCTTTCGCAAGGCCCAATTGTCGCACCCCAACCCCTTACGGCTTGCGCTCTCGTCTGCAAAGCGTGGACTACCGTCGCTCAAAGCCTTCTTTTTCGTCGACTCACGATCCCAGACCGGAATCCTTCTCAGTTGGTCCGGATGATCACGGCCAGTGATGTGTTGGGGACCTATGTTCGTTCCATTCGCGCCCCAAGGGTCGATCGACATCTCAACCTGTATCGCGGCATCTCGGTCGCTGACTTCATCGCGCTTCTGTCGCGGTGCCGGAGGATTCGGGAAATCTCCGTCGTCATGTACGGTGGGGAGCTGACGGCATCCGAGCTGGCGGAGATTCATGCCTTCAATCTCCCAATTGAATTGCTTCACTTCCCCGATGCCGGTCCCGAGTTCTTCCAGCTCGCCGAGACATGGGCTCCTACTCTCCGCTTTCTCTCACTGAAGACCAGTGCACGCTCGCGAAAGCCGCCTGAGGTCGAACCTTCCAATCGTATCCCATTCACTTTAAGAGGGATCGAAGTCGCAAACGACCTGGACCTGGCTGTCATTCCCTGGCTCCTGCACGCCGAGGAAGATTCTCAGGCGCTTGAGATTGGAGTACAGTACCACACACTGGACGGCCTTGGGACCTTGGAGGTCCATGCCACTCGGATTGTCTCTTTCAAGTCCCCCTCCGCCCCTGCGCGGAACGTATTGGAGCAGCTCACAAGCCTGGAGGAATTCATTTTGCAAGATCTGCCCAGCAAACCTCTCGTACTTCCTCCTAGCGTACGGCATGTTGGGCTCCACCCCGAGCTTCGCCATCCTGTCGCCAGTAGATTGGACAGTCCTGACGGCATGGACTACCTCTTCGATGCGCTGTCCGCGTTGCCCCGACTTTCTCTCGTCTCCGCAACTCGCTTCGCGAACGCCGAGATGTTGAAGTTCCTCGAGAGCAGATGTCATGAGATTGGTGTGGACTTTATCGCTTATGAGAACCCATCGCCTTTCCCGGTGAGTTGAACTTCTTGCTCTGGGGGTCCCCGAACTGAATCACTGACTAGATGGTTCAGCGCACCTACCGTGCCGATTGGATTTGTGCGTTGATCTGTCTCTGTTCAATCTGACATGCACGTTTCTGATTTTTTTTCCCTTTCTGTCTTCAATTATATAGAATGACCGGCAAGTCGTATCCGGTGGAACCGGTACACTAAAATGTTTCGATTGAGCTGATACTATTCCTACGCCGACGGAACTTGCGGGCTCTGTGGGCAATATTACATGCCAACGCCGCGGCATGCCTTTTCGACATCCCTCTCCTTTCCCTTCATCCAGTACCTTGCACCTCCCGATCGTCGCTCGACACCGCGGACGAAAATTCCAGCAGCCCTGGAAGAACATGGTGGTGACCCTGGATCCTAGCTCGTCGTGACAGGAGTTCCGGACACAATGTATAGAAGTCACTAAACTCTGACCAGACTGAGCCAGACATTTGTTTGAGAAGACAAGGAGGCGATCCACTATCGCGATATGAATTTTTTGCCAGTCCTCCAAATGACATAGACCGTTCTCCCTAGGAGACGCACGCGTTCGTCTGTCATCCTCCTCGAGCGATCCATTCCTCGGACCAGCAGGCATTTCCGCGGTGCGGGACGACCACCCCTTTTGCTAACTCTCTGTTCTATCTCCGCGTTGTTCACATGCATGATGAGATACCATACCTGACGCTTAAACTTGAGGTAAGTCTCTGCAGCTCAACCTCATCGATTGCGATCGCTACCAGCTTGGAATATTGCAGCGCGCTGCACAGGGGTCGTCAATTCCGTCCGTTCTCTAGAAGACAGATATCCAGGAACAAGACGAACATCGACAGATCGTGCACAGTTCGGCGCTCAATCGCAAGTTCATCGGCCCAGCTTGCAGCGGCCCTTCACTCTCTTGCTCCTACACAAAGTAGCCGGACGTGCCATGAATCTTTGGCGGCGTCGGGTAGCGTGTATCGCTGCACGGAGGTCAACAGCGGCCGAGATGCCTGCGAAAATCGAGGGCCACCCTTGCCTCGTGTACATAACGGAGGACGCGATATCGGTCGACAAGCGGTCCTCAACGGCGGCTGCGTTATTTACGCCTCGCGATGAGTCGCCAACCAACAAATTGTCACAAAGCCCGATCGGACTTGAGAGAGCCATGTGTCTAGAGATACACCCCACGTAAGCGGGAACACAGCCGAGGTATAGAGGGATGACAAGTGCGGGTCGGGATATGTTTTGAGTTACAGAACGACTACCTTCTGTGTGAAGGTCTGCCACGGAGACTGGTTTTGAGTCGGATTGGCGGAGCACGGTCTGACGAGATCGATGGAAATCTGAGCAGCACAGGCTTCAGGTCCATCAGCTGACGATGATCGCCGTAAGGTAAGTAGTCAAGCTCCAAGGCAGATGAAATCTCAATCTCTTCGATCTCATTCGAGATTTTGACGCCGTCGGCGACCTTCACACAGCTCATGACTTTCAAGAGGCTCGAATCCGGCAGCCAACCGTGGAGGCACATAAGCTTCACTTCCACTAGCTTCCACTTGGTGGGTCTGCGGTTATCAATGAGCAATTGTATTTTCGTATGGCGGCGAGGCTGGGCAACGCGCTTCGTAGTACTCTGAGCACCCCGAGACATCCGTTCGCAACACACTGTGGAACAACGTAAGCATGCTTTAGCGCAGCCATCATGGAGAACTGGTTCAATGCGCATGCAAAGGTGAGCATTTCCGATCACCAATACGCACTAATACATATTCATCGACTACGGGGGAAGTGTTGATGCCCGCGACGTCTTCTCCGTCACATTCCAGACCCTTGCTTGCAGGATCGTCTCCGAGCCGAATGACCCGCGGTCCAACAAGCTTCACGTCAAGCTCGTATCCTTCCGGACAACCAACAAAGATTTATCGAGGAAGACCATGCTAGCCCTGGAAGGCGTATCAAGAGGCAAACACGTGCAGCATGGCCAGCATCAGACTGCGGAAATTGCGGTTGGTATCTTCCACGCCCAAACATCGAAGCAGTTTCCACGGATGTGGCCGCCGGCCCGCCGTCATGCAAGGGCGCGATTTGAAGACGCTGTTGCTTGCTTCGTAAGGACCGTCTTCATTCTGGGTATACATGTTCCGTCAGTGCCCGATCTCGGCAGCACACGCGAAGGACACCATACCGAGCCAATCTACATATCTACCTCTCTGTAACGTGATCAGTAAGACGACCGGATTCAATCTGTGAGAACGAAATGCACTCACTGGGAAAAAATCGGGATTCCGGTGCACCACAAAGTCAACACCCATCTCGGTGCATCGATCGCCTAGCTCTTTCAGCACCCATGGCTCGATACCGTAAGTTGCTGAGACAAGACTGAGATGGGGGAGTGAGGAGAGCGCAGCGAACAGATATTCGAGATGGGTCGGGCCTGCGTAGGTCCAGGGATGAAATCCGACGTGTCGGAGGCTCCGCGGGAGCTTGAAGGCCTCGCCTGGCAGACCATGAATGATCAACTCTTCAAGCTCCTGCAACGGTGCAAGGACGTGAGGTGAAGGAAGGTTCGCATCGCATGTAAGAGACGTGAGCCTGGGAGCACGGGCTACCAGGGCCTCGAGCTCGAGCGACGAGTAGGCGTGCAGCTCGACCTCGCGGAGTGGTGGGTCTCCTCCCGAGGGTATGAGCCACTGCACTGGCGAGGGTTGGGCGAGGTGATAGAACTCGATGCCGAGAAGCGAGAAGGTCTCCGGGGTTAGGGTATCGCGGAGCACGGACTCGGGTGACCCGCCGCTGATCAAGATGTACCGGAGGGTGGCGGCCCATGCCTGCGCAAGCTGATAGAACATACAGCTCGCTGTCATGCCGCGAAGGCATTTTATCTGGAGGTCAAGCCCCTTCACCTGGGCCAGCTCGTCTGAGGTAAGCTTGTCGGAGCAGTCGATGAACACCTGCTGCATCTGAGGGAAACACGACAACAATGCCACGAAGTCGGGGACTTCTAAGGCTCCTTTCTGGCCACGTCGTACGTAGACCGACAGGGAACGGACATATGTTCCAAGGGAAGGATTGTGGTGGGTGATATTGATGAGGTAATGGACTGTCTGTGGGCGTGAGATCCTGCCACGCAGCCTGCGGAAGAGGAGCCTTTGCGCGATGGGAGTCCATAATTTGCAGACGAGACTGCTGGCGGCCAACGTAGAATAATCTACCTCCTGACTTTGCGATAGTCGGTACACCCATTCAAGAATGACGACATGCAGGTCAAATGGCAATATGGAATCCATGGCCCTTGTTGCTGTCATGTATACAATATCAGTCGACTCCTCGATGTCCGGGGTGGCGAGACGTTGAGGCTTACACTACTAGTACCCCAACTTGTGAGTAGTTTCTTCCTCTCGAAATCACTAAGGCATTCAGGATGACGCGACGAAGTAGTAGAGCAGTTGTGCAGCGAAAGGTGCTGGTGCTGGCGTTGCTGGTGAACCTGTGGTGATAGTGATGGCGAAGAAGACTAGCGCCTGCGACAGTCGAGCACGCAGGCTGATGATGGGGTTCTCGGCAAGGTAAAGGTGGTACCTTATTGAATCCAGTGCGTTCGTGCACTCAATAGCTCTGACTGGATGTAGGAAGCATGTCCATCATGATGCATGATGACTAGAGGAGGCGTATCGGTACTGTCAGTACTCAATGTTGGATGTGTATGGATACCTTGATTTTGAGCAAATTTTGAGAGATACCGTCGTGGGAAGTCGACCCGGCCCGGCCGTTGCCGAACTGTCGAGTTGAACATCTTTGCCTGCCTGCGCATTCACCACTCCTTTTTTTGGTCTCTAACAGTACTAAACAAATGAGTCATTTGGTCCTCCTAGAGTATAACTCTCAAACTTTTCTTCTCTCTTGTAATGTCACCGGCACTTCTCGAGTTCGGTAGTACCGCCAGCGGATCATCGCCTGGTGACCACGTCGTCCTCCACTGCCAACCTCCGGTGGGTGTATTGATTGTCGCCGAGGCATGATTTATTGACATTAAGACGCTGTTCGTCGACTACACCACCTGCAGAGCATTGACACGAAAGTCCCGTTGCCTCAACACAGTCAACAACTCAGGTTACTCAGAGTCTATTCCTCCACGGCATCGATCTCGTGGCTCTGACGCTTCCTTTCCGCTGGTCATGAGTCTTTCAGCAGGGTGAAATTGGTCCTTTGGTCATTTGTTTGGTTCTCAGCGACCGAATTCGACGCTCCTCGAAATGTATTCCTCACATACCATTGCACGATTCTCAGTTCAAATTATTTGGACCCGTAAAGACAGGCGAAGAGTTCATCGTGAGCCACCTCCTAGATGA
Source organism: Artomyces pyxidatus (assembly GCA_022160305.1). Taxonomy (NCBI): domain Eukaryota; kingdom Fungi; phylum Basidiomycota; class Agaricomycetes; order Russulales; family Auriscalpiaceae; genus Artomyces; species Artomyces pyxidatus. The sequence goes on along the minus strand of MU277235.1, from coordinate 54,360 downwards.
CCCTCATCCTACGCCTCGTACCCATCCTCGGGCCCTCGCATCGTCCCCCCGTCTCGCAAAACCGCTTCCCATCCCGCAAACCGTTTCCCATCCAACTCACACAGTACGGAAATGCGGCTGACGTTTGTGTTTTACGAAGTTCAACACTCGTGGTCTGCTAGTCAGAGCAACCGTATCCGTACGTGGGACACAACGCCTGGCAAACTCGCTGATGTATATCGAGGCACTTTGATCTTCCCTGTCAAGATCAGCAGTAAGACCTCCTTTCCGCACGCCTGAATCGACGTGGAAACTGGTGGCGAGAACGCGTGTCCTAGCCGGAGCGGCATATTCATGACTCGGGGGTGAACTGAGTAAGCGTAGGTAAGCGTGCGCCAAATATCTGCGCCCAAAGTCATGACTTACTCTTGCAAGCGCTGTCATCTTCGGACCCGCTGAGCGCATGGTGCCCCAGTATGGACCATGTATGCCTTTCAGATGTGGTTCGTACATTTGTGTTATGATTCTGCGAAGTTACCGTGAGAGGACGGTGAGTGTTTCGCGTCATCCACCTCGGTCATCGTTCCATCACACCCAATGTTTCGATAACATCCTCCAGCATGATGACAGTGTTGATCTACTAGCACTCTATAGGACCTTAACGCGTTACCGCTTTACCCTATAGATCAATGCCGGCTTGCGTCGTATCTCGGCGACCGCCCATACGCTTATAAATACTGGCGATGAACCCATTACCTTCTGAAAGCCGCATTTTTTCGCCTCCTTCGACTGCCTTCTTTCTGCACTTATACCACCGTCAACGACACTATGGCATCCAGCAAAGACCACGTTCTGGCAGGCGCGCCGGGTGAGTGCTGCATGAGGACCGTGCAGCACATCGGCGTGCCCCGCGGTATCGCAGAGGAGATCGGCGGTATCAACACCTATATTTCGCACTCGCCGGAGAAGCAGGATAAATACGACCAAATCATTCTCTTCTTCCCAGATGTGTTCGGGCCATTTTACATCAATACACAGCTCGTCGCAGATTATTTCGCGGGGAAGGGTATGGCTGTTCTTTCTCTCACATTCTTCACATTGCCGACGCATAGGGGCAGGATACCTGGTCGTAGTCGTGGACTACCTCGAAGGGGATCCCATCCAAGCGAACATGGGAAAACCTGGCTTTGAACTCTTCCATTGGGCCGGCCCCAAGCGTGATCGTGCGTACGAGCTCGTTCCGAAGTGGATTGAAGCTGTAAAAGCGCGCTACGGCAAATCGACCACCAAATACGCCGCCCTAGGTATGTGCTAGTCAGAATCCACGGTGGAAGTTACATCTAGACCCCGTATGGCAGGATATTGCTTCGGTGGACCGGATGTTCTCGAATGCGCCACCAGCGACTGGATATCAGCCGGTAAGTATCAGCCGCTATAGCCCACGACAAGTTTAACCAAGACCTACGTCCTGACCAGCGGCGATCGCGCACCCGGCCTTTTTGAATGAGGAACACTTCACAACAGTAAAACGTGAGTATTCTGCAGTAGGATTGCAAGTCACCTTCTTCAACTTGCCCACAGGCCCGCTCTTCCTGTCATGTGCTGGTGCGCATATTTCTTCAGGGAACAAGACTTTTTCGTGACCGACAACTTGTCATTATAGAAATCGACATTACCTTCCCACGGGATGCACGACATCGCGCAGAAGAGATCCTCGTAGAGCAAAAGGCCGAGTATCACTTCCAGCTGTTCTCTGGCGTTCGCCACGGGTTTGGGTGCCGTGCAGATCCAGAGGTTCCGCGAGATAGTGCGTATCGTACGATCCAACATTGACTGCGAGTCATTTGCTGACTTCCTGCAGAGTGGGCGAAGGAGCAGAGCGCTCTTGCAATCTTATCATGGTTTGACAGGTTTTGCCGATAGGTACACTGGCAATATACAAATCTGTAACAGAAGGCGTAGTATGGGAGTTACGACTTATAAGAAGGTGGATGTCGCCTCGTCTCCTGAGTAGAATCCAAGTAGAATTGAATCACAGCTGTCATGCACCCGTCACTATAACGCGATCAATCGGGAATAAAACCGCCGTCCATTGACTCCATTTCTTGAGCTTCTAGGTCAGCAATCGTATAGTGCACCCAATGGGCGGCATTTTCCTCTCCGATGAACAGGTTACCGCTACGTATGATGCAACAAACGAAGCACGTAGAGGGCTCGAGTATAGACGTCGCGGAAAAAGTCAGAGGGGGTGCTTTATGGTATCGTTGTTGTAATTTGGCTATGAGGTAGGGGAGGCGACGCTTGGCCGGACTCGATAGCAGACCACGCGAGAAGACGAATAATAAGGCCCCCGGATGTGATGAAGACCGGCCCCCACATGCCGGTGTCAGCGTCACTGTGAACATCGACTGCTGCTTTGTCCCCTGCCCCGAACAATGGCTTCAAACCTCGACAAAGCCTGCTCTTCCTCGCTGCCGGCTATCATTTGGTCGATATATCCGGAGGCGACGAGACGACTGTAGGTAAAGCCTACAACGGAGGCTTGAACCTGGACAGAAGTCAACGCGGTCATGTCGACGGAAAATCCGTCCCACATGTCTCCCCATGCTCGACGGGGGACGGTGTCGCCTTCGGGGATGACAATTTTGCACGACAAGAGCTCGAGATGCTTGAGCGTGCTGCTGTGGCGGAGGATGAAGTCTTCAGTTCCGAAAGAGGGGGCGAAGAGGATTGATTCCAGCGCAAGGGAGGACAGGTGAGGATATGTGAGGTCGCGGAAGGAGAGCGGTATATCCCTGTCGCTCGAAAGGGACAGGGACGTTAGGTTGCGTGCGAGCGCAGGAAGATGGAGGAGGTTGCCAATGTATCTGCTCCAATACGATAGCCCAGCACCGCGTCCACTATGTGGATTTTCGGACACACAAGAGAAACGAAAAGTAGTGATCGACTCGAAAAGTGCATAAAAGGAAGGGGAGAAGGAGACCGCCCCGGCGTACGGGATGACATTCTCGAGAGTTAGGGACTTGAGGGCCCGGGGGGATTTCAGTAGGTGGGAGACGTCGGATATCGCTTGCACGATGGAACCCTGGTGACCAGGTCCTGTCATCGTGCGATTTGCAAGGCTTGGGAAAGGGTCAAAGACAAATGTGAGGGCTTGTAAACAGGGGAGCAGCCGGATCCATGGGAGCGCTGAAAGAATTGTTTTGACAACACTCCAGGTGATGTAGGAGGCTGAAAGCGATAAATGGTAAGTCGCTGCCGCAGACGGCAATTGATATCCTTGGGACGCAGATGGTCGCGTACCTTCACTCGTCTCAACAAAACGCACTTCCCGTATATGTGGGGCGATAGTCTGGCATCGACACATTTTCGCGAATGCGAGGGAGCTGTTCACGGTGTTGATCATCTGGATGGAATGAAATGCACCTGGCGTAACCAGGGCGCACAACGGCTTGCAGGTAGCGCGAAGAGCGTACAAGTCGTGCACCTCCACGCCGCATTCGATGATCTGTTCGATGGTCTCCACTGGCAATTTGAGTATGCCGGTGGTTGATACCCGCATCTCTCCAAATTGCACAGAGGGCGGAATGTTGTCTAGTCGATGTTGATGTTGGATATTATCCACAAACCGGGCGGCGTGCGCTGGCGTGCGACCCCAAACAAGCGCCTGCCGGCACTCCAGGGTCTAGGCTATACTCCGAGGGATATGCGGAGGGGGGATATGGCTGTTCAAAGCTCGGCTGGCTATACATCCAGAAAAGTTTATATAGATACATATCATCTCCGAGTCATATCATTCACCTGTAGGATACAGTGCACTCCGTACAATACTTGAATTGCGCAACTGAAGAATCTCTATCATCTTGATCCCCGCGTATCACAGCTTAGCCATGACCGGCGCATCCACCTTGACTTCCGCCTTGGCCAGATCGCGCAGCTGTCTCCGCAGAATCTTGCCCGCCGCGCTGCAACTCACATGTCAGTCTCGCGTCACCGCAGCGTAAGTGGAGAAGGGGCCACCTTTTGGGGATGGCGTCGATGACGACGACGCCGCCGCGCAAGTACTTGTGCTTCGCGACACGCGACTTGATCCACGCCTCTACATCCTTGGGGAAAGACGGTGGGGCGCCCGACGGGCCGGCCTTGTGCGCAACGTACGCGCGCGGGAGCTCGGTCGCCTGCGCGGGGTCGTCGATGCCGATAACGGCGACGTCGACAATGTCGGGGTGCTGCAGCAAGACGCTTTCGAGCTCGGCTGGTGGAACTGGGCACAGATATTGTCAGTGAACTGCCTGGTCCAAATGCGGAGGAAGGTACCTTGGAAGCCCTGTCACAAGGTATGAGATGAAAGCTCGTGCAAGCAGGAAAAGGCAAGCGGCGCACCTTATACTTGATGAGCTCCTTCTTGCGATCGACGATCTGATAGAAGCCTTCGCTATCCACGACTGCAACGTCGCCCGTCTTGAACCACCCGTCCGGCGTGATCGCGTTCGCCGTTGCGCTGGGGTTGTTCAGGTAGCCCTACACGGAGTTCACAATAAATAAGTTTGCTATCTTGCTCTGACTGGAAAGCACACACCTTCATGACGACCGGCCCACGCACCCACAGCTCGCCGGGCTCTCCTTCTTTCGCGTCAGACTCGTCATCGACGACAAGACGAGCTTCGAGGTTCGGGAGGAGGATCCCGATGCTGCCGACCTTGCGTTGCGCGTGTGCACGGGGCAGCAGGTGCGTGACCGGCGAGGTCTCAGTTAGGCCGTACCCTGGCGTCTCAGTCAGCGGATACGAAGCAAGAGGAAAAGGGAGACGCCGCACCCTGCGCTATGTCCACCGTCGCGCCGACCGATTTGAGTCTCTTTATCGCGGCGCTTACCATAGCGGCACCCAGAGGTGCGGCACCGGAAGAAAGGTAACACAAAGACGTCATGTTGTACTTCATCACCGCTGCAACACGGAATCAGATCCTCAGTCCTCAACGTGGTTAGTAGGGTGAGACTCACCGGGATGATGCACGAGCGCCAAGATGATGGGCGGGACCACCCAGATCGTGGTGACGCGATATCTCTCGATGTTACGGCAGAACTGCTCGGCGTCGAACTTAGGCATGATAGCGACGGGGATGCCGGCGGAAAGGGGGTAGAGCACGAGCTTCACGACACCTGGGTTCCATGAGCGGGCTGCGTAAAGGGTCGGGAAGGGGACGCACCATAGATATGATAGAATGGAAGTACACCCAGTAGGACGTCTTTCCCCGGCTGCAGCTGCAGCTGTACGGGTTTGATAATAGCCATCACCGAGATTAAGTTTCTATGCGTCGTCTGGAAAGTCATCAACACCGCGTATCTGTGTGAAGTGGAGAAGATGCGCACCTCGACGCCCTTCGGCTTTCCCGTTGTGCCGGACGAGTAGCACAGAAGTAACGTCTCGTTCGCCGCCTGCTCTGCCGTGAACTTCTCTTCCGACTCGAGCGCGCCGGTGCCGAGAAGCGACTCGAGCGCCAGTAAGCCCTCCTTCCGCGCGACGTCCCCAGTCCCGCCGAGTTCGAGCACGACCAGGCGCGCCTGCGCCTCCTCCTCCGGTACCTTCAGCAGCTTGAACATCTCCCGCACCACACCGACCAAGTCGGGGTGAGCGAACACGACGCGCGCGCCGCTATCCGTGTACTGGTATGCGAGTTCCGGCGGTGTGTAGGCACTGTTTGCGAGGGTCGCGCGTGCGCCTGCGGCGACGAGTCCGAGTAGGGCGACGGGCCATGCGAGACTGTTTGGGCTGAAGATCATAGCGGTATCACCGCGCGCGATGCGCAAGCGGCTGCGTGCGCCATAGGCGAACTGCAGGGACAGCGCACGCACATCGGCACGCGTGAGGGTGCGTCCGGTGGGGGCATCGATGTAAGCGGGCAGCGCTAGGTCGTGCTTGCAGGTGTTGAAGAGGAATGTCCAGATGGACTCGGAGGGAATGTCTACGCTGGGGAGGGGCGAGGTGTATATTGTCATGGCGAGCTCAGACTAAAATCTGGAGGGAGAGGAATGGGGGGAAGGGCAAGTGCGGGGTCGATTGAAATAGCTGCCATTAATGTTCGATGCCGGTAGTACACCGAGGGTGGGGAAGGAATCAGCTGTTCAAGCGCTCACGCGCTCACGGTCTATCCGCGGTCACTGGGTCAGACTTTGGTGCCTTAGGATATCAGTGGCTTGTAAATGTTTACCTGGCGTATTGAGGGCTGCCATGCACGTATACGAGAGGGGGTCCAGTGCAAGGTTTTGAGGGCGAGCTGAACACAAGCTAGGGACGCCGCCCAGACTTGAGGAGTCGTCCCTGCAGTCCTGCTTGTCATGAGCACCGTTCGAACGAAAATATGACAAAATTGGATAAAATACTGACGAGCGTACGTACGGCCGATAGCCATGGTAGACAGAGAGAAGACATACTGTGTGCCCGCTGCAAGCTTCGGAGACACGACTGTGTGTGAGAGCAGGCAACGCACGGCCGCGGACAACGACTGCGACGATGAGCGAGGGACCGAAGGCGGCGGCCCGGTGACGGAACGGCCATAAAGCAGGCACGGCCGGCACCGGCACCGTCGTTTCCCGAAGAGGCCTTGAGCCGGTCGGCGTCGGGTCCCCGTATTGCCGCCCTTGGCGGAGGACCAGTCGCATCAGGAAATTCATGATGCTATGATAAGGGGATACAATGTAATATAAGGCAACTAACATACGGAAGGCATGTCAGTCTTCCGCATCGCGGGATAATGTCTTAGATGAGACGTTAGTGTTTGTGGATTCCGCAATGGCCAACAGGCTGCGTACCTTAGAGATAGCTTGGTCTGACTCCAGCCGGCTTGTGGCGAAGCTGACATGTACATCGCCCCTTGTAGCGCTCAATGCCGTTGATTGTTGGCTATCGCACTGTATCATCTGACAAGGCTATATCAGAGGCAACAGAACGCCTGAAGACATGTCGGCTCGCAAGCCGTGTCAGAAAGTGAAGGCCATGTAAAATTGGGCAGACTATGAATGTTTGTCATCGCTACCGGGCGGGGGGCTTCAGCCAACCACTTCTCAACGACGTTAACGCTTGTGAATCCTACAAAATTATGCAGGACGCTGCTTCCGGGAAAGGCTTGGTCTGCTGCTTTCCGAGCAGCGAGAGATAGGCTATAAGCATCAGACTTCGTGGTGTCTTCCCATGGAACAAATTAATTAGATCACCTTTTGTCACAGGTTCACACATGCTAGAATGACCTAGAAATATAATGGGTGTCTCATCTCCGGGTCTTGCAACAACAGACAAATTTGCGATACTAGCTCAGGGCTTATCATGAGGGCTACCCTGACAACCAATTGCTGTTGAAGTACAAGGGTGTCCAGCATTGCGTCGTCAAGAGACATCATAATAATGTGTCGCCAGACTTCCATTATCTTGCAATGCCTGCACTGTATAAGGCAATATGTCAAGTTTTGACAGAACTACGCCATCTAGAGAGTAATTCTACAATCGGGTGGAAAAGTGACCAGTGTATGCGATAAGCCGTTCGTATCGTCGCTCGCGTATATCCGTTTCTCTCCCTTACTGGTCTGACGTGCCGTCGTGTGTGCTTCGATGGAGTGCCCGATCCGCGCGCACGCGTCAACTTCGCGTCCATCTGCGCGGCCGCGACGCAACACGTGGTGGCGGGCTGTTGAGAAGGTTCGGATTCATGATAGGGAGGTCAAAGGGCCCTGCGGTGGGCAAAGTGACCGAGTTGTCTAGAAATACAGGTAGTGTGTGTACGGTGTTGCCGGAAATGGGTGGCGATTTTGGGACGTACGAGCGAAAGGACGACTCGCGACGGCTGTCCTAATGGTGAAGAGGCGATCGGTGTCGAGAAAAGGCTCCACCGATGCGAAAACCCCGGCCAGTCGACTTGTCAGCCCTGCAATAAGCCCTCGTCAGAAGTGACAGACTCACGGTGAACAGCAGCTCGCATTCTGCGGAGGTCAGGCCAGCAGTCATGTCGGTGTGGTACGCGCAAATGGGGGTGTTGTCCAGAAAGCCCAGCCAGCCGAGTAGCGCTAGGGTAAGCGGCTCTTTCATGTGGATTTTCATTCAGCTAGGTCAGCCGCCACGGGCGTCGCATTGAACTTGACGTCGTCGTTTATTAGCGGTCCTGTAGGTGCTGCCTGACATCGGGGAGATCGACGATGGTTGGCATTGAGCTCGGTGGCATTGCGAATCCCAGAGAGCACGAGCACCTGCGGAAATGCCAACACATCCGCCAACAGGACAGCTTCATTCGTTGGACAACATAGACTGTTCCTGGACAGAGGATCAATGCTCATCTGCGATTCGGGAACACGTAGGATTGATACCGAGGGATCCGTTGATGCCATGCGTAGAGGGATCAATGTCGCCACTCGTGTTGTGGCCATCAGCAAAGGGTGAAATCTGTTCGATCTGCTCAGATCGTAAGCCAGGGAATGGTCTCATGACGAGAAAGCCACGTGGAGGGGCTTCTTGAACGGCTCGAATGTGTTCCAGGACTGACGTGAGGACTCAAGACGATCACGATGAATTGGTCGCGGCTGTGGAAGGGGTAGGGCCGAACAAGCGAGGGACGATGATGTGTGGGATTGCGAGGATTTCCTGACATGGCTTCCGAAGGTTAGTTTCACATCACCCTCGGAGGTGTACTCACACCTTTTCTGCTCTTCCCTATGCCTAGCTTCTCCGATCTTCACCTCCGCGTAGTCGAACAAAGTGCACCTTACGCCGGATGAACCGATCGGGAAGGACTATTTCTAATATCAACTGGAGTCGTACGCGGGGCACACGAGATATGAATGTCGCAGACAAGGGTGGCTAACGCACTGTGCAAACTTCGACGGTTTCAGAGTTTCTATGATGACGGCATCACGACTATGTTGCAAATCATTCTGACGTCGAGGAGGCGTAGGTATAGATCTGCCTATGAGTGAGAGGTGGGCGCACTATATACATGTACGTGAAAGGAGATTCTTACTCACTTGGATGAGCGTCGCTGAGACAAAGCCACGTGACACAGAGACAGTAACAGTGCACACTGCAAATCGGAGATGAAGGGGAGGAGAATGGCCCATTCCGCACTTGACGACGTTCTAGTGAGCATGGCTGGAAAGAAAGAGTACAGAAGAAAGAACGGCGGTCTCAGGCTCACCGCGGCGATATGAAAGAGTCGACAAGATGGATCTATAGCTGGGCTTGGGAAGAACTAGAAGCCAGGTCACCAAATGGAGGTACTCGGGTGACTCACCATCGAAAGCGCCGGCCGATTGCGAACTTGTCTAGATACTACTACTTGCCAGTGCACAGCCTCACTTGAAGGCTTCAATGCTAGAGGGAGTTGGGTTAACCAGAGACATCTAACCGCTCATTAGACAGCGGTCAGATACAACTGACCCGCTTATGGGGACGGATGTATCTGCCCTTCCAATTCAGCCAAAGTTCTGTTGGAAATCGAGGTGCGTACCGCTTGCTCGCTACCCATTTCTTACAGAGTAAGCACAGCTGTGCTACGCCGGACAGATGTTTCCGTTCGGGCTCGTTGCCCTTCCTTCGTCAACCCGTCACAAACGCATGGCCAAAGCCATCTGCGCGGTCGACGCCTACGCCGCCACATGTATCCAACCGGTCATTCGCATCGGCGTGGCCAAATTCCTCCGCGCGGCCATGAGTCTCCTCGCGGCCGAAAGTATCCAGCCCCTTCCTTGACGTACTTTCGCGTTGTCGCCGTGGAGGGCGGAACAGTGGTAAGGGTGGGGTCATGGCCCCGGTTCTCCGTAGGCTGAGGCGCTCACAGCCGCCGAGCTGTGCTAGAGGACTAATGCAGATGGCCTGGCCCGCTCGGCGCGTTGCAGCATCTACGATGAGGGCTATACCCAGGGGGCGAGCGAGAAAGAAGACGGGCTGGAGACAAGAATTCGTATACAGTACTTATACCTGAATCAAACAACAGATGTTTACAGGCCGGTGTACCCTAAGATGTCAACTCGCCATGGCGAGAGGCGGCCAAACGATCTTAGACCACAAACTACACTGTAATATACGGCCCTTTCCAGCGTAAGTAAATGAACGAGTCGCCGCGCCAGCTGATTACGAAACTTGCCTGGAAGTCTTCTTCTGCCTCCCCCTCTCCCTCGTTCCCTCTACGCCCCACCAGCCATGGTATCCCTCTGATCCCTCACCCTCGTATCGCACCTCGCCCACCACAGCCCCTGCAAATCTTCAATCGTGTCAGCGAATGGTCGTCCCGGTCACTGCGCATACCCACCAACGCTGACGGTCACTGTGTCTCCCCTCCTCATGCGTCCCTTCCACGCTCCCTTATCCGCCCATCGTCGCCGTGGATTTGCTCAACGGCGAATTGTCCGGGCTCGCGTTGACGGTACTTGCTTTTTGCCCACGGACGCTAGAGCGGCGGTCAGGATTAGGCCAGATCTCAATGGTAGCGGTGACGGTACACCCGGGTGACGTGCACACCGACGCCTGCTGAACGTTCTTGTGCTGGCTGGGTCGTTCGCCAACTCGCGCTCGAGGTACGGGACGTCTTGACGTTCGCAGCGACGTGGACGATCTTTTCGAGCGCGGCACCATGTAGCGTGTGGAGGGATACCTGCAGGGCAGATTCACCGATAGACGGGGAGACAAGAGCGCTGCACATTTCTGCAAGATCCGCATATACGGTTGAGCATGATGTCCGGGTAGTGCGAAACCCGGTCAAGCGCCTTACGGGTGAGGCGGCGGTGTCCCAGAACGCGGGGAGAAAGTCGCGCGGGGGGTAGCTGGACGTTGATGGGACGCATCCTCGTCACCTTCCGCGCACGGCGACTGTCTTACTACAGCAATCACGAACAGCGTCGACGATGTCTGAGGCCTCCGCGTCGCTGGGTCTCCGTTGATTGATGCGGAAGATCTGCATGGCGCTCTAGACGATACACGCAGAGTGTGGGGCGAGTCCAGGTCAGTCAGAAGCAAAGCGAATTTGAGGAGGATTCGCGGAGGAGATGGAGGAGCCGCCAACCCTCTGTTGGCTATGCGCAGTCATGGTCCAAATTGGAGTGTAGCTCGTGCGACCGCTCGTCGATGGCCACCTGCGGAATTGGTGACGTCCACACGGTACTTGTGCTCGAATTCGCCATAGCTGATCCGAAGTGACAATATGTCGTGACTCGATAAATACGCCATCACCTTTGGTCTCCGCCATGGACGAACCGCATGGATACCCAGATGTAGAGCCCTCCCTGGTCAGTGAAGTAGGTGGAGTAGTGTCGGAAGGCCGAAAGAGAGAAAGCGGCCCGCAGACGTGACACGATGAGCATGGGCGGACGGCAAGCAGACGGCGTTTGTTCCACTGTATATCCCGAGCCTAGAACCTTGCAATGCGGGTCACTTTGAGATAGGAACAGCAGAAACGCATGGGCGTACATGTGAAAGTGATATTGCGGGTCTTGCACAGGAATTCATTTTGTACGTAGCCGTCGTCACATACCGGGCCTCGATCCCGATACATGATACTTGTGACCAAAGAACGCGCGGCGTCAGTACCAGACGACGGCGCATCGTCAGATGAAAACAACCCTGGAATCGACCACAGGATGAAATGTGTTTAAAGAGAAAGAAAGTGAAGTGCCACTTACGCTCGGCCATGTCCATCGTGATCTTGGGATGAATTGAGAGACAGTTTGGCGACAGTGAGTTGGATAGGCCACTAGGCGCATGATGACAGCCTAAGCTGGTCGCCAGCGATCATCCAGACGTATTTGGCTGGACGGTGTAGATGATTATGAGTCGATAAGGACAATATGTGTGTTAGAAGTAAGGGCGTACATATCGTCAGTGCGGACTCAAGAGGCGAAACTTCTCGAATCCAGTGACACGGTCGTCTCGGTGGAAAAGCCAGTCTCAAAACCCAGTATAGGCCTGCCATTCGCACAGAGAGTCCAGGGCTTTCGCAAAGCCGAAGTATCGTAGACGAGAACGCGGCAGCGGGGTCGAAGGCGATAAGGCAGTCTGAGCAGAAACGCCGTGACGACTCAGACTCAAGTAGTATCTGCGCTTTGTATCTGCCTGCAATTCACCCAGGAAACCCCGGGATCTCGCAAAGCTCAACGCGTGCACAATAGAGGGTCCAAGTCAGGGTAGTGGTGCCACCCGGGTGTCCTAGTCACGATTCAAGTTGCTGTATTTAAACTTGTTGCCGGTGAGGGAGACGTCGTTTGAACTTGAGAACGTTCAAGTTCATTTTGAAGGTGATGTAACAGCTCCCGTTAACGTTACAAATCTTCTCACGGAGCCCGAACGACCGGCACGGCCGGGTGTCGTGAACTCGCGGGGCCTGAGCCTGAGACAAGCCTGAGACTGCAAAGTTTTCAAGTTAGCGGTATGCATGGTCATCCTTTCCAACGCTATCCGTGCAATTGTTTCCATCGTATTCCCTCGTTCGTGTTTATATCTGAATATATGTTATCCTCAACTGCAAGTCCCCTCAAACAGAATCCTCGGAGTGGCAGGTGTACCATCATGATATCCTATCCGCAGCAGCCGACAAGGCTCCTTTGTGGTCCGCCAGTGGCTGCTCGCTGGTCTCAGCTGTCAAAATAGGTAAGTAGTCAGGTTGAATCGTCCAGTGATCCACGCTTCATCATGCGCGAGCCTCGTGTTGCGCCACTCCGCCACTCTGGTAAGCAGACATACACAATATAACGCACCTCATGTAGGTCATCCGCCCTCACGCGCCACAGGAAATGCCCGCTCGCGCTCGCAATCATCGCCGACCGACCGTCATCTCAAATCGCAGTCCTTCGGATGGTCCGTCACCGCCATCAAGCGGACTCACAGCATTGGAACTAGATGACGATGCCTCTGCAATATAATGCGAAGGAGACACGGCGGGCATGCGGACGAGGATGACGATGTTTGCGTTCGAATGACGTGTGCAAAGTGTGAATGCGGCGCGCGGAGTCCATGGATCCTCGTCAGCGACTCAGCGCGCCCTCGCCGACCGATACAGAACAATGGTCTGTTCTGTACCTCAGATCTTAGACTTGCAATCTGAACGTCCCGTATCTGGAAGGAGCTGGATCGAGGATCTCTGGCATGCATTATATCGACACCTCTGGAATCCTGAGCACGCACGAGCTGTTGTAGGACGCGTTCAATCCTTGAGCACAAAGAATGTGATTCATCATAAATTGTCGTATGAAGAGTATCGTTCTGCCAATACTCCAGAGAGCAGCTCTGTCAGACCTTGAGATAAGTGCATCACGCCAATTCAGTATGAATCATCTCAACGTCGTTCCCCGATACGTCCTCACAAAGTTGTTGGTCTGGACACACCATCGCGAGATGCACCCGTAACTGTGCCACAAACTCTCTGCAGTCGGTGACTTTGATCAAGCGCTTCCGCTCTGCTTCTGTTATGACTATAGAGTGGATATGTCGTCTGATAGATTTCAGTTTCGCACTGTGAACTTGATCGAGATATCGTGTACATGCTCACAAGTGATCGATGACGCCCTGTCCTCGTTTGAGTATCTTCGAACAATTGACAATGCCGCATTGAAGATCGGGACGATGGGCTATAGGACATCGAACTGTTTCTTCCTTGCAATGCTTCAGAATAAGACCGGATCTCTTTTCAGCCTTGATTCTTCCATTCTTCCTCGTCTTCGCGATACGACGTACTGCTGGTCAGTCAGTTTGTAAATCACAGGCTTGAGGGTTCGGATAACCCACGATCAGATTGCTCTGTCTGGAGGCTGTCACGATCTGAGCACGTTCTTTCAGTCTGAAGATATCCCGTGAGACATTGCAAGATGTTCCCCACCTACTGTTCTCGACATTCCTTCAGCCTCCAGCTCTTCACGAATACCCGATAACGAATTCCAAGCATGCCAGAGGCATGACTCCAGCTGCAGCACGTCGTCCCCATATTGGCTCACCAACCTCTGCACACGAAGCTCTCTCCATACCTGCGCAGTACAATCCAGGTTCTCCGCGCTGATGAAATCGCATGCAATCTTGATTGCATCCGCTTGATTACTCACCTGATCAAATCAGGATCATCGTGTCGACATATGAAAAGCAAAGCACATTAGGACTTACTTGGTGGGCGCAGCCAGCCGGGATAAAGACTGCCTGCCCTGGGTATTGGTGTATGGTGTAGGGAGTAACACCGTACTCCTCAGCGAGAACATGAAGCATGGATGGTGTCAGGTACGTCTCTTGGTTATGGATGGGGTCGCCCGTGCTTTTGCTGTCTACATCTTTGCGTATATAGTCTCGGACGCGCCCCAGTGATGACGGTGGAAATAGATGCCACAGGGCGTAACCTGGGGCTCCATCGATCGTCTTGCCGGCATATAACGCGAGATTGACGGCACTCGTGAGGTCCAGGTGCAATCGAGTCGAGCCCCGACAATCTTCGGACGGAAGATTACTGGTACCATGAGCAATATACATCTTGGGGCCTGGATTGTTTTTGATGGCGTGGATGAGACATTTAAACTACAACAGACTCAAATATAAACGCACCAAGGTCCGGGCGGACACCGTGATGGGGGAAATGTGACGCAAGGTTGTAAATGCCGTCCGCGGTTGTATAATCTGGAAATGGGACCCCTTTCTCGAACGCCCTATAGAGGTCGGGAAGGACATCTTCAAGTCTGTCATTAGGAGGCCAGTCCTGAAGGAGTCTCATATTTATAAGAATATAATGGTATGACAAGAACCGACACGTACCTTGAGCTTCAAAATTGTATGCCGGGTGGCAGGGTCTTCTGCGAATGTCTCGAAAAATTGGCTGAGGGTTGAATTCGTTTGTGAATTAGTTTGACAATCTACAATCTTGACCTTTGTTGTCCCATGCCGTCTGGATAGGTCTTCCGGGGTCCATCTCCCTTGCAGGACGCAGTCCGTCACGACCAAAGGTTCGCCACGAGCCCACACACTCGCAAAATTGGACAGGGACATAGATGTTTTCTTGAAAGTGGGTACGGTCGGCCCGAGACCAAACTCAACTGAGTCAGAGCTGCCATGACCTCTACGTTAGACCTTATTCGCAAATGCAAAGGATGACATACCTGATGCTCTCACTGCCCTTGAAACGTTCCATTCTCGATAGTGCGTCCTCCAGCTCAGCGCTCGTGAATCGGGTCATGGGTGTGAGATATATGGGATGCTGAATGCAGGTGACGCGAATATCTGGATGTGACTCGGACAGTGTCATGCTGTCTTTACAGGGCGTGCAGAGCTCACGCCCGCAGGCACGGCAGAACCATGACTGAGAAAAGATAGCTGTGACACAACTGTCTGCCAAAGTTATTGGAATGATCAGGGTGGGTGAAAGCAGATGCAAAAAATCTATGACCTACCGCACGTAATCCTTGTTTGTACCTCACGCGGTCGCATAATGAGGTCCGGGTGCGAGGACATGTGTTTATGCTCGTCAAGAAGGGTGGGTAGGAGGAATCGAGCGCAAGTGGCCTGTATGTACAACAAAGGGATCAGCAATCAACATCTTACCAGCCCACGTCTGGGATCATCAGGCTTACAAGTTGAGTTTCAATCGTTTGAATGTCATAACCACGCGAGAATATTGATTGTCGCTTCATCGTCACAGGTTCTTGTTCGAAATTGAAGGCAAAGCCTTCCGCCAAGTTTTCCGAGTCCGCCAGCGGAATCGCCGCGACGGTCCTAACACCTTTAAAAACAAAGTATATGCCGCATCCGTTAGGCGGAGAGCAAACGCTGAACCGGAAGACTACTGTGACACAGACCTTTGAACCGGCATACCTCGCCGTTGTATGGCCGGCTCGACGATTTCTCACCGTCGTCGCATATGAAACAGAACGGCAGGGTACGCCCAGAGGGCCACTTGATCCCTTTGAACGGTTGGCGACTTTTGCAAGTCGCATTTTGAACTACGTTCGATGAAGGAGTGGCTGTGGGGGAGTCACGGTTGCGAACTTGGCCTCTGTCTGCTGGCATGATAAGTATTGAGCCACGAGGACAACTGGACGAGCTATAGGCTGACGGGGCGCCGGGTGCGCCGCTGCGGCAGTGCTGTCACGGTCGAACGTGGACAAATAGCCGACTCGAGTCGACTCGGACGCGCCGCTAGCCTGCCGCAGCGGCTCCGAGTCTGAGTCGACGTCAACTTCGCCGATATCTTTCCGACCATAACCCTCCTCGAGCTCAGGCAGCTACAGCTCTTCCTCAACCTTTTTCTTTTTTCATCGACCAGATTTTTAGGCGAAAGCATAGGTCGCTCGTCGTGTGCCGCCCATGCGCGCATCAACTACATAGTATGCATTTCTTCTCAGTTCTTCATTAGACGAGGTGCGTGTTTCCCCCCATGATCATCCATAGATGTTGCTCAGCAGCCTTTGGAATGATCTCAGCTCTTGACATCAACACCCCTCTCGCTCATCAACTCCTTAACCCACCTTACCTATCTCATCTCCGCTTCCCCCGAACACGCCGGGAGATCATGACCATGGATGGCGGTCTCGAATGATCTACCACGACCTCTGCATGTCCCCGCCCACGCCGGAGAATCTTGCCCAACTATCACCCCTCGAAGTCCATGCTGACCCTCCCAAATTCCTACGACAAGCACGGCGCGTATCGCTTTTCTACCTTCCTTCTTAGCGTGGTCGTCGTTCGCAGCAACGAATCCATCCGGTCCCGCGTTGTCCCAGGCAGGCACCCTGGTGTCGTATGGTGCGTCTTTGAGGCGTTGCTGGCGAGCAGGGGCTCAAGCACCAGCGTGAGTTCCGCTAGGGTCGGCGTGCGAACAGGAGCAGCGAGCGAGACGGTGGACTGCGGAGTTAGCGCGAGTTCTTCAAAGACGCTTTACCGGATAGATCGGAGACCGAGTCGTGTTGGCCAGACATCGGTCAATGAAGAGGTGCGTCTTCTGTTGTCATTCTTCAACTGAGATCCGTGCCTCACAGGACATGTCTTCCGTCCGCTCTGTCGGAGTATCTCGAGAAGATTTCGGACTTCCTCGTCTGCACGATCGTGTTGCGCTTGATGAGAGCGCCAGCTGTGGTCTGGAGACTGTAATGCCAGTCAGCGAGAATGTTGCCAAGGATCAAGTAAAGTGGACTCACCCAAGGGAGACGGGAGCGACATCGAGAATGAGAAGGTCCTGGGTCTTCTTGGAGGTGTCACCGGACAAGATAGCTGCCTGGACAGCGGCGCCGTAGGCTACGGCCTCGTCAGGGTTCATGCTCTTGTGGAGCTCCTTGTCGTTGAAGAAGTTGGACACGAGCTTGACGATACGGGGGATACGGCTGGAGCCGTCGACCAAAACGACCTCGTGGAGGCCCGGGTGGCGGATGACAGGGTGCGCTTAGCGCGCTCGCAGGCGGTGCGGAGACGACGGAGAGCACGAGGATTCGAGGACAAATCTGATATACAAAGTTAATGATACCCTCACATAGATAATAAATACCACTCACCCTTCTTGAATTTGCGCTTCAATTCCTGGACGAAGTAGTTGACGAGACGGTTGTCGAAATCCTCGCTACCCAAGGGTGTCACCGGCGGTGGCCTTCACTTCAAAGATACCCTCTTCGATCGTAAGTAGGGACACATTGAATGTTCCTCCTCCGAGATCGAAGATGAGCACGTTACGCTCCCCAACAACCTTCTTGTCGAGGCCGTACGCGATGGCGGCGGTAGTGGGCTCGTTGATGATACGGAGGACATTGAGGCCGGAGATGGTGCCGGTGTCTTTGGTCGCCTGACGCTGAGAGTCGTTGAAGTAGGCAGGTACGGTAACAACAGCATTGTTGATGGTGTCGCCGAGGTGCGACTCAGCGGTCTCCTTCATCTTGACGAGAACCATGGACGAGATGTCTTCTGGCGACTGTGGCACATGTGAGCACGATGATTTGGGGATAGATAGATCGTGGATTTCACGAATTCCTTGTCCTCTCCACGGTACTGAACACGAACGTAGGGCTTGAAGCCCTTGTTGAAGACTTTGAAGGGGAAGTGCTTGATATCGGCTTGCACCTCGCCGTCATCGAACTTGCGTCCGATCGAACGCTTCGCGTCGAAAACGCCGAGATCTAGAGGTAAGCAAACCAGATCCATGAACGTAAAAGGAATGGTACGCACATATTGTGAGGGTTCATCGCGACTTAGTTCTTTGCGGCATCGCCGATCAGACCTCCAAGGCCGGAAGAGGAGACGTAGGAGGGCATCGTGTGGTTTCCCTGGCTGTTGGTGATGATCTCAACGCGATCGGTTTGTCAGACATGGCTGGTCAGATGCAAGGTAATCGAGAGGGACAGTGGATACTTACGAGTATGCGTGCTGCCGATGGCTTTTTGCAAGCGGGAGAGGGGAGGGGAAGACGATGAAAAGCAAAGCAAGAAGGCCTTGGTCGAGGCCGTACGCGCTGGAGGGCTCTTTGAGAACACAGAAGGTTTTGAGTGCGCGTTGTCAGTCACGAAAGCCGCGCCTATTGAACGCGAGACAGGCGCGCGCGATGGTTGACTGCGTCGCAGATCGGGAGACGGCGCTCGGCAGGAGCGGCCCGCATAATTATGAGATGGTGTTAGCAGGTTCAGAGCGCGGAGGCAGAAAGCGCACCAAGACGCGCCCCGTGCTGATCCAACGGTGATGGAGCAGGCGAAACAGGGAGATTCCCGTAGATTCGATAGACTATATGTACATACATCGCACAAAACACCTGGCATACTACACTTGAAGTCTGTCATAATCAAAACAGCAAAAGCGTACGCACCATCACCGACCCGCCGTCTACAAGACCGGCACTGCCCTCACCGGGAGGCCCTGCGGTATCATCCATGCCGGAACCCAGATGAGCTGGCCCTCCCAGCCTAGCAAGAGCGGCTCCAGCAAGATGTCAGTACGTCCAAAGTACTATATGTCTAGCCACTTACCTCCATCACATCTGCCCCTTCTGTCCTTCCTACCCCGCCGGCCTCATCGCCATTCAGATGCGCCGCCCCGCCTTCGAGGCCTCCACCAACCAACGCACCGCCCCCCAAGACCTCTCCGACTCCGTCGGTGAGCATGGCGACGTCTTGAAGCGCCAGGGCAGCCTCTACGGCTATCTCATCCGCCTCGTCGTCATCCACCTGCGCTGCATCGCCGTCAACGCCCCCACCAGCCAACGCGCCGATCCCCATGACCTCTCCGACTCCATCAGTGAGTATGGCGACGTCTTGAAGCGCCACGGGAGCCTCTACGGTTATCCTACCCGCCTCGCCGCCATCCACCTGCGCTGCATCGCCGTCAACGCCTCCACCAGCCAAGGCGCCACCTTGAGGGGCGGGAGTGATGATCAGAGGCGGACTGGATGCGTCTACGGCCTGATGCGCAAGCTACAACCTGGTAAGCACACGGTGCAGAAGGAGACGAACTTGCTATCTTACCAGAAGCTGCAGCTCTTCATCGATGAACGACATAATTCTGAAACGAGATGAAACAAAGAGTTCAAAATGAGAGAAGAGGATGATACGATGGAGAGGAAGGGATATGAGATGTTGAGAGGTGGTGGTAGGAGGCAAAGAGTGCAGGTCCAATACGACGCGACTTCAACGCGCCACTTATGGCGCGGTGAGGTTGCGCCCGCCTCTTCGGCTCACGTTCACCAGATATCCACGCGCCCGTTCGTAAACAGTAGAGCAGGAAGAGTGTATGTCTACACGTTGGGCGCCAACGGCTTCACCGCGAAGCTCCCATATTTGGCTAAGTTGTGAATATTCTTGCGAGATATTCGGAATTCACATTCTGCTTGGAGATGTTCCCGCAATATTTGGGCCACGCCTGAGGTAAAAAGCTCCCGAGGGTGTCAAGAATTTCGAGGGTGACTTGTAAGTCACGTTTTTTGGAAGGTGTCGCTGTTATGGGCGAACGCATGGATATTCTTGTCTGCGGGGTGCACAGCCGTGCGGCCCCGCATCGCGTTTTGGACATCTCGGGCACCCAAGAAAAAACAGCGTGGCCTAGAGAACGTCCCTGCGGTCCTAGGATGTACGCTAGTCCGCCTGTCCAAGCAGGTTCACCGCGCGACTTTGGCGAAAAGCAGGGATAGGACCATCAAGATAGAAACGGGGAGTCCGCCTACCACGAAGAAACACGCCTCGCACTTCACATCGGGCGCAGAGTACGCATTAGATGTACTTTTCCATGCAACAGACAATTCCGAGCGCTCGCGGGTACAAATCCTGCGAAAATCAGCAAAAAATTCAACCACAAAAAATCTCCACCCACCTGAAGAGGTCACGCACTGTGTACATTAAGTCTGCTCATGCTCAGAACGCCGCCAAATTGAAGCACCGCCAAATGCGGGCGCGCGACGGCCAGGTGTGGAAGGCCTTTTGCCGTGAGGCCCACAATTCCGCGCGCTCACGGGTACAAAGTTTGAGAATATGACCGAACAATCGACCAAAAGAGCTCCACACACCTGGAGAGGTAACGACGCGTGGCAAACTCGTTAGAGGTGTTCCCGAGTATAGGATATCAAGCGTGCTCAGAGCGCCGCCAAGCTGTGCACTGCCAAATTCGGGCGCACCGGCCTCGGGGGTGCGGGAGACCTTTTCCCGAGAGCTTCGGGCCGTGGACGCTATGCACATAGAGCGCGTCTACTGCGGGAAGAGTCGACACGCCGTGCGATATGGGACGAAAGGATAGACGGATCCGTGTAATTGACGCTGCTCAGGCGGCGCGGCCACCGGGATAGCGCCGCACTCGGAGCTGTGGGACGTGGCGTCCTTCCCGAGCTGCGCCTATCGGCTTCCGTGTCGTCAAAAAAGCTGAACCCCGCCTGCCTGTGTGAGCAGAGTAATCATGCGCACCTGTATAATTAAAGTCTCGCGAAACACAGCACGCATACAACCCTGTAAGAGCGGCGGACGGTAGGGTACGATTTCAATGCGAGTTCTTCTCGACTCTGAACCACCCCATATGAATTGCTCAAAAGGAGCGATTGAGCAATCACTCACGTCTTGGATGTCTGCGATGCCCTCGCGGGCGGTCTGAATGATCTTCTCGAGCTTCGAGCCATCCAACGTCTGGATCGCCTTCATCTATGCGTAGGAGAAGAGGTCGACCTCAACCTTCTTATCGGCGGCCTCCTTCGGCGTGGATTTCGACGATTTCTCGACCGCGCCGCGAGTCAAGGACAGCGACAGCACGTAGATGATGAACGACTCACTTGTCCTAATACCCGTTCCTAATAGGGCATGCTGGACGAGGAAGTGAGGACCGCCTCATCGGCCGGCGTGGACTACATATGCTATGTGAGGTAAGAGGCGCTGTAGACTACGGAGGGGTGTGAGCCGATAGGCAAGATATGCGTGTTAGATGAAAGGACGTACATTTCCTCAGTGCGGGTGACACGAGCCTGAAATGACACGACAGTGTACTCAACGGATTTGTCGGTGAAAGGGCTCAAGTCCATAGCAGAGTATCTGCCTGCCATTCACCCAGGAAGTCCAGGGATCTTGCAAAGCTCGACAGCTGCGATGAGACGGCGTTGAGAGAGGTGGAAAGTCTGGTGCTAGCCCGGGTCCGAGTTCGCATATGAGTCAGCGCTCTCTGCTATGTTGCTTGCAGGTATCTGCCTGCCATTCACCTGGGACATCCCGGGATCTCGCAAAGCTCAAGACATGCAAACAGAGAATATCGCCGGTGTCTCGATGCGCCTAGTCGTAAGTATCAAGAACCCACTAACATGAAGTTGGTCGATACCGCATGAGCAAAAGTCCTAAAATGACCATCTGAGCGGCAGCGAAATTTCCTATACAACGCAAATCAAGCCAGCGGTTGAAGGCTTCAAGGAGCGAAGTCCTTGTTTGGTTCGTTCCCCATGGAATAGAGAGGAGGAAACAAGGGACGAACACAATGAATATTTCCGCGTCGTTCACCTAGTCTTGAGTGACACCGACTCGGACGTCAACCACGGATGTGAAGCACACGTGATTCCGCATGCTTTGAGTCTATTGAGAAGCGTTCAGAGTGGCCTGGACTCTCGCCAATCGTCCAATGAATATGATTGGCAACTGTTCCGAACCCCTCTGTCCGAAGGTTACAAGAGGGCGGAGCACGAGGGGAGGGACGTATGCCTTGGCGTGAAAGCACGGTGGGGCCGGGAACTTGAGTAGGTGGAATAGGGAGATCCCTGGGTAAGGAGGAGGAAGCGTGGCTGGAAGCGGGCGTGGCCGATTGGGAAGAGATGGTATTATAGTGTCGGCTGACGAAGCGTGTTCAGAGTGATTCGTCGTGCATGGGAGGGATGTGTGAGTGTTGCGCGGCCCCGGGTGACTCGGACGACCGTTGGCTTACATCACGTCAGCTGGCTGACGTGAGCTGCGCAAGTTCGTGATGTAATGTGCTGGCAGAAGGAATATGCCCAGGCGTCCACTTTCCCAAGGGCGCCAGACTCGACCCACGCGCGGAGATCATGTCATCCGCGGGGAAGTTGGGCCCAGGTCGCGGCCCAGCTTCCCCGCGGGTGACATATTCTGCACGCGCGCGCCTGACTTGAGCAGAGCGAGCGCATCTCAGTAGTAGGCTGTCACTGTCGACGTGATTTGGCGCATGAGAACGCGGCGCCGACGTGCTCGAGCGACTCGGAGTAATAAATTAAACCAGTCAAGTCCGGGGCGATGTTGACGAGACGCAGGATCTCAGCGCACCGGGGGATGCTAAGGACGAGACTCGGGCACTTGCAATGTCGCACAGTGTAGCGCATGTGTGCACAGTGCTAGTGGAGATATAAATTCACGCAAGCCATAACCCCAAACACAAGTCGTCCAGGTCATAATGTCATCCACGTCTTTTATCGTACACACGAGTCATGAGTACCGTGAAAAGAAAGGTTGGGGATATTAAAACATGCATGAAGTTATAGAGTATCCACGTAAAACTCGCTGAAGAGTTCAAGATTGTTATCAGACGTCAATGCGAGATCGGCACGTTCACTGAACTTGGGAATAAGTCGGACAATCCGTCTCACATTGGACAGTGGGATGATGTCACTAACGCGGGAGCCACAGGCTCTGACTTGTCTTCGTACCAGGTACATACCGGTGTTCGGAGAAGCGAGGAGGTGGCCGCCGAATTTGAACACTTCAACGTACAGGAGAGGACTGCTGTCTCCCTGAACGTCAGGGACCGGCTCGAAAATACAGCGAGCTTGCACGACGAGGTAACCTGAAGACAAGTTCACAATCATAATAAAAGTAACAAATCAAGCAATGACTGACGTTCTTCTCCGAATTGCGGCATACAGTCACCGCTTTCGTGTACGACCAACACCGTGCTGTTCCGGCCAAAGGGAAAATCGTCATTTGGTGGCCTGCATTGCGCCGTGTGGATGCGAGTCTCCCGTGGAGAACTTTGCCGGACTCGAAAGTGGTGCCAGACGTTGACAGCGGTGAAGGAGCAAGAGCATAATGAAACATCTCGATGTACAGTGCGCGATTGGGTCCTTGTGTAGTAGCCTTCGAGGGCGCTGCGAGCGTCAGGAAGGTGGTATTGTAGGGCAATAGCGTCAAGGCCAGCTGCCGTAATATGCGGGTGATCGTTCAGATAGAGGATGGAAAGTGGATCGCCAGGATTGATGACGCGAAGGCGGCTGCGAGCGACCGTCGGCGCCGCCTCCTGCTTGGAGCCAGTGTTGAGATTAAACTGTTTGCAAGGATCAACTCCCTTCGTTCATTTATCGGCATTCAGACCGTTACCTACCTTTAATGCAGCTGCGAAATGCAAACCAAGGATTTGCACCATCTCCTGTCGGACCACGACACGAAGGTTCTGATGGTTGAGAGAATGCCGGTTGGACTTGAGGGGTAGTTGTACATATGTGGCGTAAAGGCGTTCCATGGCGTCGGTGCTCCACTGGTAAGCCGAACCCATTGCACGAATACTAGCTACGGCGTGCTGGACAGAATGCGGCAATGAAATGTCCCAGCCCGGCGGCCCTTCCTTCAAGAGGTGGCCATTTCCGTGAAGTATCGCCTGCTCGAGATAAAGACAATCGCAGATCATATTGTGAAATGCGCGCAACATCTCCTCTCGATGAAGGTCTCGCGCCCTCAGAGATCGGATGAAGTCCCCCACGGCGCGCACGATGCGCAGGAGAGAGTCGGGTACCACGTCTGCCGCCACATATGCGAGAAGATCTTCAAGATCGAGGTGCCTACGAGAAGCAGCTCGAGCGAGCTCATCCACTCCCCGCGGCCACTGACGGATACCAACGTATGGTCCCAGGATCGAGAGACGACGATCAAACTCCGCGTCACCCATGACGTTGACCACCCACTTGAGACAAGAATTATGGTACAATTCTTCCCATTGACGGAGTGAGTTGTGCAGCAGGAAGAGGGATGGGTCGGCCGTACCCCAATCTCTCCAGAATGGCTGGACTACTCCGTTGAGACCGAGTATCCGGGTCGTCGCGAGGAACCCGTCGAGATGCCATGGGTCCGTTCGCGAACACGCAGCATAGATGACTTCCAAAGTCTGCTGGCGAGTGCGAAAAGAGCCTGACGGAGGATGAGTCACGCCGCCAGTGCCGGGGGAGAAAGGGAAGCAGGATTGTTGGTCAGAGACGCCCGTGATCCCAGCAATTGTGAGCTGATCTGGAAAATCTGCGATCCATGCGACCAGAGGAGTGTGAACCAAGTGGAATTGACCCTGTGGGTCCCTGATCCGGACCGCTTCACGTTCGGCTCGCTTGAGGCTGGCCATGACGATGTCAAGGCAATAGTGATAAATCCGCCTAGTTAACAGTGACCGTACCTCTGCCGAAGCATCAAGGAAGACGGGAATCGGAATATATGCTGCGGGGAGGAATGAACGAGACGCCGGATTCATTCGCACTTCGGCGCGGATATTAGCGATAGAGAGTAGCACGGGATGTAGGTCACAACCAATCCTCCCCATAGCCGAGGGCATTCGCTCTGAAGCACCGATCACACCGAGGAAGGTATGGCCTTGAGGCAGCCGATCCTGAGCAAATATTTATCGAATTCTGTACGTCGCTGATGGTGGAAACATACCTGAATACTCCAGGCGTTGTTCCCGCTCATAAAGTCTCTGTAGACCCTCTCGCTGCCATGTTGTCCTTCGTCGTAGTCCCTGTAGGGCTGAAAGTCTATCCACTGTGCGAGAGCGGGATTGCAGAATAGGTGCTCCACGACCTCCAATCCGTCGCGCCAGAAGAGAATAAGCGGCGATTTCGACTTCAACGAACCACAAATGATTTCGCATTGTCTCCACTGAGGTTCATCCGGCGAGGTCTGCATACGTTCGAGAGCATGCAAAAGTGGAATTGATTGATCTGGGAGCTGTTTACGGAGGTAAGCAAATTGAATGGTCAAAAACGTTCCCGGTGTACATACTTGAGTGATCTCCGGAGAGACGTGGACTTGCTGCTGCAATGCAGTACTGCCTGCTAGAGATCCAGCAAGACCCCACTCATGCCGCCACGCATGAGATTCAGCATCCACAAATGGCTGTTCGATGTCACAACCCGCGCTATTCATGGTCGAAAATCTTATCCTAGTATTCGGATGATAGACTCGTGTTGAGCCTGTGGAGTGAACGTCTTCTTGCAACTTGTCTGAGAGTCTCCGAGGGGGCGCCGAGAGAGCTGGCGGAGGAAGCGGGGGTTGTGGACGATTCAGGCCGACGGGCGGTCTCGTCGATGACGTATCTGCAACCTCCACCTCATTGGAGGGACCATCAGGCGTCTCCGCGATGGACACTGCAAAGGCTTTCATATGAGTTCGACATAATCGCTAAATAATCAGGAACATACAGTCATAGCGGTCACAGTGTGCTCCAGTTCCAGAACCATGCAACTCCCGAAAGGCTGCTCGATACCATAGACCACACGTGGATGAGAGGGGTTCTGACAGGTGCAGCAGAAGTTCGTCTTCCATATGGAATCGCTCAAAGCACGCAGGGTTGGGGCAATGGACGGGAGGACGTGGTCCATCGTGGTCGACGTCCCTGGTATCTGTGATTGGGGCGGATTCGAAAGCCCACGCCGGAGGAGCATCAGGCAATGGACAAAGAAAAGAAGGCATCGAGTCTGCTATGTGTCGGTGCTGTGGAGAACAGGCGGGTAGCAGGTCGAAGCCGAGCGTGTTCAAAGTTGGCGTTGCCATGATATAGGATCCCAGGGTGAGTCACGTAGTCGGAGGAGCGCTGCCAACCCGTAACGCAACGCGCTAAGCAAGACATCGGCCAGAGGAAAGCGGAAGGAGATATTATGTAACAAGGGTGTTCACAGTTCGGGGTACGGCAGCTTGATGGAAGTTAGACTTCGTCCGTCTGCGACTGTGAGCAGAATATACTCTGAGTTATTCCATCATTCGGCTGTCTGGGTCGCGTTAGATCCATGTCAACGTTTTGCTGCCTACCCCTACCTACCTACCTACCTTCCGTCCCTGAAGTATCGAGCTGCCACACCCCAGCTGCGACCGGGCTGCCGCACGCTGCGCTAATTTTGAACAACCCTACTAACATTGAAGAGCGAAAGTGGGACTAGAAGATAGTCGTGCGATCACGTACACGTTTGCCTTAACCTTTCCTGGAGCCCCACCAACCGCTGCATTAGGCCGCATCCGCGCATTTCTGGATGACCGCTGCGACTCCCCATCGTGTACACAGCAACTAGAGTAGCATAGAGATGACCGATGAGAGATATGGAAGCTTGATGAACTTGCAGTCACGGCACCTTGCGATACGGCAGATGAGTTGTTGAAAGTAGATACCGGGTAACCGGGGGCGTTGGGTCAGAATATTTGTGGAGGAGGCTGACGGGCTCCGTGGGCTCCTTGGGCTCGACGTAGCCATCGCCGACAGCTAGTATTAGGGCGGGCATCAGAGGCCTCGAGGAGAAGGGTGAACATGCTTTCGAGGATCCAAATGCGGCCCCGAACGTCCCATCTTCCGTGATGACGCCCACGGCTGAATTGGATTTTTGTTGTGCGGTGACATGTGACATGTGACAGTAGCCGTTACTTACCACTGTCACAGTTGTATTAATGAGACCGCTGGTCAACTTGAACGCGACCGTGACGTCCCACCTTCTGAAGCAGTTGTTGAGCTTTGCGAGATCCTTGGGCTTCCTGGGTGACTAGCAGGCAGATATACTGTGACGAGGGCGCTTTTTCGTTGTCCTTGTCCCCACTTTCTGAAGCAGCCGTTGAGCTTTGCGAGATCCTTGGGCATTCAGGGGGACTGGCAGGCAGATACGTTGTGATGAAGGTGCTGTGTCTTTGTCTGTATCCCTTGAGACAACCATCGTGCGCACGTCTTCTTTCTTCTTCATTTTGCGCCGCTTCTAACTCCTGTGGATGGACAACGTATAGAATGTGCACCCATCACTCAACTTAACTTCTACCCTGTTACCCAGAGTCGACCCTTTCATCGAAGACCACTTTCAACAGTGACTGCTTGTCATTCGACATTCCGCATCACCAAAGGACCATGACAGTGCGTGTTGGCAAACGGACCCATGGCATCTCGACGAGTTCTTTGCGACGACGCGGATACCGCCTCAGCGGAGTAGTCCAGCCTTTCCGGAGAGATTGGGGTACGGCCAACCCATCCCTCTTCCTGCTGCACGACTCACTCCGTCAAGGGGGCTTGAATCATGGGTTTCCGGAGGTAAGCAATGAGTTCTCTCTCTAGCTACATCACAGAATCTCGTTAATCGCTGTCTTCAGTTAAGTCAATCACCCCGCCTGCGCCCCTTCGACTCCCTCCCGGTGGGCAGTAGTGGTGCGTCGTCGCTCGCACCGTCATCACTAATTTGCAGGAAGCGCATTGAGTAAATAGTGCCAGGAATTGCTCCAGCGGCACGCCTGGCTGTGTAGCAGCGTCGAGGCGGAGGAGGAGCTCAAACGGAGCGGGAGGCACCGGAGGAGGTGGGCGGTAGACCGCGATTGCCCTCGTGTTGACGTCTATTTATTCCTCAGCATGTAGAACCAGCATTGAGAGGGGGTACATACGACCGATCGCGGGAAAAGCCAGATGTGCGTTGTTCGTGACCGTGATGGTGGCTGGGACGGGATCGGTGACGACTAGGATGTCTGTCAGTGGGTAGCATTTGCGAACCTCGGGACATACAGCGTGGGCTATAGTACTTGCTGGGCACATTGTCTCGACTGTTGATGAGCTCGAGGTTGACTTCGGTGAGTCGGATATGAGCAGTGTTATCGAGAAGGTCGAGACTACGAAGACTGACCAATATATTCACACCCGCCACTGGCACAGGACGCTACATACTGGCCACGATACGGCCCTGCGGAAGCCAGATATACACCACTCTCCGACCAGCCTAGTTGAGGCTTTATAGCGCAAAGACAACCGGGAAAGGTTACACTGTGAGTGGTGCGGTGGCTAGCAAGATCCTTGGGTGCAATGCGTGCCCCTTCTTGATCCAGAGGCCTTTGCGTACGGATGAACTGTCAATTATACATTCGGAATGCTGAAATATCGTCTACTCACCATTTCCAAGGTCTCAATACCCCAGCAATGCGATCGAAGTGGAGGACGGCGGTCTCTGAAAGCCAAATTGAGAGAAGGCAGTTTCTCATCTTAGAGCTTGTTGCGGCGTCCATCTTTCTGATGACGGAAGTTCAACGGCTTAATCTCTTTCTAGCAAGGCTTTTATAGTCTCTGGCATGGTGTACGCGGCCCCCCCGTTCTCCGTCAACCGATCTAGCGTTTAGCTGATTGAAGTTATGAGTGCCGCGTCCGAAATGGTGCAGCTCTAGGGGGAAGCCTGAGTCCGCGGAAATACGAGCCATCAGGGCTGACTAGTTCGTGACTCGACCGGAGTTATGTATTCGCAACCTTTGACAGTTACTGGCTGTGACCCTTGAGGCGACCTTTTCGGGGCCATTCACCCCTCCAGCCATGATTCTCGCAAGACTACTCGCCGTGACGAGGACTCTGTGGTCCCCGCGGTCCGACTGGTAGCTTCTCTATTTGAATCTGGGACGCAAGTCCTAAGACGAGCTTTATCAGCCAGTCTGCCCGGATATGCATCAACATAACAGCTCTGTGATCCGCCTCCAGTAACTTACGATACAGGCGACTGTCTCTGACAAAACGCTGAGTATACTGAAACCTACCGCCCGCTCGCGCTCGTTGACTGCACCGAGTACGTTGCGGACTCGGTGCATGAATTTGCCGAGCATATATACTTGCACGCTTAGACTTCGCCTGTAGCGAGTGTCTTATCTCTTGCTCATGACGCAGGACTAGTTTGTGCGCGCACAGACACGAAATGCATCAGGAAAGTAGCCCATGTGGTTGCCAAACTGAGCAATTCGACGCTCGCATATGAGCAGAGCATGCAGAACACTATGAATTCGCAATGGAGATATCCTTGTACATTCACAACAGAAAATTTTGCTCCAACAGCGGCACGAGCTTGGACCACACATCAACACCTCATGGCAATTCACTCAGACCCGGGATGCCGAAGAGATTGAACCCTGGGAGAGTATGCCGGAACCTGTTCGTGAAAAGAGTGCTTATCAGAGGCGGTGTATCGGATATGACAGCAAGAGTTCACCTACCGCTCAGCCATGATAGTCCGAAACTCGTCGTCTTGTGCAGCCCAGACCGGGTCTTCTCGCAGGAAATTGATGCGCTCAACTATTCCCGTATAGAACCTTCTATAGATCGCTCCGAACGGGCGGTTGACCCTTTTGCCATCGGACCGGCAATTAAGGTGGTAGAAAGCCTAAAAGAGCCAGAGTGAGCAAGCAGAAGCAAACGAAGACAAGCTACTCACGGTCGCGCCGCCGAACGCAATTGCCCCGATGGGCACCTTGCGGGAGAGGGAATTCGGGAGGGAAGTGAGATCCATTGAAGAGGACAACATCTCCGCCCTGTCGGCCAGAGTGCGATACAACGCACGCTCGATGACGAGGTAGACAACTGCATTTTGGTAGTCCTCGATGATGCCGCCCTAATGAATGTGAGCCCAGATATCGTGATGAAGACAGCCATAAAACTCACCTGGGCGTTTCTCCTGCCAGAGTGGAGGAACTTGTTACCCTCCAGCCACTCCGCGACATTAGCAGCGATCTGCGCGTTCGTTGGGATCGACCCGTCGGGGCGCAGCATGAGCACGCCGTAGCCCATTGCTCTTTCCTGAGGTGTGAGGTCCAGACTGTTTGGGTTGGCAGGTTCGAGGAAGTGGGCATTGACTAGGCGGAAACGGGTTCGCATGCCCAGGCAGAGGCGAGAGACCTAGGATCGTATGTCGACAGTGAGCACACAGTACAGCTGCCCTGAAGATGGACTCACGGAATCGACGAATTCGTTGTCAGCCCATATGACAAAATCGACTGAGGGCCGCAATCAGTCATGAAGAGACGTGGAGATGAGGACTGACAACTCACGTTCCTCCAGAGGTCGGCGACGCGTCACAGGTAGGGTCTCCTGAAGTAGAAGGTATGCCCAGTGGGCGACGACGAGCCTGTCAATCGTCGACTGGCGAAGATGCTCCTCGCGTGTGATCCAAAATAGCAGCGACCCCGTAAATAATCGGTCGAGAGTCATATGGAGACCCACGTATTCGCCAAAAAGTGCCCAGATTGGGAAAAACTGAGCAATGAAGGCGGGAAAGAGTGGTTGGGCGGCAGGGGTGTGGTCGGTCCCAATGGTGATGACGTCCACGTCTTCATCGTCGAAGAACTCCATGGTGTATCCTGCGACGCAGATGTGGGTACTGGAACGCTATCAGCTTATATACTGAGACGGCGAAGTTCCAGATCGCCCCGGAAGCGGTCATTTCAAATCCTTACCTCTGGAGACGTGTGAAAGCATTTATTCAAGGGTGCTTGAGAGTGTAATGTGAAGGAGTCCGGTGACCCGTGTTGCTCGAAGAGAAACAAAAACGTGCCCACCTTCGTCGAAAAAAGAGGGTCCCTCCCACGACCGGTCTTCGAAAGACCCATCGCTACGTGGATGCGCCCAAAGCCCTGCTTGTCTCCGTAAACTTACACGGCAACACTGCGCGCGCTGCCGCTTAGTTCGAGGCTAGGCCATTCAACGGATTCCCTAGACGGCATCCTGTCAACAATGTGTGAGCATAATTCCCCATGAAGTTGGATTGCGGTAGAAACCTCTGTTATCTGTGACCGCTCGAGAGGTCATGCGCAGGAGGACAATTGTCGTCTGACAATGCGACATATAACTCCTTTCATCCCTAGTGGAATTACCGTAAACTTGTGGCTGAATGAACCGACCTTCGCAGACTCCACGGAGCGGCCTGGCAAAACACGAATTAAGCCTATGATCAGAGTCGCCGCCGTGGCAATTTTTAGGTCAGCGACGTACCTGCTAACCCTTAATCTGCCTCAGGGTTTGGCTCACTTACCTGCGATGCATGGGAAACGTACAGATGTACGTTGTGACCTTTGCTTACTCCACTGAGCAGCCGACGCACGATGGGTTCGAGTGGATTCAAGCTGTACTATGCACTTGAAGTGCTTTGTCAGCGACGCAACTTTGCGGACCTGATCCGCTGTGCAGGTGCTTTCATGTAGCACCCTGTCAATCGATGCCGGTTCCAAGTGCTTCGAAGTACGTGACCTGGAGACAGGGACAACCGCAGAAGACCAGATGTTCCTTTTCAGGCAACGTCCAGGGGAAGGCGTAAGTATACTGCTCATGCCGTCGGGACCGGGTCAATGCGAGAGATCGCAAACCTCGTTCCTTGCCTTGATCAGCTAGCGATCACAAGCAACTACTTACTCAGAGGTGCTGTCCAGGCCGAATTGCAGATACGGAGCTGGGACTAGTCTCCCACAGGCAGACCTAGGGAGAACAAGGACAGTCGTAGCTGGGACTCAAGGAGGGCGGCTTGACAATGAGTGTGCGCCCGCCACAGCACCGGTCACCGGTTATCGGCCACAATTGCGGAGGCGGCGGCGCCGTCGCCACCCTCCCGCCGCCAGTCTGCATCCCCACTTCTCTCTACCGAGTCGTTCCTGCGACATACGCCATGATACCGTCGGGCCCCCTTGCGATTGCGCCGTGTATTCCTACCCCTCCAAGTCTTGCTGCCCCACCGTGCACAGCAACCAACTCAGTCGTGCCCGCCTCGCTATGCGTCTCTGCGACGACTACCGACATCCTGCGCCAGTGATGCTCGTCGGCTCAAGCAAGGTGCGTCTGTTCCCGCCCACCATATATTCCTTCCCAGCTATGCACATCAGCAAACCTGCCGACTCTGCCGCAACCGTAACGGGTACCCGTCTAGCGATGCTCCCGCGCTCGTTCGAATCAAATACGGATATTCTGTAGGTCTTTACGTTCATCCCCAGCCTTGCAACATCTCGGCGTCCACCATCCCCGTCACTAGTGCGGGCGTGCGCTCCTGTTCCAAGGGTACGACGCCTTCCACGCCACTAATCCGGCGATGCTGCCGCCCCATGCGTCGCGTGTGAGGTCCGCGAACTTACCTGCGACAGTCAGCGGTGGCAGGCGCGGGTGGGCACGCCGGACGTGCAAATCGTGTGCCCAAGTCCCGCACGTCAAAAGCGATGCCGCTCTGTCCATTATATCACCATTTGGATTTAGTACAACTAGCGACATCTTGTGCTTCTTCGAGCTCATATTCAATTCAGATCACTTTGAAAGGCTTAAATTTTGGAAAGGGAAATGGAAGGCACCCGTGAGTACTGCTCCCACGGGTGCCAGGCAAACTCAGGGATCTAAGGGATAACGAAGCATCCTGCGCGATCATGATGACGATGAAACGCTTCGACGGTCCATCGATATCTTTCCCTTTCCTCAGAAGCGCAATACTCGCTCCGCACTTGTTACTGTCGCCCGCCGCGAGCGGAGCCTATCGCCGCAGAGGGTTGCCGGAATCGGTATGTTGGCAGTTCAATCTGCTAAGGAGATTGTCTCAACAGTCACACGGCGCCCCATGAGGAGCCTATCTGACAACGACAAGGCTGCCAGGAGACCGTAGGAGAACTTGAACATATGTGCTGGTGTGCTCCTGAAATCCGAAGGAGTCCGACGATCTCACTGCCTCTTCGCGCCACTTTGTTAGGTTTGCTGTGCGCATGAGTGGGCGACGAGAGCAGGAAACTTGTAGGAAACTTGGTACTAGTCTCCTGGTGACCGGTGACTCGGACCATGGGACAGATGTAAATCTCCAGAACAATGATAGGCTATCTGCACCGTGAATCACAAGCATCACAAGACCTCGTCGTGCTTCGAGTTCACTTATCGGTCCACTTCCAGTCAATTGCGATCGCGAGGTTCACTACTAGCACGATCACCGAGGCGCACTGCGTCTTTCAGACAACCAAGGTGCACGGTAATGAATAGGCGTCGGGAGTCGACAAGCAAGGAAATGTTTGATGTACCAGTACAATAAGATATCCAGTATAAAATATCCCCTTCTCGCATGCTATCATGTACATACAGGCGACTAGAGCGAACCAACGTCGTTGTCGGTCTCAAGCTCAAGGTCACCATCAGTGTCAGCGAACAGCCGTTCGTCGGGGTCACTGTCATGTAAAGGCCCAACGCTGAGACCCGCCATCCTCAACATCCCAAATACGGCGCCCACGCCCCCAGTCGCTCTATTAAAATCCGCATCAGCCGCAGCTGCCTCATGCTTCCAAGCTTCGCTCAGCTTCTCCATTCTTGCGAGGACCCGATCTGCATGCAGCTTTCGAGCTCTCTGCTCCTCACGCGTCAGCTGGGCCAGTGAGAGCAAGTCATTGGCTCGATCAAGCGACGACCATGTGGCGGGAAGGAGGATGGCTGCGTCAAGGTCCGGTATCTGACATAGTGTGAGTGCCGCGGCGCAAGGCAAATATGTAAGAATCACGCACCCCAGTGGTTCTGAGCTGGGGGGAAAGATTTGCAATAGGCTCGGGAAGAGAGCCTGAGCCGATCGTCGCGGAAGCGTGCAGCGATAGAGGCTCGTGGACGGGAGGCGGGTATGATGTGTTTGGTGGTCTTGTAGCGAACCCTGGACGGGGTTGTGCAGACCCATCGCAAAGGTGGCGTGAGGACGGTCCTACGATATGGTCGTTCGCTGGTGTCGTTTCCCCTCGTGATCGTGGTCGTAAGAGACGGGACGGATATGTAACGATCGTGTGGAGTTTCTTGCGAACAACGCGAGAATGAAGTTCTGTAGACATTTGGAAATCGCTGGACAAGCGGAAAGGGTGAAGAGACGATAAAGCCTGAGCGTGGGCGTGGCATTTTATACGCAAGCGCTTAAGTCATCATGTCTACACGTGTTTGGCGATAGACGGTCGCGTGACGAGTGACGGTCTCCGTGACAGAGGATTTCAGGCTGGGAGAAAATGGCACAGGTAGCTGGCGAGGTAAGTTCTGAACCCCGCAGTTATAAAGGGTGGTGGGGAAGCGGAGTTGCATCGTGTATGTACCTGATAGATTCGAAAAAGTCATCGCAACTCGCCGTACGCCTCGGTGTTTGCCTGTATACAGAGCGAAAGGGCGAACGACGCAGTCTGTTGCACAATTGGAAAGAATGTGGGCAGCACAAGGGCAGCAGCCAGTCGGGTGGAAACATTGGGCGTCCATCCTTCAGGATTGGGCGCTCTGACAGTTTGACGTTACCTTGCAACCGACGTTAGCAAGGGAATGACATACAAAATCGGACAGTGGCTCCAAAGACACTTGTAGTAGTCGGCGCAAGCGCTGCAGGACCTGTAAGAGCAAGATGAGCACAAAGTCGGTTGTGCGGACACACACCTGTAAACCACAATATAACGCTCTGCATCGGTTGGAGGCGTATCCCACCATTGTATAGAAACCGATGGTCTCCGACACGGTCTCCATAGGACCTCTGGCCGTGCTTGAACGCGCGTCTGGCGACCCCGACCGTCGTAGGATGCATGAATTCTTCTGCTGCACTCAATGCAACTATCAATCTGAAACTGAGCTTAGAACAAATCTTCATGTCGACAGCGAACTCACAGGGGTCGAATATGGTTTACTTACCATGAGTCATGTCATCAGGGGACGTGGTCGTGCCATGTGCACGTCGGGCACTGTTTGTAGATTGGGATGCTCTCCAGTCCCAGACTCGCCATATAACTAGCCTCGACGCGCTGTGTTAGTATCAACAGACTCACCGGCTGGTATAACAAGAGGAATGGAAACTCGTGCTGTTGCTGGGCTATTGGCAGGCTGACGATGGAGTAGTGAAAGTCGACGGCGAGTCGTTGCAATACCTGGACATCCTTACATACCCTGCACATCAGTATCGCCGGGTTTGTTACGAATCCTCTTATCCCGACGTCTACTGTCTGGTTCTGTAAGCGGGACAGCGGCTAACGCAGTTAAATTAGTTCTTGATGGAACAAAGAATGGAGATGTGGCAATCGAATGTCACCAATTGATGCCATCGACAGCGACGACGACCATTGTCGCAGCTGAAAGTAGCCACTCTCCGAGTCAGGCTTCCGCGCCTATCCTGGGTCATCGGTGCCGCGTCACGCGTCACGGTGACCGAGGCGCCGCTGGCCTCGAGCTCGATCCCAAGTACCGAGGTCATGTCACTTGCTATCCCTATGAGTTCGTGAACAGTTCGCTGAACTGTCGCTTTGGGAAAAGATGAGTTGGTATCAAGTTAGTGTTAGGGCTCACAGCACCAGCGACGACGTACACTGACAATCACCGTGAACCTCAGGCTTACGCACTCGCGATCCGCGAGTCATGCATCGGTCATGTTGACCGAAATTGAGCAAATTTGCTGCCGATATTCGGTACGTCCATTTCAACCTGTGAACATTTGGGGCAATCTCCAGTGCGCGGCCGCTATTGCCCAGACACTCAGCATGTCGCAGTATCAATTCCCTAGGAACCCCTTTTGGCTTCTGCTTCTCCTGTGCTGCGTAAGGCGGGCTCTCAGATGAGCCGCGGTAATCGCCGTCAGTCTGTGTCGCTTCAAAGCAATACGAAACGTTGCTACGAATGTTATCGTGCTGGCCGTATGTGTCTATGAAGAATCCTGTGGTGTATAAAGGGTCTCTGCCGCTGGACTGGCCAGAGCTCCTCCCGTTCATATTTCGGACCAGAGCCTGAGCACACTCCCTATTTTGTCCATGTCGATCCCTCGTCACGTCCGGACACCTCCTGGGGTACCGGCCCACGCCAGACAGCAAGCGCAGCAATATCTCCACTCCATCAGGGTGGCGAGCAATGTAGTTCTTCACTACGACCGCATCAATCGCATGTTAGGGGTGTGGTATTGGTGCGTCCGATCTAGATATACTTATATCTCTCGTATGAGCTCACCAACCTTTATAGGCCCGTCGACGATGACGGACAACGGGTGACTCCCTCAGATCTCTATGATTACCGTCGTTCGCATGCCGTTGACGGCCCCTGCTGCTTGTGCCCCTTCAACGACCGAAGCGAAGGTCCAAGTGATGCCATCATACGACAATCAGTGTCCGGCAGACATGCTGGCGAGTATGTTGCCGCTTGTGCGCGTGGACGGTGCAAATATCTAGGTTTGGCTGGCTGGTTGAATGGTTCATCGCCAAGAGATTGATAGCTTTTCTCAAGTTCGTATAGAGCGCATCTTCAACCAGTCTGGCGTTCCTGTCAAACGTTACACGCTCCGTCGAGGAGCTACGAGTATGCCATCCTCCCAGTCACATCTGCCTGCCATCACTGACGAGTCCAACATTGATTCAGGTACCACAAACTCGGTACCTGCGAGCTTGGGCAGAGGAGTCGGTGTGTGATGGGCTATATCTCGGATTGAGGTCACCGCTGACCAGTACTGCGTCTGCAGGTGTAACAGTTCTGGCTCCAGTGCCTGGGACTCCGACAGAAGCGGGTGCGCAATCATTCACTGCCAGTGATGGAGTAACCTGACATGGTTCCAGCCGCGCTTTTACTCGATTCACACAATCCTCCCCAGCGACGTCCCCCAACCATCGTCGACCTGCTGCTCCAGTTGGACTCGCACCGTGTCCCCGGGCTCAACCCCCAGCAGATACGACAACTCTTGATAGGCTGTAGCGGCTGCGGGTTGATTATGACACGAAGAGCGGCAGCATCTTTTCATGTTTGTCATAATGCAGCTACTAGGGACGCCGCTGATGGGACTGAGGCCGATAGCAATGCTATTTAAGGTGATACTATAGTACCCTACCAAAGCTTGAGCCGCCCAACCAATGTCATGCGTCGACTAGTTCACAGCGACATAGTTTGTACGCCACGCCTGGAGCCTCAAGCTACCTCGGTTTCTCACTGTCCGGAATTGTCACTATTTAGAGTCGTGGATACATTATCCCGACCGCTTCCGTACCATGCTTGCACCATCCCTCTGAAGAGCTTGGACTGATGAGCGCGCGGTGGTGATGCAATATATATTGAACTCTGCATTTATATACCACAACAAGGCTACCGTAGGTATCTAAGACGAGGAAGTAGAACTCTTCGTCTGCGAGAGGCTGAAAACACGATTAGCACTGTCTAGCACGACGATGACCTTGCAACTCGGGCTCGTAGCTGGGGAGACGGTGGTTGAAGAGGAAGAGATGCAGTGGTAAGTTTTTCTTCTCATGAGGGCCCCCGGCAGATGGTGGGCGATTGCTCGAATCACTGACACGGACTTACAGCTGTTTCGGGTATTGTTGGCCCAAGCGCGTGAGAGCGAAATTTCGAAAATATATAAAATATGAGAAATGCCAGAAATACAGACTCCGGCACATCTTGCCTTGAACGCGAAGCGTGACGATCATGCATACATCCGACTAGACGCATTTTAAGACTTCGACCTGTTCACAAACTATATTCCACCCTCGTTCCTCACCTCCCCGACGAGCGCGGCTGGCGGCAGACTCATCCCACCCTCATCCCACCCGACTCTATACATCCACCGCATTCTCCGAGTCGAGCAACTCTATGACAGGGCGCGTGCACAGCGGCATAGATGAGATGTTGGCAGTGCCCCAGAACGATGCGAAGGAGTTCAAGATGTTCGACTCGCGCAAACATAGAGTCGGTGAATGGGTTGAGGACTGTTGAGAGTCAGGGCTCTCGGTATACGGTTCGTGATCACGGTCTATGTTTCTTTACGCCTTTCTTCACCCTTCCACCTACGCTGAGCGACCTGTCGCATCGCACTTTCACCTCTGGCCACCCTGGCTCCATGGACTTGCTCCACGCTGTGCAATTCACGCATCCTGTATGTCGTCCGGCGCGTACGTCCCGGCGGTTTCCACCTCGCCCTCATCCCATGTCATTTGATTAGTATGTAGTCATGTTGGTTTCAACCCCTGCATCTCGTTGCAATGCCCATTATACACAAGTACACAAGCTGAGACGCTCAGACTACATCAATACACGCCAGGAGGTCTAGCTATAGTTTCTGCAATGGAGAACAGCCATTAGGCTTTGAGATCATACAGAATTGCGCTATGTAGCGCACTGTGCACTCCAGTTACATCCCGGCCACCGACTCGGACTCGCCTCAGCCAGCTCGACTATGGCCTGTAGCACGGCTGCTGGACGGCTGCTACCTCAATACATTGCCTCGAGAACACTCATACACCGTCCTAGCGGTCTCTAAGAAGAGTGAAGCACCTTTCTGAGGCTACATCTATTTTCTATAATTTTTCTCGATTTCTGGCAATATTTTGTATTTGCAGAAGTTTGCACTCGCTCTCACGCGCGTGGGCCGACAATACCAAAACAATACCCGGTGACCCGAAACAGCCACATCCTGCCTACAGTACAGCTCGACGCTATCCCTTGCGTTAATCCCCCTCCAATACTCCCCTCTAATGCCGCCGGCACGTCATCAATCGATTATCTCGACCAGTCCGCAGTATCCGTCCCTCCACGGCCGGACTTCGAAGCGGATACTGAGGTTCTCGGCTTACACACGCGGCACAGCACCTCGCCTCGGCACGGGCGTCCTGCCGCAGGCGTACAAAGATCTCTTTGAGGGCTCTCCTTCGACCTCGACGGTGGCCTCTTTCCCCTCAGCTTCGTTATCCGAAGAGGCGGAACGTGAGCAGGAGCGGCTCAAGGGCCACCACCGTCGGTACTCGAATCACTCGAGTGTACGGTCGTATCCGAAGAGGGACCGAAGAGACGATGCGGAGGAGAACGTCAGCTTGTGGGATCATCGGTCGGAGAGCGAGGAGGACTTCGGAGTGGCCTCATCGCCGCCTGGAGGCTCTAGCCTACGATTAGTGCCCTCGTCGACTACGACGCGGTTCTGAGTGTATGTTACTGCGGTCCCATAGTGTTAGACACCCTGGGACCCTTGTATTGCCTGTTGTACTTTATCTGTTTCGGACTGCGCGGACGGTTCTTTTATGCTCTATGGAATGTCTAATCGAGTCCTGTCATCTGTTACCTCACAGCACGGTTCGATGTCACCATTGCAACCTTCGTACTACCTCAGGATGAGAATAGAATATTAATACACTCTCCCTCCGACTCCAGGCTCCGAGTTCCGCTTTCGGTAATCCGGCTTTGGCGTGTAAGTTTGAGTCTGGAATGTGTCCCTCTACAGTGGGTCTGAAGGTTTGGGACGACGCGTCCCTCGCGCGTGATTGATCATGCACCAATGATGTCGGACGCAGTCTGCGTCGACGTGAGTCCTCTGTGAACCTGCTGGTGTCCACTGCATCTTACCCCGTGTTGACGATCGATGGGCTTCGGTGTGATTAGACACCGGCTGGATGACTTTCGGGGGGTTTCAGATCATCGAACGGGATCAGGACATATAATTGTACAACGGCGACAAACCGCATGAGCGTGTACGAGCGTCATCAAAAGCAAACCCAAAGCACGACGAAAGACTCGAGGCTATCCATACGGGTATCAAAGCCAAGCCAAAACGGTAACTGGATTCCTGGACTGTGGGATATGAACGAAGAGGTGGCACGGGCGTGCGGCAGAAGAGTTGATATATCAAGAGCGGATCCAAAGGGTAAAAGAGGGGACAAACTATCTACATGCATCGGGTGCGTGTAAGACCCAAGGCTCGCAGTCCTTTGTGGATACATCGTGTTTGGTCGATCGATCCCGACGAGGGGAATTGTCTTTATCCCCATCGGTTCCATCCTGCAGCAATCTACACATGGCTCGGTGAGCTCGGAGAGGGGTTGGTATCAGTGCGCCCTGCGTCGGGCGAGTCCGCGGAACGAGGCTTCGTCGACTTGCGTTGGCCACGGCGCGACTTCAGGGGGTACTCGCAAGTGAGGTGACGTCGTGCGCACTGGCTACAGAAAGGAAAAGAAAAACAGAACAAAAAGTTAGCGAGCTTCTATGATGCAAGTACAAGCACCGCGAGCTTGAAGGTG